>SJYQ01009904.1:0-19509 GCA_006410935.1 Redunca redunca | reverse complement strand
TTGCTGGACATATAGTATTATTTTTTCTCTACTACCTAAAAATGTTACAATAATCATTATTGAACTTGCATCTTTAAATGCATCTTATATAATTTTCTTAGAGTCAAGTTCTAGAAGTAGTATAGGATCAATGAATAAGAATATTTTTAATAAGACAAATTTCTCATAAAATATGCATAAATTTAATTGTTTTGGTCTTAAATGTTTGGCTACAGGCAGCATCTCAAAGATTCAATAATTAGATATGATATATATCTTCATTATTCTAGGAATATTTTGGTATATAAAGACTATGTATATACACACACATATTCCTTTCCTTCGTCTCTCTACCTCTCCCACATTCATAACTTTCCTTTTCTAGTTCTTCACACTTTTACTTTCATTATATTTTATAATAGTTACTGGATATCTACAATACTTACAATTCTTAGAAGATTATAAAGTGCATAACACCTGCCTTCTAATTGCTATTCATCTAATATAGGAAAACAAACAACAAACAAACAAACAGTGGTCTATACAGTTTGTATAAATTCACATGCTTACATTCTAACCCCCAATATGCCAGTAGCAGGTGATGGGGTCTTTAAGAGCTAAATAAGTCAAGAGGGTAGAGTCCTCATGAGTAGGATTAGTGGCCTTTAAAAGTGATCCCAGAGAGCTCACTAGCTCTTTTTCTGCCACATGAAAATACAATGAGAAAACATCTACAATCAGGAAGATAACTCTCATATGAAACCCCCCATGCAGGCACTCTTATCTTCAACCTTCACAACTGTTGGTTAGAAGCCACCCAATCTATGGTATTTTGCTGTGTAGCTTGAACTAAGACAAACTGATGATGCAGATATATAGTATAAATAGCTATATTACAGGTAGAAAGTGCTAAGTACCTTACAAAAGGTTGCATCCATCCAGTTACCCATCCTAAGAATGCTAGTTTTATTTTTAATAGTAGGTTCAGGATAACATGATTATTTTACATGAAAGTTCCAGAATACATCCAATATCAGTGTAAAATGATAATAGACTGCTAACAATTAGCTTCCACCAAAACTTAGCCAGGCTGTATTTGATGAACACATTGTCTTTCTTATTACTCACCTTGGCAACCATTTTTAGTACCCTGCCATTTTTACAAGGACACCATGGCTTCAATCAGAAACTCAGAATTCATTTTAAAAAGTCAATAAGACAGAGTCACTGTTTTAGGCATATTTTATACTGATGATATTATCAAATATAATTCCCTGTGGAGTTACAAAACAATAGAATAAAGATACTTTCTGAGTCACTATTTACATTCAGAAAACACATATTTATGAGAACCAATGTAGCTCAGATCAGTACTACAAAATTGCACAATAGTAATAATCTAACGATTTAGTTTATTCAAATTAACTGTTTTGAATCTGGTAATATTTTTGCATTAATTATTTTCAAGCTAAACAAAATCATTTATTTTAATGGTTTGGACTCAGTTCCTCCCAATGTCTACATCATAGCTTCCAGTAATTTAGGCGAGGGCAAAAATAGCAGATAGTCTGTTTCAGGAGTTATCAGGTATAATCATTAAAAGCCAAACTTCTAAAGTAAATACTATTTGTTGTTTTTAACAGTTGAGTAATTGAACTTCAGCAAATTTAAGGAATTTCTCCTAGTTCATGTGTTTAGTATATGAGAGACAATTTGGACAAAACCAATCATGTGACCAAGGCTAATGTCAATGTGGAAAAGGACAACATGAGGGCTTCAATCTGGAAGACCTGATTTCTTGAAGGACAGCAAACTGAAAGTCTACTTTAAAATGATTTATCAAACTGAGTATTCATAAATACAGATAGGGGCTTCCCAGGTGATGCAATTGTAAAGAATCTGCCTGCCAATGTAGGAGGTGTAAGAGATGTGAGTTTGATTCCTGGGTCAGGAAGATATCCTGCAGTAGGAAATGGCAACCCACTCCAGTGTTCTTGCTTGTAAAATTCCGTGGACAGAGGAACCTAGAGGGCTACAGTCCATGATGTTTCAGAGTCGGACATGACTGAGCATGTGCAAGCACGCACGCACACACACACACACACACACACACACACACACACACACAAATACAGACAACTTCTTACTTAGAGGTTTAAAAAGCAATTTATCAAAACATGACTTTTTTTATTGGTTACAGAAAAGTACATTTGAACAACAAAATATTATATGCATGTTTGGAATTATAGAAACTCTAAATTTTTTAAGATATTCTTGACTCATGTACTTACTTATTCATATTTATCATGCAACATTAGGTACTCTAAAAAGCACAAGAGTAAATGATGAGACAGACATATTTACTGTGCTCATGAATGTTTAAGAGATATTAAATAAAGATTCTATAAATAATTTTAAAATGCAATTGTACTAAAGTTATTCTTTTAAAAAGTTCAATATATACAGTAAAACAACAAAGCATGAAACACAGTTTATAACTTGAGAGATACTTTTACCAGCATCAAAAATTCTAAAAATAGACAGATACAATTTGTCTGTAAGTAGTAAAATAGTCTATCTCCAACTGCATTATATGATTACAGTTATACATAATTCATAATCCTCATAATTCCTAGTGCTATTTTGTACATTAAAGTGGTCATGCAAAAGATTAGCTCTAATGCTGAAGAAGAAGTTGACTCAAGAAAGAAAGAAAACAAATGAATATAGAAAGCAACAAGTAAGAAAATTTCTCAACATTAAGAAAAAAATGTTAGGGGAGGTAAATTTTTAAAACATCATCCTTCATATATTTTCAAAACTACAACCTAAATAATAGAAGAATAATAAGAGTCTTAATAGTTGGTTAAGATTTTTTAAAGAACCTGGAGAAAAAGAAATCCAAATAGGTAGAATATAAATAGTTGCTGCCTTTAAAAAGCATATCAGAAATAAAGAATAACAATTTTATCAGTGCGAATATTTTTCTACTTCTGCACTTCAAGGGAAGCTAAAGACACTGGCTTTATGTGCTATGTGTGGACTCAAACCCCATGACAGCCACCTCACTGTAATAAAAGGATAAGAGTATCACTGTTACTTGTTCACTGAAAGGACTGATGCTGAAGCTGAAACTCTAATACTTTGGCCAGCTGATGTGAAGAACTGACTCAGTGGAAAAGACCCTGATGCTGGGAAAGTTTGAAGGCAGGAGGAGAAGGGGACAACAGAGAATGGGATGGTTGGATGGCATCACTGACTCAATGGACATGAGTGTGGGCAAGCTACAGGAGTTGATGGACAGGAAAGTCTGGTGTGCTGCAGTCCGTGGGGTTGCAAAGAGTCGGACGTGACTGAACAACTGAACTGAACTGATCACTCTCACTAGAAAACAGGAAATTATGGCCATCCATACTTCTATCTCATGTTTCCTATGAGAAAATGTTTTGCTTTATATTGAAGTTGTCCACCTAGAGAAAACTTTCATAGATTTGGGCAGCATCCACTCATTTTAGATAGATAATATATACTTCACACTTGATTCTGGAATCCATGCTACATGCGAGGTCACTTCATTCATGTCTGACTCTTTTTGATCCTATGGACTGTAGCCCACTAGGCTCCTCTGTCCATGCGGTTCTCCTGCCAAAAATAAATATTGGAGTGGGTTGCCGTGCCATCCACCAGGGGATCTTCCTAACCCAGAGATCAAACTTGCATCTCTTATATCTCCTGCATTGGCGGGCAGGTTCTTTATCAAATGATATAGAATGGCTTAGAAACAATGACCACACATAGCGGTGAGCATTTGTGATATGAAGACTTTGAGTTGAAGTATCATTTCCAATTAAATAATAATATGGCTTCCTGGAAAAACAATTATAGGTTATACAAGGTACTTTTAGAACTCTGACAGACCAGATAGTTGATGTGGGAGAGTAGCATCCCTGTTTTTGTTTTAGATTAGAACACTGCCCCAGAGCCAAGTGGGCAGTGAAATATCCTGCTATATAACCTTGCTCTCTTTTAGAACTCTTTATTATCAATTTTCACTCAGATTTCAAAAGTGACAGACATCACATTTGTAAATATTCAGTTGCTAGATCAGCATATTTTAGTACATTCTCTTCACTTTTAGTGCCTTTTTATGTATGTATATACATCCTCAATATTCATATTATTCTGCTACTTGCATGTCATGCAAATATTATGTGGTCTTGGGTATTCATTGAATACAAAGGTTTTTAATGCTCACATTGAATCACATTATAGAAATGAATGCATTTTTAAATTAATCTCTAATTGTATGCTGCCTTATTATAAATTATCTTTTGATTGTTTACATCAGGGAACCTACTATATGATTTTCCAGTCAAACACTTATTATGTGATATAGTTATTAAAACTTAGGTTGCCTATCCCACCGTTAAATGGTATTGATTAAAACTGAAGACAATCTTGGACATAATGAAATATTCTCCAAAGAACCAATGTTACTCAAAAGTCTGATCATACACATAATATTGGCTCCACCAATATTTCAGTAAGACTAGAAAGAAAGGGTAGGGGTAGAACAAGGGAAGGAGGAAAGGAAGAAAGAAAAGAGAGAATTGCTGCAAATAAAATTGAAAATAAATAGGTGAAAGGGATAAATACAGGAAAGTAGAAATAGCCAGGGGTGAGAGGGTGAGCCTGAATACTACTAGGTCCAAGTTACATAGGAAAAAAAGAATTCCAAGCCATGTGGAACTTATTACAGGTGTTAATTTTTAATAAGCAAATGTCAGACACTCACTTCACTCTACCTGTGGAAAGAGGGACTATGGCTCCTTTATTTAGCAAAGACACATAGAAGAGGAGAAAACACTAACTGAATTGAGGGAAACTTCTAATCCTGGAAAATGTTAATTCTTCAATCTACTAATAATTTGATTAATAAATTCTTAGTGAAGCAAGTCTCAAAACTTTTGGGCTTGGGACCCTAGTTAGAGAAAGTCATTGAAAGGATGTGTCTGTCAACTGACTGCAAGCTGGACCTGGGCAATTGGAAGTACCTCCCTCCTTTCCTCAACCTTGGAGTGTATTGATATATTTCACCCACCATTACCACACTAAAAGTTGTTTCAAGGACACATCTTTGAGAAAGTAAGGTGTTGAGACCATCTGGACTGAATATGTGATTTAACCCTGGTCAGGCCTCTAAATAAACCAAGATTCTGGCCTGAGGTGCTGAGATCTAGATGCAGCACCCAAGACAACCTCGTGTGCAAGTTCCCTTGCTTGTTAAATCTGCCATCTGCCAATCTGGAGTGGTCTGCCTCTTTTTTAAGTCTCTCCTTGCCCATTGTGTACAGGGGCCAGTTTTAGACCTCCCCAAGGAATTCTTGAGGTGGCAAAAATAACATACTTTTAAACTGTTTAAAAATAGAGGACTATAAGGAGATGGTGTTCATGTGGTCTATATCTATTAATATTTGTCATATTGGAAATTAACACTGTGGGAAATATTTATAGATCAAATAAATGTATTACACATTTGCATAATACATTTTTAAAATAACTATTTCTCAAACAAAAACATTTAGTGAGAAGAATGGCACTGTATTAAATATTTTTTAAATATCTTTAAATATCTGTAAAGACAGGCTTAATAGAGGGCAGTAGCTTTCTTCTGGTTCTACATTCAGTCTGTGGCAGTATATGTCTTTGATTGAGGTAAATACAGAAATGACCCTCACACAGATACTTGAAGATATGAAAATTGAGGAAACATGATAATTGATACCACAGCAAATTCAGCAGTCTAAAACAATGCACACATTTTACTCCATAAAATTGATTGATCTGTCTTGCATGGATCTTTTATTCATGCATGATTTTGCTAACACCAGATAACATCAATTATGTTAGAAACATTGGTTCACTGAGTTTATGCAGATCCTCTAAATGTTTGACACATTTCATTATGCAGTAGAAAAAAAAATATTTTTTTTTTTATTTTTACTTTCACTCTTATTTGTAAAGCATTTAAGTATCTGGAAGCTTTCAAGAACCCAAGGTCTAATAAAAAATTTCCAGAATTCTAATTTTCTCTCGAAGGCCCAAAAATTGTCATTGAAAGAAAAACACTGTCAGCTACTTTCCGTGAAGTTACAGCCTTCATTCATTGTTAAGAAAATGTATGTCAAACACTCAAGTCTGGTTAAACACAGGTTGTCTGTTTTCTTTTTCCAAGTAAAATCAAGTTTTGTTTTGTTTTGTTTTTTAATGAAAGAAAGCATCCAGATTAGCTAGTAGCACAAATGTATAAGTGCTTTAGGCTTCCCTGGTGGCTCAAAGGTTAAAGTGTCTGCCTGGAATGCGGGAGACCCAGGTTCGATCCCTGGGTAGGGAAGATCCCTGGAGAAGGAAATGGCAACCCACTCCAGTACTCTTGCCTGGAGAATCACATGGATGGAGGAGTCTGGTTAGGCTACAGTCCATGGGGTCGCAAAGAGTCGGACACGACTGAGTGACTTCACTCACTCATTCACTCACAAGTGCTTTACCTTGAACAGTCATCATATTTCATTTTATAGTAGAGATGATTATGCATGTTTCTCAGTCACACAAAATATCAAAAAAAAGATGTACACAAGCATTGAGATTTAATGAATTAATTTTTCTTATTACATCCTCAAAGGCTGTCTTAAGTGAAACTGTTTTTTAATTTCTTTACAGCAAATTCACGGTGATGAAGAATATAATAGCATTATTACCTTTGAGGGCTCCTGTCTTTCTTTGTGTTAAAAGTAGCTTTTCCACCATTGTTGTACCATCAATGAAATTATGACACAGAGAAAAGGTAACATAATGTCATAATATTAATATAAAAACAATTTGATATTTCAGACCCATGAAAGTGTTACAGGAGCCACCACACCCTTAGGGGAGTAACATCATAATGAAATAAAATTCTAGAAAAACAGCATTGCCAGTGGACAATCAAATATGAGATGCCCTCAGCTGTCTTTAAGGAATGTTACTCTGATAAATGTTTTTGTCCACACCTAATTAAGTTCTGGAAAATATATTATTATCAGAACAGGTATGAGGTAAGAGCAACTTAATCATGCCTTTGCTTGGCCCTATTGTAAAAGGTAGTACAAGACTTTCTAAGGTGTGGGTGCTGTATTCAGATTTTTTTCTTCAATTTCATCAGGGCTATAATACAAACATTCTTGGTGTCTGACAACAGGTACATAAATATATATTAACTGATAAATATGTATGTATCAATAGCTATTAATATTTATTGAATATTGTTGTTCAGTCACTGTTGTGTCCAAATTTTTGCAACCCCATGGACTGCAGCACGCCAGGCTTCCCTGTCCTTCACCATCTCCCAGAGTTTGCCCAAGTTCATATCCATTAAGTCAATGATGTCTTCCAACCATCTCATCCTCTGTCACTCCCTTCTCCTCCTGCCCTCAATCTTTCCAAGCATCGGGGTCTTTTCCAAGGAGTCAGCTCTTCGCATCAGATGGCCTAAGTATTGGAGCTTCAGCATCAGTCCTTCTAATGAATATCCAGGGTTGATTTCCTTTAGGATTGACTAAGTTTGATCTCTTTGCAGTCCAAGGGACTCTCAAGAGTATTCTCAAGCACCACAATTCAAAGGCAACAATTCTTTGGTGCTCAGCCTTCATTATGGTCCAACTCTCACATCTGTACATGACTACTGGAAAGACCATGGTTTTGACTATACGGATTTTTGTCGGCAAAGTGATGACTCTGCTTTTTAATATACTGCCTAGGTTTGTCATGGCTTTTCCTCCAAAGATCAAGCATCTTTTAATTCTGTCTGCAGTCACTGTCTGCAGTAATGTTGGAGCCCCAAACAATAAAATCTGCCACTATCTCTACTTTTTCCCCATCTGTTTGCCATGAAGTGATGGGAACGGATGTCATGATCTTAGTCTTTTAAATGTTGAGTTTTAAGCCAGCTTTTCCCAAAAGATTTGTCCCACACTATCTAGACCCAACTTAGAGTCTTCAAAGTAGAAGCTCTGAGAGAGAGCCTGTTCCAGACCTACACCATGGGAGTTCATAGTGGCATAAGATGGCGAGTAGAAGAACGTGTGCTCATCTTCTCCTGCAATAACACCAAAATCGGAACTAGCTACTGACCAACCATTGACAGGAGGATGTTGGAACCCACCAAAAAAGATATCCCACATTCAAGGACAAAGGAGAAGCTGCAATGAGATGGTAGGAGGGGTGCAATCACATTAAAATCAGATCCCATACATGCCAGGTGGTGACCCACAAAGTGAAGAACAATAATACCAAAGAAGTTCTCATATTGTTGCAAAGGTTCTAGGCACCACATCAGACTTCCTAACCTGGGGGTCTAACAAAGGGACTGGGAATCCCCAGGGAATCTGACTTTGAAGGACAGCAGGATTTGATTACAGAACTTCCACAGGACTGGGAGAAACAGAGACATTTGTAGGGCACTACAGAACTTCCACAGGACTGGGAGAAACAGAGACATTTGTAGGGCACAAATAAAGCCTTGTGCTAACCAGGACTCAGGGAAAAGGAGACTGACCCTATAGGGAAAAGAGCCAGACCTGCCTGGAGTGTTTGAGGGTCTCCTGTGGAGGCGTGGGTCGGCAGTGACCTGCAGTGGAGGCAGGGGCATTGGCAGCAGCAGTACTGGGAGGCACTCCTTGGCCTAAGCCCTTTTGGAAGTCACCTTTAGCCCTACCATAGACACTGTAGACATCAGGACTGGCTGGATGCCTCAAGCCAAATGACTAACAGGGAAGGACACAGCCCCATCTATCATGATCTTAGTCTTTTAAAAGTAGAAAATTGGACTAAAGGTTTACTGAGCATGGCTCTGCCCACCAGAGCAAGACTGTTTTCCCCACAGCCAGTCCCTCCCATCAGGAAGCTTGCACAAACCCCTTATCCTCTTCCATCAGAGGGCAGACAGAAGAAGCAAGAACTACAATCCCATAGTCTCCAGAATGAAAACCACAATCACAAACGGTACTAAAACATTGTCTGTTAATATCAATTAATGAAGATGCATACACGACTTGAGTCTAGTTTATCCAGCTCTCTAACTATGTGAATCTGGGTAACTTTCTTAGTTTATTTATTTCTCAGTATCAATAAATGTAAAATATGCATTCTATGAGTACTATCATCATAGAAGTATGGTAAAGTTTATGCCAGATGTTCATCTCAGTACTTAATTCATGGAAATGTCTCAAATATTCACTCAAAACAATCAATCTATTGTCAATAAATTCTTGAATCATTTCATTGTACTAACTTACTTTTCTTTATTTCCTAATTGTTATCACTGAGAACAATTTTAAGTCTTTGAGGTATTTGATATTAATATGTGTCTCATAATTCAACAAAAAATAAAAGAAAGGAAGGGAAGAAGAGAGGGAGGGTGGAAGGGGAGGGAGGAAAGACCACTCTAAGGTCAAACAGCAAAGAGAATTTAACATAAAATTTTAGGTATAAAAATGATGGAAGGACTAAAAAAGTTAATGTACTACCTGGAAGGTAGCCCAGACACTGGTAACTGCAGAAATGAGATCTTAACCTTGCTAATGGGAGGAAAATGAGAGAGAGGAGGTGGCCTTGAGGGAAACCACTCACTAGTGACCCAACAGAGAGAACCATTCTATGATGTGAGCAGTGTGTAAAATATTTGCTTCACCTCCAAAAAAATTAAACTTGTTTTGATGAAGGGTTTTTAACTAGTTTTGTTACTGTAAACAAGTTCTTGTTAAGAAATGTTGCCATATATTTTTATGAAATTTGTTTTTGAACGTGTTTTTAGGGTTATTTTCCAAAAAAAAGAAAATGTCTTTACTCCCCCACCCAAAAATCAATGTAAACATGCTGTCTGCATTTGAGAGAAAGTCTGTTGAGGCACACATGTTACCATTGCCTAACGAATTCCCAAACCTCAAGTAATAATTTCAGCATGAAAGCCAGTTTGTCCTACATCTCTGAGCACTGATCTCCCCACATATCTCTGGAAAACACTGATCCACTTTATGGACCCCACAGTCTGTTCTGAGGCAACTGAAAATGTCTTGGGCAGATAGGAAGATATCATGCTATCAAAGGTCAGCAACATATCAACTTATAAGCCAGTGGTGGCTGAGATGGAGAAAGAGTCACTGATTCTAACTCAATACTGGATATATGACACCCCTCCTCAGATCCAGTACACTACTTCCTACTTATCCTGTTGATGGAAATAAATGACAACATTACAACGACCAAATACATCTGGGTCGTCATTAATTTTCCTTGGCTTTGCCTGGACATCACAGGTCTTAGGTTTTGCTATAGACTGAATGTCTATATAACCCCAAAATTCATATGTTGAAGCTTAACCTCCAGTATGGTATCTGGTGAGGACTGTGGAAGGTGTACCGTTATGAAAGAGAAAATTCATGGGAGGATATGGGGAAAAGACAGTCATCTGTGAACCAGGAAGTAAGCCCTCTTAGGACACTGACTCAGTAAGTGCCTTGCTTTGGGGATTCCCAGCTTCTAGAACTGTAAGGAATAAATTTATTTTATTCATAAGCCACCGAGTCTATGGTATTTTGTTACAGCAGAAAAAACAAAGACATGCTTCTACACTGACCTAGAGATAAATTCAGAATAAGACACTATGTCACAATAAAACTACCAATGCTTCCGCCAGAATCAACAAAGGCACTGGAACCCCACAGCCAGCTGGTCCTACTAGCACAGCCCTGAACACTGGTACTGCTGGATTCCTGAGCCTCCTGATGCTAGGCTTAGGAGTCCTGTCTTGTCAGAACTGTTATTAAACCAGGAAAAAAATAGGAAAATAATTTTCCCTCCACAATTTCAATTTCTTGCCAGTGACTCCCATTGGCAGAACATAAATGGGAGTCTAGGAAATGGAGTGTACAGAATTCTAGTCCCTGCAGCACAGAGTTGAACCCAGCATGACAGAAATAGAACTGAAGGGAAGTAGACAAATAAGGGGAAAAAAATAGAGTAAATATAAGTACAGCATCTATGTATGGTATGCTGTATGATTTAACAATATCTGTGACAAGTTCTCATTCCCAGAAATTCTAACCCTTTCAGGGAATTACTGAGTTTTCTGAAGACATTAGAAAATTGGGGTAATGATAATAATAAAAAATAGGCCAAGATCCTGACAAGAGACCCAATTTAGTCAACATTTATTTATTTGCCACATATTTATCAAGCACTTGCTAAATGCCAGGAACTGTGCTGTATGTTGCTATGAGAGACACAATGATGAACAGAATAGGCTCCTTGTCTTCTAAGAGTCAGAAAGTGAGATGAAATAACTTCACAAATAGCTATAATCTAGAGCAGTATAAGAGAAATCTGTAAGTGGTGCAAAGTGTTTTGTGAGTAGAAGAATGGTGCCGTTTTGATGAGTGGATATGAGCAGGAAAATGTACAGTTTGAGCAAAGAGCAGCATGGGGAAAGTTCGAGGCTTATGTGACAAGTAGCCACTGCATCTGTTTATTTTGCTCCAAATAGTCTCTAATCAGTTAGCTGCCATTCCTTTAAGAAATGTTAAGTGTATCTCCCCACCTCTCCAGGAACACCGACATACATCTACAATTAGTATATTATAATTAGGAGATAACCGCTATTGTCTCCTTATTATCACTATTTCCCCTTGAAGATAAAGCTATTATAACTAAAACTGAAAATATTTTAATGTTTTCCTAATTATAAAAATAACATATTTCTTAATATATGATTTATCTAATTATTTTTAATGTTTCCAATCAAAACAGGCTCATTTTAGACAATGTGGGAACAACGCTGTGGGATATCTTGATTTTCACTAATTTATCACAAACTCATACAATTATAATAAATATGTGGTAAAAACACTTTTATTTAATAATTAAGGACATCTCTGGTTAATTCCATAAGGATCCCAAAGTGCAAAAACTGCACTATAAAGGAAAACATGCTTAAGGTTTATGTTATATATTCCAAATCAATTTATACTCTTACCAAGGATGATGGTCCCTTTGTGCCAAATTTGCTTTTCATTACTTTATTGAAAGCATTTATGTAAATATTTATAAGCAATATTTCATCTTAAATTTATCAGAATTTAGTACACTGATATATTCATAAAGCAATATTGAAGACTTTTGTATTACTTTTGGCCTGGAACAAATATGGCAGGAAATGAAGGTGTGAAAGAAATGAAGAGATAAGTAAAACCGTCCAGAACTGGAGATATTTTGGGGGAATAATTTTCTTATTTGCATTTGATTTTTGATACTTTTCTATTTTTCCCTCAAGTTTTATTGATGTATGATTGACAAGTAAAAAATTGTATATATTTAGGTTGCTCAATCTAATGTCTTTATATATGTATACATCATGAAATATTACCACAATAAAGCTAATTAACACACCCATCACTTCACACAGTTAAACTTCCTTTTAAAAAAAAAAAGAAACACTTGGAATCTAGTCTCTTAGCAAATTTCAAGTATAAAAACATTATTATTAACTATAGTCATTATGTTGTGCATTAGGTCTCCAGATCTTAGTTATCTTATTACTGAAATCTTACACTCTGACTAGTATCTCCCCATCCTTCAGCCCCTGTTCATCCCATTTTACTCTCTTATTATAAGTTTGACTTTTTTGTGCATGTGTGGTTTCACATATGTTATATCATGCAGTATTTGTCTTTCTGTGTCTAGCTTGTTTCACCCAACCTAATGTATTACAGGTTCCTCTTATTGTCACAAATGACAATTTGAGAAGGATTTCCTTCTCAATGGTTGAATAGTTTTCCATTGTATTTTCATATATATCACATCTCATTTGTCCACTCAACTTCCATTAGTTAGGCTACTGTGAATAATGCTGCAATGAACATGGGAATGCAGATATCTCTTTGAGATACCTATTTTACTCCCTTCAGATATATATATCCACAAATGAGATAGCTGGATCAAATGACAGTTTTATTTTTAATTTTTAAAAGAATTTCCATATTTTTTTCCCATAATGGCTGTACCAATTTACATTCCCACCAATGGTATACTTGGGTTCCCTTTTTTCTTCATCCTTATAAACCCTGATTATCTTTAGACTGTTTGATGATAGCCATTGTAACATGTGTGAGGCAGTATCTTATTGTGGTTTGGATTTGTATTTCCTTAATGATTAGTGATGTTAAGCATTTTTTCATGTGCCTGTTGGCCATTTTAATTGGGTTATCTGTCCTTTTTTCCTGAGTTGTACAAATTTATATTAACCTCGTATCAGATTTACAAACATCTGTGTGATTTGCAGATATACAAATTGTTGTTTGTGTATTTCCAATTATTGATTTGCTTTCAAGTCCCATTTTATTTTTATTTTAAAATAAAATAAGTTAAAGCTATTCATCTATATTTTTCACTGGATACTGTTTGAGCAAGCACTCCAAGTTTTTAGATGTATTGCTGACCTAGGTGCTCTTCCCTAAGCAATCTATGATTATTGCCTTAATTTTCTTTTCAACTCCTAAATCTTTGTGTTTACAGTTGCTTTGTTTTAATTGGTGTATGGTGAGATTAAGTCATCTTTCAATTAGCCTGATTAATAAGGATACTATGTGGATTAAAATTGGTTTCAAGTTCTTTGTTATTTTACACAAGAATAAAAAGGATTTATTTTCCTTTTTTAAAAAAAATTTGCACAATTTTAAAGGTCACTTTACATTTATAATTATTACACAATACTGGCTGTGTTTCCCACATTGTACAATTTATCCTCTAGCCTATCTAATACTCAGTAGTTTGTGCCTTCCACTCACCCACCCCTAGAGGGCCCCTTTGCCACAACCTGGTAACCATTAGTTTGTTCCTTTTTTGTTATATTAACTAGTTTGTCATATTTTTTACATTTCATATATAAGTGATATATAGTACTTCTCTTTCTCTGATTTATTTCACTTGGAATAATGTTGTACAAGTTCATCCATGTAGCTACAAGTGGCAAGATTCCATTCTTTCTTATGACTGAGTAGTATCCCACTGTATGTACATACCACATCTTCTCTACCCATTCACCTGTTGATAGACACAAGTTGCTGCCATATCCTGGCAATTGTAAATAATACTACTATGAATATCGGGGTACATGAGTTTTTTTAATGACTTTTTTTACTTTTGAGAGGTTAAAAGGATGCTGGATGACTTACAAGGCTAATTTAGGAAAAGCCTTTTTGCTTCTGCCTTAATCTTTTAGAACATTGGTTCTCCAAATGCATTTGAAGATGTCCTCACTTCAAATTGAGATATTGAGCTGCAAGAAGCCCAGCCATCTAATGAAGTCATATACAGCTGCTCTAACTGAGAGTCCAGGTGAGCCAGGAAGCATAAACTGCGCAACATATCAATGAGTAATTTTGAACACCTAGCTGAGGCATGCTATACTCTGCTGACAGTTACAATTGCATGAAAGACCTCCAAATGGTGACCACACAGACAAGACCTTTTAATCCATTTTACCACAAATTTGCAACACCAAAAGAGTTAACTAGAGCAGCTTTTAGTTTCCCCAGAAAATAACATGCATGGTAATTATAATCTTGGCTTTTGCTTCAGAACACCTTCATTTATTTATATGTATGTATGTATGCATATATTTTCTTTTTCATTATGATTAAAAATAATAATGACAGTTAGACTTGTCATAGAAGTATAGTTGACAATATTTTTCCTCAAGATTCTATAGCCATTCCTTCTTTCTCTGAAGGCATTTAATGTCACTGAATATGTTAATCTCAACCTAATTTTTGTATTTTAACATGTGAGCTTTTTTCAACTTTTCAAAAGTCTAAACTCCTATGAGATTAATCTTTATTCATGAGATTTTAAAATGTCACTTCATTAAGTGTTCCTTTTAATTATTTTCCCTGCTTTATTTTGGTTCCTTTCAGTCTTTAACTGGATTTTCATTCTAATACAATTCTATTTTTTTCTTCTGTCCTATTGTTATGTTACTTTAGAAACATGAATTTTTCCTTCTAATTTACAATTTAAGTGACTAACTTAGCTCAGTACTATTTTTCTTTTTGCTCTTTCCTTTCACATTGAGAGAATATTTCATTATCTTACACATTACTGATAAAATATCCTGCAGTTTAGTTTTCCTTGTACTGTTACTAATAATGATTTAAATTTTCATATTCATTATCTATTTATTCTTTTTTTTGCGTGCCTCGTGTCTGACAAACACCCATATTATCAAAAGAGGTCAATGAAAAATGATAATTCCTGAGATACAACTAATCTAAAGTTTTTTTTTAAGGCTCATATAGTTTGCATTCACACCTGGGTCATATCAACATAAGTAAATTAACATTTTTTACTCATTCTGTCACTTTACTATTGAGATCACTGCATTCTGTAATATTAGTAGTGGAGACTCTGTGCTGCAAATGCTATGGCCACTTTAGAAAGCAGCTCTGATGCAGGATGTTTTCCATTCCAGCGCAGCACAGTTTATCAGCACAGGGTTTCCACTAGATAAGAAGGAATTAAGGCACATCTCTTCAACTCTTTCTCTGGAGAAACCAACCATTATTCCTCAGATATGTATTGGAAATTTGGATAGAAAAATCTCTCTTGGTCTGTTATATGTCTGTTCACTCGTGTAGAAGACATGATGTTGTTGTTGTTGTTCAGTCACTAAGTCATATCTGACTTTTTGAGGTGCCACGGATTCCAGTATATCAGGCTTCCCTGTCCTTCACTGGGCTGGAAGAAGCACAAGCTGGAATCAAGATTGCCGGGGCAAATATCAATCACCTCAGATACACAGATGACACCACCCTTATGGCAGAAAGTGAAGAGGAACTAAAAAGCCTCTGGATGAAAGTGAAAGAGCAGAGTGAAAAAGTTGGCTTAAAGCTCAACATTCAGAAAACGAAATTCATGCCATCTGGTCCCATCACTTCATGGGAAATAGATGGGGAAACAGTGTCAGACTTTATTCTAGGGGGCTCCAAAATCATTGCAGATGGTGACTGTAGCCATGAAATTAGAAAACGCTTACTCCTTGGGAGAAAGGTTATGACCAACCTAGATAGCATATTAAAAAACAGAGACATTACTTTGCCAACAGCGGTCCATCTAGTCAAGGCTATGCTTTTTCCAGTGGTCATGTATGGATATGAGAGAGTCAGACTGTGAAGAAAGCTGAGCACTGAAGAATTGATGCTTTTGAACTTTGGTGTTGGAGAAGACTCTTGAGAGTCCCTTGGACTGCAAGGAGACCCAACCAGTCCATTCTGGGGGAGATCAGCCCTGGGTATTCTTTGGAAGGAATGATGCTAAAGCTGAAACTCCAGTACTTTGGCCACCTCATGCGAAGAGTTGACTCATTGGAAAAGACTTTGATGCTGGGAGGGATTGGGGGCAGGAAGAGAAAGGGATGACAGGATGAGATGGCTGGATGGCATCACCTACTCGATGGATGTGAGTTTGAGTGAACTCCAGGAGTTGTTGATGGACAGGGGGGCCTGGCATGCTGCAATTCATGGGGTTGCAAAGAGTCGGACATGACTGAGCGACTGAACTGAACTGAACTGTCTTTCACTATCTCCCAGTCTGCTCACACTCATGTTCATTTAGTCACTGATGTCATCCAACAATCTCTGTCACCTTCTTCTGCTTTTGCCTTCAATCCTTTCCAGCATCAGTATCCCTTTCTAAATCTATAATAAGTATTGTAAGAGCACTGTAAGTTTTTTAAATGTTGACACAGTTTTTCTGCAGAAAATAAAGCCCCTATCCCTTTACGATATGACCCATTTGGTGTCATTGTAGTTGTTTCTTTAACCATAACACTTTTTGGCATGTTTTTGCCATGTGCTTAATAGTTTCTTGAAAAAAAAAAAAAGTAGAAGGTAGCTCTCTCTCTTTTTTTTTTTTGTCATGCTCTTGGAGGAGAGCAAAATGCAAGATGGGAAAGAACTGTGGCTTTATTGCATATATAAATAGAAATCATGCCTCTATGATTAATTTCCAAACTCTCAGAAGCTGCATATAAGCACATTAAAATATGCCCAGCTATGTTATCAGATCTCTAATTACCTTAAAGTTTATATTTCCTAGGACAGTTTCTGTTTTCAGTATTTTGCCCACATTATCCTTTTCAATGCACACATATATGACTGATCCAGTTCCCAAGTGTTTTATCTTGCACACACATACACACGCACACACACACACACAGTGGACACTGCAATACTTCCACACAAATTTTCAAGGAATTACTCCAAAAGAGGTGAATTAAGATTTCAAAGCTACACAGATTTTGTTTATACTGTTACCTTTTGGATCTGGGAATTTGAGAGTAAAAAACCAGAAGATGTAGTCATGCCTTGAGTATAATTTTTCAGTGAGTTACATTGTAAATTATTGGAATATTAAGAAATAATGATAGCTATTCATGGACGCCTGTAGATTTCAGGCCAACTTCCCCAGAAAGGCTCTCTTTATCACAAAGTTGATTTAATTCTGTACAAGACAAATTCTTTTTAAATATTAGCCCTCAATGTCTTAAATCTGAGCCTACAATGAGCTCAGAAGTGACTGCAACTCTTCTTGTGTGGTCCTGATATGGATAGCTTTCTCTAACTATACAACTTTGGCACTCATCTGTACTATCATTCTCTAGAAGGTGACCTGATTTGGAGAGACACTATATAACCCACCTCAGTAGAACACTGACCAAGCAGTGCCAGGGGACATTAAAATTAGAGTCAAATAAAGCTCCTCTGCCTAGCTGATTTAGCTATAATTGCTAATCAGCGAGGGATGTACTTTTAAAATTAGCCTTTAATTCTCTAAGTTGAGAGTGAAAAACAGAACACACGTGATCTTCCCACAACCTCCTTACCAACAGAATCTGTTAAAAATCACATGAAAGCCAACCACAACAACAACAAAAAAAGAAACAACAACGACAGTAACACATTTTGCTTATTCTATAAAGAACATCACAGATACCTCACAAGTCTCAATCTGTCAGTGTTTCCCCATATTTACAAATCATGAAACATCCTGTTAGGTACAGAATATAGATTTTCTAGGGCATGTCAAAAGTTAAAGCAGCTGAAAAACATTTTTTTTTTTAACAACTGACTTCACTTATCAAACAGCAAAACCTGAAAAAGGTCTCTGGCACCTGAAATCATTTAACGTTTTTATGGCAGTGATAAAAATCACTTCAGGTGTTGCTGCAGCAACAGCTTTGAAAGCAATAGAGTTCCATCGTGGAGAAGATCCATCAAAATAAATCAACCCTCGTTTCACTGGTGCCAAAGGAAGTGTGTGTGAGGGAAAGTTATTAAGACCAAAAGACCAAAGCCACGTGCAGGCTTTGGCCCCTACCCAGGGCCCTCTTGCCTGAATACTCCCCAGTCAATCACTAGCCCCCTCCATTTCTTCTTCTTGGTATTGTCAGGAGATTAATAGGCTGTAGATGACAGAAGGTAAGTGCTTTAAGGCTGTAGGAGGTTTCCTAGCATGGTATTTTGCCGCCACACTGAACATATTTCTCTTTCTCACACGCACAGAGGATGTTATTGCAAATAGTTTCATAGTACTTATAAGATTTGCCCCAACCATTATATCATTTTTCTATCATCTGGGGTAGTGCCTTAGTTACTAAGTTGTGTCTGACTCTCAAGACCCCATGAACAATAGCCCACCAGGCTTCTCTGCACATGGGATTTCCCAGGCAAGAAAATTGGAGTGGGTTGCCATGTCATTCTCCAGGGGAATTCCCAACCCAGGGATTGAACCCATGGGTCTCCTGCACTGGCAGGCAGATTATTTGCCAACTGAGTTACCAGGGAAGTTAATGTTTGTCAAATACCTACTAATTTCTGGCCCCTTTAATGTGAGTGACCTCATTTAATATTCACAAAATCATAGGCATAACCTTTCAAGAAAAGTATACTTAAATTGTAGACCGAATACCAATGTTCACAGAAATTAAGTGCTTTACAAAGTTTACAAAACTAACAAATGATGGAGGTTCATTACTATTCAGAATCTTCAATTTTATCTTCTGTATTATTACTTCCATTTAATTCCAGTTCCCTATCTCTAAAGCAATATTTTAAAAACTGGTTATATATATTTTAAAAAATGTAAAACCTGTGGTTTATATTTAAAATTACCTTTGAATAGATTTGTTTCTATTTAAAATATATAAGTACATATGTATTTCTGAAAAATAAGTATTGGCATATGCATTTTTTTAACTTTTATTTTAACTTTAGTTTACTTTACAATACTGTATTGGTTTTGCCAAACATTGACATGAATTCACTATGAGTGTACATGCGTTCCCAAACATGAATACCCTCCCACCTCTCACCCCATAACATCTCTCTGGGTCCTCTCCATGCACCAGCCCCAAGCATCCTGCAACCTGCATCGGACATAGAT
>SJYQ01009902.1:24216-40335 GCA_006410935.1 Redunca redunca | reverse complement strand
TCATGTTTTGAAATTCCAGATACAAAGATAAATATTTGAAAGGAGAAAGAAAAGAGATTTATTTATTTTAATTAGTAATAAATAGTAATAACATTAGATGGAGAACATAGCTTGTTATAGAAAACATTGTATCTTAGGCTAAATGCATAATTATTAACAGTTCAGGCATGCCCAAAGAAAAGTTGTTCTTTTTTTTTTTTCCCAAATAGTGTCTATGGCATTGTCTAGTAGAACGCAAATTAATAGTTCACAATAACTGAGCATTCTCCATTTCTTCACTATAAATAGAATGTTCATCTACGTGTACATGTAGCTAGCCTTTCTTGCAGCTTGTTGTGATCATTTGACTAAATTCTGTTCAAAAGATGTAAACGGAGAGACTTAGTGCAACTTTCAGGCATATCCTTTGATAGAAGGGGTTTGTTCTCCTCTTTCTCTCCCCCCACCCCCACAGTTCTAATGCATTTGGGATGGAAGTATTCTGAGCCATGAGTATTTGAAATCTCAGTAGGAATGGTGAATCAACAAGACAGAACAGACCCAGGTTCCTGAGCCGATCATAGGCTACGTCAGCATAGAAACACAGCGACTTAATGAAGAGTTTTCAGCATACCAGCCTGAATATTTAAATGAGATAAAAATAAACAATTTTTAAATCACTGTGATATTTGCCTTTCTCATACTCTACCAAATCTAGGATATTATACAAATCTAAGAATGGTATGAAGTTTTATTCCACTTAAGAGGCAAACAGGTTAGCCCATCACCAGTTCACAAATATTGACAAAACGACAGAGCCTACTATCACAGATATGGAAATTTTATTATTCACTACATAGGTGAAAGCATGAGCTTCCTGTTCTCATGTTCTCATGAGCTTCTCTTTTCCTCTAAATTCCATGAGAACCCTTAGTGGATGTTGTTTACAATATGCTCCTCTATCAATAATAACCTTAGAGGAACCCCAAAGTTAGTTAATTCTCAACTTTTTAAAGGGAAAATCTGCCTAAATTTGTCCAATTAGAAGACAATGTCTTTAATTTTCTGAAGGAAATGAAAACTTGCCAAAGCTATAAAACATTCTCGAGAAGGCAGTCCGGGACAAGACTTACCACAAGAGGTATAGACGTATATACAAATAAAGCCACCCCTCATTTCTAAAGCATTTTGACTTCTGTTGAAATTTCTCCTAAGTACATCATTCTGTTGAGCTCTCTAATTAAACTGGAGGACTTTTCTCTCACTCCTAAGGTGCAAGTCACAAATATTTCAGAAGAGTCAGCACTGACCCAGAGGGATGGTATGGGGAGGGAGGAGGGAGGGGGGTTCAGGATGAACACATGTATACCTATGGTGGATTCATGTTGATGTATGGCAAAACCAATACAATACTGTAATGTAATTAACCTCCAATTAAAATAAATAAATTTATATTAAAAAAAGAAAGTTAAAAAAAAAAGGAGAGTCAGCCCAGCCCAATGCTCAGTCTTCACACAAGAAATACAAACCCAAGTGTGCATGAGGTTTCTTAGAAAGAAAATGTTTACAATTTTGCTGCAAGAGGCACCCAGATTAAAATCTTATTTTACCAGCATAGCCTTCCACCTGGCTGGTAAGGCTTCAGGGTTCCCATCCTGTAACTTGGTTTTGGATGGAATGTTTTAATTCAGTCTGTCCTATTTAATTTAACCCAATTTAATCCTAAATCAATCCAATCTGTCCTATTTGTTCATGTCATCAGACATGTGGTATTTTTCACCCTTACTCACTGGCCAAGAGTAGGGGTGGGAAAAGCATCAAGAAATATTTCGCCTTAGGATGGGGTGGGGTGCTGCTAGTGACCTCCCCTACTGTGTCTTTTATCTTGATAACCTTTCTGAGTTAGGATTGCAGAACCAACTGTCATGCAAACTTAAGTTGCTTGCAACTGTTCAAGAGATCTGCAGTGGAGTGTTTTTCTTCTGGAGGGAGGCTCCAGGGATAGTTCTTACTGACAAAGATCATAAATGTTTGTACCAACTCATGCTTGCTAAGGTCTAAGATATTCAAAAGCAGAGACATTACTTTGCCAACAAAGGTCCGTCTAGTCAAGGCTATGGTTTTTCTAGTAGTCATGTATGGATGTGAGAGTTGGACTGTGAAGAAAGCTGAGCGCCGAAGAATTGATGCTTTTGAACTGTGGTGTTGGAGAAGACTCTTGAGAGTCCCTTGGACTGCAAGGAGATCCAACCATTCCATTCTAAAGGAGATCAGCCCTGGGATTTCTTTGGAAGGAATGATGCTAAAGCTGAGACTCCAATACTTTGGCCACCCCATGCGAAGAGTTGACTTATTGGAAAAGACTCTGATGCTGGGAGGGATTGGGGGCAGGAGAAGGGGACAACAGAGGATGAGATGGCTGGATGGCATCCCAACTCGATGGACATGAGTTTGAGTGAACTCCGGGAGTTAGTGATGGACAGGGAAGCCTAGAGTGCTGCAATTCATGGGGTTGCAAAGAGTCAGACATGACTGAGCGACTGAACTGAACTGAACTGAATGTTAGATTATTCTGTCCCTGCACTTCTAGAAAAATTGGTGCTCCTTTTCAGCTAGTATAATTTCATCAGTGTTTCCAACACACCTACTCACACTCAGACTTTTTTTTAGAAGGGTCAAGTGACTGAATGACAAGCCCCCTTTAATGAAACTCAACCAGAATTGGAAAAGCTCAGTTTTCATTCCAATCCCAAAGAAAGGCAATGCCAAAGAATACTCAAACTACCACAAAATTGCACTGATCTCACACATTAGTGAATTAATGCTCAAAATTCTCCAATTTAGGCTTCAGCAATACATGAACTGTGAAATTCCAGATGTTCAAGCCAGATTTAGAAAAGGCAGAGGAACCAGAGATCAAATTGCAAACATCCACTGGATCATCAAAAAAGAAAGAGTGTTCTAGAAAAGCATCTACTTCTGCTTTATTGACTATGCCAAAGCCTTTGATTATATGGATCACAACAAACTGTGGAAAATTCTGAAAGAGATGGGAATACCAGACCACTTGACCTGCTTCTTGAGAAATCTGATGGAGGTCAGGGAGCAACAGGCAGAACTGGACATGCAACAACAGACTGGTTCCAAATAGGAAAAGGAGTATGTCAAGGCTGTATATTGTCACTGTGCTTATTCAACTTATATGCAGAGTACATCATGAGAAACGCTGGGCTGGATGAAGCACAAGCTGGATTCAAGATTGTGGGAGAAATAACAATAACCTCAGCTATGCAGATGACACCACCCTAATGGCAGAAAGTGAAGAACTAAAGAGCCTCTTGATGAAAGTGAAAGAGGAGAGTGAAAAAACTGGCTTAAAACTCAACATTCAAAAAACTAAGATCATGGCATCTGGTCCCATCACTTCATGGTGAATAGATGGGGAAACAGTGGAAACAGTGTCAGACTTTATTTTGGGGGCCTCCAAAATCACTGCAGATGGTGACTGCAGTCATGAAATTAAAAAATACTTGCTCCTTGGAAAAGTTATGACCAACATAGACAGCCTATTAAAAAGCAGAGACATTACTTTGCCAACAAAGTCTGTCCAGTCAAAGTTATGGTTTTTCCAGTAGTCATGTATGGATGTGAGAGTTGGACTATAAAGAAGGCTGAGCACTGAAGAATTGATGCTTTTGAACTGTTGTGTTGGAGAAGATTCTTGAGAGTCCCTTTGACCACAAGGAGATCCAACCAGTTCATCCTAAAGGAAATCAGTCCTGAATATCCATTGGAAGGACTGATGCTGAAACTGAAACTCCAATACTTTGGCCATCTGATCTGAAGAACTGACTCATTTGAAAAGACCCTGATGCTGGGAAAGACTGAAGACAGGAGAAGAAGGGGACAACAGAGGATTAGATGATTGGATGGCATTACTGACTCGATGGATGTGAGTTTGAGTGAACTCCAGGAGTTGGTGATGGACAGGGAGGCCTGGCGTGCTGTAGTCCATGGGGTTGCAAACATTCAGACATGACGGGGCGACTGAACTGAACTGAACTGTACCAGAATTAAGTGCAAATCTGTAAAGTCCTCCCTTGTGAAGATGTTGCCACCTGGAAGGTGTGCCAACCAGATTGATTAGGGGATGTAGTTAGGGGAAAGTAAAATGTCATTCCCAAGAATAATCTAGAAGGAATCTTGGGTTTTCCAAGTAGATGTGTGTATCTCTCTATCTCCAAACCCCTTATTCTGATCACTACCAGGAAGAAATGAAAGGAGATAACTCCTTTCTGGGAACAGTTGGATTCAGTGACTACATCCTTTAACTAGGTCCCAGGGATCAGGAAATGAGAGAGATGAAATCTGACTTTTGCTCACCAGTTTGCCCAATAAATGTGGTCAAACTGCAGTTTCTCCGAAGAGCTGAACACTTGACAGAGATTAGTATCTAGAACCAAAATAGTGTAGATGCAACCAACTGATCCCTAACTTGAAATATTGGCAAAATATGTGGAAATGCTGAATAGACATTTTTTTAAAAAGGCATGCAGATGGACAACTGACACATGAAAAGATAACTCAAAATTGTAATCATTGGAGAAATGCAAACTAATACTGAAATGAAATATCAATTGACACATTTTAGAGTGACTGTTATAAAAAAGACAACAGATAACAAATGATGTGGAGAAAGAACAATTGTGAATTATTGGTGGGAATGTAAATGATGTAGCCACTATGGGAAATACTATAAAGTTCACAAAGAAATTAAAAATGGAACTACTATATGATTTAGAAATTCCACTTCTTGGCATTTATCTGAAGAAAATTAATTCTTATTCAAAAAGATATAAAGGCCCCCATGTTAACTACAGCATAATTTGCCACCATCAAGGTATGACCATCATGGATGAATGAATATTCAAAACTTAATGAAGAGATGGTCATTTCTCCATTGCACCTTCTTCCTTCCTTTGTGCATGCATGCCTGCAGTCTAAGTCACTTCAGTCACATCCAACTTTTTGTGACTCCATGGACTGTAGTCCACCAGGCTCCTCTGTCCATGGAATTCTCCAGGCAAGAATACTGGAGTGGGCTGTCATGCCCTCCTCCAAGGGAACTTCCCAACCCCAGGATAGAACCCGCATCTTTTATGTTTCCTGCATTGGCAAGCAAGTCTTTTACCACCAGTGTTATCTGAGAAGCGCTCTTCTTTCCTTTGTTGTAAACTAATTGCCCATAGATGGGTTAGTGTATTTCTGGGCTCTTTATTCTGTTCCATTGATATATGTGTCTGTTTTTGTGTCCATAGCACATTGTTTTCATTACTGTGATTTTGAAGTATAGTCTGAAATATGGAAGAGTTATACTTCCAGCTTTGATCTTTTTCTCAGGATCATTTTGCAATTATGGGTCTGTTTTGGGTCCATATAAACATTAAGAGTATTTATCCTAGTTCTGTGAAAAATATGGATATTTTTTATTTTGTCATTCAATTGCTCAGTCATGTCCAACTCTTCATGACCCCATGGATTGCAACATGCCAGGTTTCCGTGTCCTTCACTATCTCCCGGAGTTTGCTCAAACTCATGTCCATTGAGTTGATGATGCCATCCAACCAACTCATCCTCTGCCGCCCCTTTCTCCCCGCACCCTCAATCTTTCCCAGCATCAGGGTCTTTTCCAATGCTTGGCATCAAGTGGCCAAAATCAGCTTCAGCATCAGTCCTTCCAAAGAATATTCAGGGTTGACTTCCTTTAAGATTGACTGGTTTGATCTTGCTGACAAAGGGACTCTCAAGAGTCTTCTCCACTACACAGTTTGAAAACATCAGTTCTTTAGTGCTCAGCATTCTTTATGGTCCAACTCTCACACCCATACATGCTACTGGAAAAACCATAGCTTTGACTATATGGACCTTTGTCAGCAAAGTGATGTCTCTGCTTTCTAATACACTGTCTGGGTTTTCATACCTTTTCTTCCAAGGAACAAGCATCTTTTAATTTCATGGCTGCAGTCACCATCCTCAATGATTTTGGAGCCCAAGAAAATAAAGTCTCTCACTGTTTCCACTGTTTCCCCGATCTATTTGCCATGAAGTGATGGGACCCAATGACATGATATTAGTGTTTTGAATGGTGAGTTTTAAGCCAGCTTTTTCACTCTCTTCTTTCACCTTCATCAAGAGGCTCTTTAGTTCTTCTTCACTTTCTGCCATAAGAATGATGTTATCTGCATATCTGAGGTTATTGATATTTCTCCTGGCAATCTTGATTCCAGCTTGTGATTCATTCAGCCCATCATTCGTATGATGAACTCTGCATATTAGTTAAATAAGCAGGGTGAAATATACAGCCTTGATGTACTCCTTTCCCAATTTTGAACCAGTTGGTTGCTCCATGCCCAGTTCTAACTATTGCCTCTTGACCTGTGTACAGGTTTCTCAGGAGGCAGGTAAGATGGTCTGCTATTCCCATCTCTTTTCAGAATTTTCCACAGTTTGTTGTGATCCACACAGTCAAAGGCTTTAGCATATTCAATGAGGCAAATGTCTTTCTGAAATTCCATTGCTTTTTCTATGATCCAACGGCTGTTGGCAATTTGATCCCTGGTTCCTCTGTCTTTTCTAAATCCAGCCTGTACATATGGAACTTCTCAGTTCACATACTGTTGAAACCTAGCTTGAAGGGTTCTGAGCATTATGCTGGAATGTGAAATGAGTGCGATTGTGTAGTAGTTTAAACACTCTTTGGCATTGCCCTTGTTTGGGACTGGAATGAAAACTGATCTATTTTAATAGGGAATCATTGAATCTGGGTATTATGGTCACTTTCACAATATTAATTATTCTAATCCAGCAAGTTATTTAAGCTTTAAATAGGCTACAGATTGTTATTCATAAGTGAGTATGATAATACCTGTCTTATGCTGTTTTCAAGATGCAGGCTAGTACATTTCATAAACCTGGCCATTATAAGCAATTAGTTAATGTTAACAATAATTCATCTGGTTATTGCAAGGCAGTAATGCCTTAACATCTCTAGATTTTCTTCAATCTGTTTCTAAAAATATACCAGAAGTCCAAGCCTGGTTGAAATTTTGAAACTATCAATGTGTGTAGTTTAAGAAATGCATTAAATTGGTTTGTTCCAAATTTCTATTCAGAATTCAAACTTGGAATCCACTACAGAAAAGCTGATTAGGTGACCAAATCTAGGTGGGGTACCAAACTCTGCATAGAATATACACCAAACTGAATCTCTAAATTTCTGAATGGTGGAAAGGAACATGGAAAATTTAAGTCCCACTTTGTCTTCCTCTGAGGGAATTTTTAAAGGAAATCAACAGAGTCACCAAGTCAAAAGTCAAATGAATGTGATTACACCTAAGAGATGTATATGTGATCTTAGCATGAGGAGAAAATAGAAGTGAAAGTTAGACTGGGATTTTTAGGCAAGTCACAATGAACATTGTAAGTCATGTAAGATAGTAATATTATGTAGAACACAAACATAGAAGAGATGTACAACACACTTCACACTTCTTTATTTTACTTATAAACTCAAGAATGTCACTAATGTTGTTCACTTCATTGAGAAAGTCTCAATATTTTTGATCATGAGCTTGAAAGCATATTTCACTTGTCTGTTTCTCAGTGTATAAATAAAAGGATTCAACATAGGGACAACAGAAGTACTGAGCAGAGCTATCCCTTTATTTAAAGACACTCTTTGCTTGGCAGAGGGTTTCACATACATGAAGATGCAACTTCCATAAGAAATGGACACAACCACCATGTGAGACGAACATGTAGAAAAGGCTTTCCTCCTCTTTTGAGAAGAAGGTATCTTCAGAATAGTCTTAATGATGTTTGTGTAGGAGAGAATCACTAACACCAGAGTAACCAGGAGAGTTAAAATGGCTGAGAGAAGCATCATTATTTCTACTTTATCTGTGTCTGTGCAAGAGAGTTGTAATATAGGAGATACATCACAGAAGAAATGATCTACAGTGTTGGCTGCACAGAAATCAAGCTGGAGACCCACAAGGAGTGGTGGAAAAATTATTATGAAACCAGCCAACCATGATACAAAGACCAGTAAGCTGCACACTCTGTCACTCATGATGGTCATATAATGCAGGGGTTTGCAGATGGCCACATAGCGGTCATAGGACATGGCAGCCAGAAGAAAAAATTCGGTTGCACCCAAGAGAATAGTAAAAAACATCTGTGCTGCACAATTGTTGTAAGAAATGGTCTTATCACCTGTTACCATACTGACAAGAAATTTGGGGATGCAGACAGTTGTGAATGAGATTTCTAAAAATGAGAAATTTCGAAGAAAGAAGTACATGGGTGTCTTGAGGTGTGAATATAGCAGGGTAAGGGTGACGATGATTAGATTTCCAGTGACACTCAATAAGTAAGTGAAAAAAAGGAGAAGAAAAATAACCACCTGTAATTGTGGATCATTGCTTAGTCCAAGAAGAATAAAGGTTGTTACTGTTGTGCGGTTTCTCATTGCTGATTCTATTTAAAAAAAGAAGGAAAGAAGAATCAAAAAGGAATAACAGCCTATAAAAATGTACTGATAAAATTTTTACTCAAAATTTCGCTGAGTGCAATTTGTAAGGTTTTTTTGTTTGTTTTCTCTAGTGTCATAAATTCATGTGTTCCCAAAGGAAAACATAGTACATTGATAATCATATAAAAATAGAAACAAAGAGAAAAAATAGTATCTGAACTTGTATTTTCTGTATTTTCAAAGTTTCCAATCTATTTAGTATATATTAAATTATTTACATAACTTTCTTCTTTCTTTATTAAAAGAATAATTTATGGTTATACAGATGAAACTACAAAGTGATGGAACTATCTTCTTGGGTCACAGATTCTAAAGCTACACAAAGCCTCCAAAGATCTTCAGAAAGCCATTTACTTAAGAAAGGTTAAATGTCATTATCTTCATTTTACAGAAAGATGATTAATTCTCTGCCAAACATCTCTTTTTGTGTTTATTACAGTTTAAGGTAAACTTTATAATTCTGGAAGTCAGATTTCACCTGAGGTGAAATTTTCACCTTTAAAAATTAACATAAGCTGACCTAAATATCCCTAGCCTATATAAAGTGGGAATTACTTTTACCAAACTTCTATAAGCTTCAATATTTAAATCCTCATGACCACTTTTAGTTCTGCTTTTTACACTCTACCTGAAGATTTTAATTTACTTTCATCTTACTCACTCTGGTCATGCTTTTTTCCAATATTCACTCGAGCAGATACAAAGTATATCATCCCGCATGGAGTGTGTTATATAGCACACTTTACTAAATATCTGCAGTAATGAGCAAGGTTCTAGAATAAGGAAAATAAATAAATTTAAATTAAAAAAAATAAAAGATTATCTAGGCATGCCTGGTGCATCACTGCTCCATGTGTCTCCCCTTGTCGCCATGGGAGCCACTTCTTATTTATTCACCTCTAATCTCATTTCTTTCTGGTTCAATACATTACAATTTGAAATTCTGTTATCCATCTTGTTTTCTTATTTTTTCATCTTCTTCAAAATCATCCTTACATCTTACATTCATCACCACAAAATTGTATCATCAATTGTTTCTAGATAATGAAAATATTTTCCTTAAGAATAACATGTGTTGTCTGTTGTGATCTCTCCATTTTCATTTCTAATTTTATTGATTTGATTTTTCTCTCTTTGTTTCTTAATAAGTCTGGCTAATGGAAATACAAAGGATCATAAGAGACTACTATCAGCAATTATATGCCAATAAAATGGACAACGTGGAAGAAATGGACAAATTTTTAGAAAAGTACAACTTTCCAAAACTGAACCAGGAAGAAATAGAAAACCTTAACAGACCCATCACAAACACGGAAATTGAAACTGTAATCAGAAATCTTCCAGCAAACAAAAGCCCAGGTCCAGACGGATTCACAGCTGAATTCTACCAAAAATTTAGAGAGGAGCTAACACCTATCCTACTCAAACTCTTCCAGAAAATTGCAGAAGAAGGTAAACTCCCAAACTCGTTCTATGAGGCCACCATTACCCTAATACCAAAACCTGACAAAGATGCTACCAAAAAAGAAAACTACAGGCCAATATCACTGATGAACATAGATGCAAAAATCCTCAACAAAATTCTAGCAATTAGAATCCAACAACACATTAAAAAGATCATACACCATGACCAAGTGGGCTTTATCCCAGGGATGCAAGGATTCTTCAATATCCGCAAATCAATCAATGTGATTCACCACATTAACAAATTGAAAAATAAAAGCCATATGATTATCTCAATAGATGCAGAGAAGGCCTTTGACAAAATTCAACATCCATTTATGATAAAAACTCTCCAGAAAGCAGGAATAGAAGGAACATACCTCAACATAATAAAAGCTATATATGACAAACCCACAGCAAACATTATCCTCAATGGTGAAAAATTGAAAGCATTTCCCCTAAAGTCAGGAACAAGACAAGGGTGCCCACTCTCACCGCTACTATTCAACATAGTTCTGGAAGTTCTGGCCACAGCAATCAGAGCAGAAAAAGAAATAAAAGGAATCCACATTGGAAAAGAAGAAGTAAAACTCTCACTGTTTGCAGATGACATGATCCTCTACATAGAAAACCCTAAAGACTCCACCAGAAAATTACTAGAGCTAATCAACGAATATAGTCAAGTTGCAGGATATAAAATCAACACACAGAAATCCCTTGCATTCCTTTACACTAATAATGAGAAAGTAGAAAAAGAAATTAAGGAAACAATTCCATTCACCATTGCAACGAAAAGAATAAAATACCTAGGAATATATCTACCTAAAGAAACTAAAGACCTATATATAGAAAACTATAAAACACTGATGAAAGAAATCAAAGAGGACACTAATAGATGGAGAAATATACCATGTTCATGGATCGGAAGAATTAATATTGTGAAAATGAGTATACTACCCAAAGCAATCTACAAATTCAATGCAATCCCTATCAAACTACCAGCGGTATTTTTCACAGAACTAGAACAAATAATTTCAAGATTTATATGGAAATACAAAAAACCTCGAATAGCCAAAGCAATCTTGAGAAAGAAGAATGGAGCTGGAGGAATCAACTTGCCTGACTTCAAGCTCTACTACAAAGCCACAGTCATCAAGACAGTATGGTACTGGCACAAAGACAGAAATATAGATCAATGGAACAAAATAGAAAGCCCAGAGATAAACCCACACACCTATGGACACCTTATCTTTGATAAAGGAGGCAAAAATATACAATGGAGTAAAGACAATCTCTTTAACAAGTGGTGCTGGGAAAATTGGTCAACAACTTGTAAAAGAATGAAACTAGATCACTTTCTAACACCACACACAAAAGTAAACTCAAAATGGATTAAAGATCTAAATGTAAGACCAGAAACTATAAAACTCCTCGAGGAGAACATAGGCAAAACACTCTCCGACATAAATCACAGCAGGATCCTCTATGATCCACCCCCCAGAATTCTGGAAATTAAAGCAAAAATAAACAAATGGGATCTAATCAAAATTAAAAGCTTCTGCACAACAAAGGAAAATATAAGCAAAGTGAAAAGACAGCCTTCTGAATGGGAGAAAATAATAGCAAATGAAGCAACTGACAAACAACTAATCTCAAAAATATACAAGCAACTTATGCAGCTCAATTCCAGAAAAATAAATGACCCAATCAAAAAATGGGCCAAAGACCTAAATAGACATTTCTCCAAAGAAGACATACGGATGGCTAACAAACACATGAAAAGATGCTCAACATCACTCATTATCAGAGAAATGCAAATCAAAACCACAATGAGGTACCACTTCACACCAGTCAGAATGGCTGCGATCCAGAAGTCTGCAAGCAATAAATGCTGGAGAGGGTGTGGAGAAAAGGGAACCCTTTTACATTGTTGGTGGGAATGCAAACTAGTACAGCCACTATGGAGAACAGTGTGGAGATTCCTTAAAAAATTGCAAATAGAATTGCCTTATGACCCAGCAATCCCACTGCTGGGCATACACACCGAGGAAACCAGAATAGAAAGAGACACATGTACCCCAATGTTCATCGCAGCACTGTTTATAATAGCCAGAACATGGAAACAACCTAGATGTCCATCAGCAGATGAATGGATAAGAAAGCTGTGGTACATATACACAATGGAGTATTACTCAGCCATTAAAAAAAATACATTTGAATCAGTTCTAAGGAGATGGATGGAACTGGAGCCGATTATACAGAGTGAAGTAAGCCAGAAAGAAAAACACCAATACAGTATACTAACGCATATATATGGAATTTAGAAAGATGGGGATGATGACCCTGTATGCGAGACAACAAAAGAGACTCAGATCTATAGAGAGAACTCTTGGACTCTGGGGGAGAGAGAGAGGGAGAGGGTGGGATGAGATGGGAGAATGGCATTGCAACATGTATACTATCAAGTAAGAAACGAATCGCCAGTCGATGTCCGTTGCAGAATGCAGGATGCTTGGGACTGGTGCAAGGAGAGGACCCAGAGGGATAGTATGGGGTGGGAGGTGGGAGGGGATTCATGTTTGGGCACGCTTGTACACTCGTGGTGAATTCATGTCAATGTTTGGCAAAACCAATACAGTAATGTAAAGTAAACTAAAGTTAAAATAAAAATTAAAAAAAAAAAGAATAACATGATATCATATCTGAAACTGTTTTATCCCTATTATATTTCTATATTCCAATTCTGGACTTAATATGCACACATCTCAAATGATTATAAATGAATACAATGTAACTAAAATTTTTGTCTTCCTTCTTTTACCTCCTTTGTTTTCTATCCTCTTCAATGGATCCTTTTTTCTAAATGTGTTTATATTCTAAATAAAATTTATACTCAGTGAGAATTTAGAAATATAAAGTTAGTCTATTTTAAAGGTGAAATGTATAGGCAAATATCAATAAATTGTGATGAGCTATGTAAACTGCCAGAGTATTGTGTCAGAGGTAGATTCACAAGTGGTTAGTCTATTTTATAGGGGCTTCCCTGGTGGCTCAAATGGTATAGAATCTTCCCGCAATGCAGGAGACCCAGCTTCAATGTCTAGGTCAGGAAGATCTTCTGGAGAAGGAAGTGGCAACCCACTCCAGTATACTTCCTGGGGAATCCCATGTACAGAGGAACCTGGCAGGCTACAGTCCATGGAGTCACAAAAAGTCGACACAGCTAAGCAACTAGGCACACACACTAGCCTAACCTTAAATTACAACATTCTAAACAAGTATTCTAAACTACTTGACAACATTATTTTCTTCCTAATTCCTCAAATAAATTCTTGCTGGGTAAAAGTAAAATAGTCATTGTTTTTAACTACTATTACAGTCCCAGGGAGACTTCCCTGGTAGCTCAGCTGGTAAAGAATCTGCCTGCAATGCAGGAGACCTGGGTTCAATCCCTGGGTTGGGAAGATCCCCTGGAGGAGGGCATGGCAACCCACTCCAGTATTCTTGCCTGGAGAATCCCCACGGACAGAGAAGCCTGGTGGGCTACTGACCAAGAGATTGCAGAGTCGGACACTACGGAGCGACTAAGCACAAGCACACAGTCCCAAAGGCTTCTGTAACTGCTTTGACAATTTACAGGTACAAGATAAGAGATTCCCTTATAATGCTAAAATTAGACAGTTCTTGAAAGGCTTAAATTCTATTAAATTCAAAATGACTCCTTGATAAGTACAAAAATAATTTCCCAAGTTCAGCCCAGTGTCATAATCCACATTATTTACACTGACTCTGTGTACCAAAGGAATACACATTTACAATTATCTGAGGTAAACAACATTCATTTAATAAAGAGCATTTCTGAGATTCTCTTTAATGCTGAGAAGAATATCTATTGAAAGCTAGATTCTAGGAAATAAAAGGTTCAAAGATTTCTTATTACAATAGAACAATTGATTCCTTCAGTGTAACTTTTAAAACAGTCAATTTAATGTTTCCTTTGTGAAAGAAAAATATTTCTAACTGCATGCCATCCTATTTCAACTGATAAACAGAGATTGAATATTTCTTCCAGTTTCATGCAATAAAGTTATTATAATTAAAATAAAAATGGACTTTTCCCCCAAACCTTAATGTCTTTAGTAGCAATTTCATTCTTGACTTTCTTCTTTTGACATGAGTTCCAGGATAGAGGCAATTTCTAATGTTGCCTATCCATGTTTTCATATTTTGCTCTAACCTGTATTTTTATTTTGCATTCTTATCCAAACAATGTTAGCCTCAGTAATACACACTCAAATGTGTAAATTCAAGGATTCTGTCACAGTAAGAAACTCAGTTTCATTTCTTCTCATTTTTTTAAGATAGGAAATATTCTCCAATTTATGTTTTATTTAACTTGGAGCATATTTTTCAAGATTAGAGCAAAACAAATAGCTTTTTCTTTTTTTTAAGCAGTTAAGAAAAAATGAATAAAAGGAGAAGTATTCAGGCTCCTTTTTATTTTGAAATGGTTCTGTCTTACATGGAAAGCCCAGTTGTTTATTTTGTAGCTTTAAGCTTATAGGTATCATCCTTTTTTAAGCAGTATGTCATGTGTCTCAAGAGCATTAATTGATTTAAAATATTTTTTTAAAGGAAAGTTTTCCCTGGAGAACACTGCACAAGATGTTAAGACTATATGAAAAATCACTGAATGAAGAAATTATAATCCATAAGCTCCATATAGAACAAGACAAAAACACTTTTTTTTTTCTTTTTAAGGCAGCTCTAAGTTGTAAGAGGGCTTCCCTGGTGGCTCACATGGTAAAGAATCTACCTGCAATGCAGAAGACAAGGGTTCAGTCCCTGGATTGGGAAGATCTCCTGGAGAAGGGAATGGCAACCCACTCCAGTATTCCTGCCTGGAGAATCCCATGGACAGAGGAGCCTGGTGGGCTACAGCTCATGGGGTTACAGAGTTGGACACGACTGAGGGACTACACTTTCACTTTTCATTTTCATAAGTTGCAAACCATAGGAATTTTTTAAAAAATACTGTTACCCTACATGTCCATGACAAATATACATTAAAAAAAAGAAGAAGAAGAAGAAAAGAAAAGCGAAAGGCACCTATCTATTTTAGGTCCAGCAGGAAACATGTTGTAATTAGAAGACAGTGTCTGGTACAGCTGCCACCATTCTAATCCAATAAACCATTACCTTCCACCTAGTCTTAAAAGCCTGTAGGAGATGTCTAAATAATCTTTGCTTCCTTCCCTCATTCAATCCATTTTCTACAGAAAAGATAAAAATATGTTCTCTAAAATTTAATTCATATTATCCCACATCTTTGCTAAAATTATGCCCTGAAACCTAATTGAATGGCAAGGTACCAGGGACCAGCAAAGAATCCTTGGCATAACTCCTCACTTCCTTCCTGTCCTATCTTCATGTTCTTCCACTCTTTTCTTTTTATATTTCATTCTCGAGCTCTTTGTCACCTCTCTCCCTATCTCTGCTCTCACTCCATCACCAAACTCCAGACCTCAGATTATTTTGGGTTGGCCAAAAAGTTCATTCAAATTTTTCCTTAACATTTTCATGAAAAAGCCTGAATTAACTTTTTGGCCAACCCAATATATCTCCATAAAAAAGTCAATTTGAGAGGTGACCATTTGTGAGGAGACATTTCTCTTCTCATGGATTTTATGTATAGACTTTTATTGTTTATAATTCTATCAATATTTATTTCTACATGTCATTTCTTCACGTTTTAAATCTGGTTCTCCTACAAAATTCCATTTGCATCATAGTAGAACCTTGTCTATTATATTTGTCATCCACATAATTTTAGGATCTGGAATAACCCTGGTACTAAGTAGTAACTGAATAAATATATGTGATAAGTTAAAAATGGAATTATCTTGATAGGAGAGCTGATGAAGTTTATTCTAAAATTTTGATGAAGATAGAACAGAATGAGAAATAAGGCAAATTCACTAAATATGACCAAGCATAGCAACAGGAAGTCTGGGCAGTAAGAATGGGGAGAATTTAGAGAAGATGGCACAGGGAATTCTACACAATACCCTGTAATGACCTATGCTTCAAAAAAAAAAAAAAAA
>SJYQ01009899.1:294486-311348 GCA_006410935.1 Redunca redunca | reverse complement strand
TTAGAGTCTGTCCACCACAGAAGCAGAGGCTAGGGAGGGGCCTGGGATCCCACAGTGCGAAAGCCTGGGGTCTGTTAAGGGCTATGCTGGAAGCCCCCTCCCCTGCTCTCTGCTAATTCCACGCCCATGGGCTAGCCCAGCTGTGTGTTGTGCTTCTCCTCTTTCCCTCACGCTCTTTCCCCAGACAACTCGGCCTCTTGTAGGTTCAACTGTCACTCGCAGACTGAGGATGCCAAATCTGGGTTTCCTGGCTCCCGACCGTCTGATTCTCATGGGCCTGTATTTCCACACGGGTGTTAGCATGTCTCTAATGCTACATGCTACACTGTGGTGAAGAGACCCTGGTGCAGTCTCAGCCTTGGCTCAGCCGCCAGCACTTGGAGGAGCCTGGGAAGCCCCTGGACCTCTGCCTCTCAGTTTCCTGGACTCTTCTCCCCCCTCCCCCCACTCCCCCCAGTCCTCTCCATTTACTCTCCCACATCTGCCCAACATACTCCATTCTCCCCGTCTCTCAGTGAGGTCTCTAGTGTGGTCCCCCTCACATCTCCTCCCAAGTCATTCTGCACCCCAGCTGGCATGATCACATCATCCACTCCCCAAAACTTGTCAATGACTTTCCACTGCCCTTTGCATCAGTGGTGAGCTCCTTGCTCTGACCTACCAGTCTCTGTGTGGCTGGGCTCTGGTTCACAACTCCAGCTCCCTCTCCAGGACCTACAGTTCCCTGAAAGCTGAGTTCAGGCGCCACTGTGGCCCCAGTGCCACTCAGCACCATGCCTGGAACCTAGGATGAACCACCACATTCCTGGTCACATGAAAAGAGAGGGGTGAATCAGGCAACCCTTCAGGTCCTCCTTGTGATTCCTCTAATCTCTGTCTGCTCCAACCAGTAACAGTAGCCCCAGGCAGCCAGGTGGTATTGCGAATAGATGGATCCCCAGTTGGCCACACCAGGCCTGATTGCCATTTCCATGCCTTTGTTTCTATTCCGTTATTGACGATTCTACAAATTATATGATTATATAGAGGGCATATTGTTTTGGCCTGTACCCTAAACACTACACTGTGCATCAAAGTCTAAAGCTAATCAATATATTTACTTGCTTTCCTCCTGGACCAAAGAACTCTTTAACATAATTTATCATTTATGTTGTACATTTTAATTCTCTTCTTTAACCTCACTGGACATTATTATTATTATTTATATCATCAATACTTATTTAGATTTATGTACATATCTTTTCACTTCTTAAAAAATTTCTTTGAATTGAGATAGAGTTCATCATTGTAAGTGTACAGTTCAGTGGTTTTTAATACAGTCACAAGATTGTACAATCATCACTACTAGACACTTTCATAACATTTTTGTCATCCCCAAAATAAATCCTGTACTCATTAGTAGTCATCCCCAATACTTTCTTACCCTAGTCTGGGCAACCACTAACCTACCTTCTGTCTTTATGGACTTCCCCATTTTGGATATTTCATATAAACAGGATCACTCACTATGTGAGTGATCTGGCTTCTTTTATTTAACTTAATGTTTTAAAGATTGATACGTATCATAACATATGTCAATACCTTATTCCTTTTAATGACTGAATGATATTCCATTGATGGAAGTTCCACTTCTGTTTACCCTTTCATCTGTTGATAGATGTTTGGGTTGTTTCTGTTTTTGTATACAAGTCTTTATTCCTTCCTGCATCTTAGACCTTCCATTTGGCATCCCTCTCCTTCTGCTTGAATTGTAACCTTTAGAATTTCCTTTGTGAGGCTCTGCTGGTAGCAAACTTTCTTAGTTTTACTAGTTTTCTTTGAAAATTCACTGTTGAACTCTAGGTCAGAAGTTATTTTCTTCCAGCATATTCAAGGTATCATTCATTCCATTGTCTTCTGGATTCCATTATTGGGTTGAGAAGACTACTCTGAAGGTTTTCTTTCTAGGTTTGGCATTCTGAAGTTTCGCTGTGATGTATCTACATGCAGGTTCTGTTTTGTGTGTACTGTTTGGGTATTTGGACTCCGAAACTCCAGGACTTTGGCCACCTCATGAGAGGTGTTGACTCATTGGAAAAGACTTTGATGCTGGGAGGGATTGGGGGCAGGAGGAGAAGGGGACAACCGAGGATGAGATGGCTGGATGGCATCACTGACTCAATGGACGCGAGTCTGAGTGAACTCCAGGAGTTGGTGATGGACAGGGAGGCCTGGCGTGCTGCGATTCATGGGGTCGCAAAGAGTCGGACACGACTGAGCGACTGAACTGACTGAACTGAGAACTTGTGGATCGATGCCTTATCAATACTGGAAAATTTGTAGTCATTATCTTTCAAATCTTATCCTTGCCACACTCTCTTGTCTTTTTCTTCTAGAACTCTGATTAATCTCTGATTGACTTTTAAAAATTTATCCTCCATGTCTGTCAGTCTCCCTTCTCTTTTTGCCCCTCTTTTCCACATTCTGGGTAATTTCTTCTGCTCCATCTTCCAGTGCCTTTCTGGGATCCCACTTCACCTTAGGCTTCACCTGGAAATTCATTAACTCTCTTGTCAAATATCTGTGATATCGTTGAGGAGACTTAAAAAATCTTTTACGCAGCATCTGCAGTTGTTTTCAGTGGAAAGGTTGGGCTAACACTAGCCCATTTTTACTGGAAATGGAAGTCCTTTAGCCTCATTCCTCTTGTTTGTCATATATTCTCCCTTCCCTGCTGCCCCAAATTGGAGCCGTTCTCCGAGGACTGGCTTCCTTCTACTAGCCCTTTCCCTTCCTGCCCTTTNTCCACTGTCTTAACCATTCTAAGTTCAAAAAAAATTTTTTTAATTGATTCAGTTCAGTTCAGTCGCTCAGTCGTGTCCGACTCTTTGCGACCCCATGAACCGCAGCACGCCAGGCCTCCCTGTCCATCACCAACTCCCGAAGTTTACTCAAACTCACGTCCATCAAGTCAGTGATGCCATCCAGCCATCCCATCCTCGGTCGTCCCCTTCTCCTCCTGCCCCCAATCCCTCCCAGCATCAGAGTCTTTTCCAATGAGTCAACTTTTCGCATGAGGTGGCCAAAGTACTAGAGTTTCCGCTTTAGCATCATTCCTTCCAAAGAAATCCCAGGGCTGATTTCCTTTAGAATGGACTGGTTGGATTTCCTTGCAGTCCAAGGGACTGAAGTTCAAATAAACGTGAGCTCTAGAGGCAGCTCTGGTACCACTCGCTCTGTGATTTGGACTTCTCACCCATACATTTGCTTTATCTTACACCCAAACTAGAGCTTTATCTTACACCAAATACAAAAAAGAACTTTAGATGCATTAAAATTTTAAAATGTAAAAAAGTGACTTATTTTACAACTAGTGGATAGAGAAGTTCTGGAGATCTAATTCACAACATAGTGATTATATGCAATAATCCTGTATTATAAACTTCAAAAATGCTGAGAGATTAAATCTTAACTGTTCTCAACACACAAAAAATGAAATGATAAATATGATGGAGGTTTTAGCTAACACTACTGTAGTGATCATATTGCTGTATGTAAAGGTATCCAACCAATACTTTGTACACCTTAGTGTTATATGTCAATTGTATCTCAAAATAATTTCATAAAATCTTGTGTGAAAATCTAGAAGCCTACATGTACAATGTAAGGATGAGAAAATCTTAACCAAGACTAAAAACCCCAAAACTGTAACAGAACTATGTATGTTAAAAAAATCATTTTGCAATATACACATCTATCAAATGATCATGATGTACAACTTAAATTTACACAATGTTATATGTCAATTATATCTCAGTAAAGCTGAAAAAGGGCTTCCCTGGTAGCTCAGCTGGTAAAGAATCCACCTGCAATGCGGGAGACCCCAGTTCGATTCCTCGGTTGGGAAGACCCCCTGGAGAAGGGAACAACTACCCACTCCAGTATTCTGGCCTGGAGAATTCCATGGACTGTATAGTCCATGGGGTCCACAGAGTCACAAAGAGTCAGACACAACCGAGCAACTTTCACTAAAACTGAAAAAAAGTTCCATTTTTGGATGGAAAAATAGACCACGGAAAAATAAACACGGTTGTTTAGATTAACAATAGGTTTTTTTCTAAATGTGCAGTGCAGTTGGGAAATCATTGGTTAACAGCTCTACCATACAGAAAATTCTTACAAATTCAAGACAACCCCATAGAAAAATGGCAAGGTCATGCTCCTGCTCAGTCATGTCCAATTCTTTGCCACCCTTTGGACTATAGTCTGCCAGGCTCCCCGTCCATGGGATTTTTCAGCCAGGAATACTGGAGTGGGTTGCTATTTCCTTCTCCAGGGGATACTTCCAACCAGAGATCAAACCTGCATCTCCTGCATTGCAGGCAGATTCTTTTCCCACTGAGCCATTGAAATTCATGGAAGAATTACTTGAAATTCATAAGTAGATATAGAAATGGAAAATCAAATAGCAAAATAACATGTCACTTTATACTCAACAGATTGACCAAAATTGAAGGATGCCAAGCCACCACATTCTGGAAGGAATATGAAGAAAGGTGTATTCTAGGATGTTGTCAGGTATTGTTGAGGGAAGGAGGTGGTGCCACCTCTCTGAAAAGTAACCTGACAATATCTATTAAAATTTAAAACCCTTCTACTCTTAAACTGAGCAATCCCACTCTTGTGAATTTATCTGATGGAAATGAAACCACCGCTACACAAGGACAAGTGTACAAAGGTGGACAAAGATGCTCAGTGTAGCATTAATAACAAAGACACTGGAAATGGTGAACACCTGTCAGTGAGTGGTTGAATAAAGGATGGCACACAATGGAATATTATGCGGTTTTTAAAAAGAATGAGAGTTGCACCAATTGTCTTGGAGCAATCCTCATGAGGAATGGTTGAATAAGAAAAGCAAGATGCAGGAAAGTGTGAATAACATGAACATGTATTTTTAAGACTAACAACAAAAATATTTCACATATATGTGTATACATGTGTCTGAGTATACAATTATATGAGTGTGGTTTTTTTTTTTCTTTAATGAATAAATACATGGAATTCCTTGGAGGTCCTATGGTTAGGATTCAGTGCTTTCACTGTGGTGGACCAGGGTTCAGTCTCTGGCTAGGGAACTAAGATCCCACAAACAGTGCAGTGTGGCCAAAAAAAAAAAAGAATGAATACAAACTGGGGTTGGAGATATGGATTAGCTGGTCGGGGAAGTAGGAGAGGGAAAACCACATTATTATTTTTTTAAGAAGACTGCTTTAAAAATTGGGGGGAAGATTACACTTGTACGTGTAGATTAAATTATTTATGATGATATGTGGAAAAAATAAACACATTTGACAAGAATAAAATTGGAAAATATCTATTTCAGACATTCATCATGTTCTATTCTGTCTTCTCCTATCAAAAGGAGGTGACATTCCCAGATTTCAGCACCAAGAAAACCCCAAACCCAAAAAACAAAACAAAGTAACAACAACCAAGAGTTGACTTTTCCTTTGAACCCACACCGTGCCCCTTACAAACTCATTCCTATCCCTACACCTGGCCTGGGGACATTAAGAATTGTATCTAAATCACGTTTGTCTCTCACAAAGCTTGGGGGCCATGGGCCATTATTATCACAGTTCAGTTCAGTTGCTCAGTTGCTCAATTCAGACTCTTTGTGACCCCATGGACTGCAGCACGCCAGGCCTCCTTGTCCATCACCAGCTCCCGGAGTTTACTCAAACTCATGTCTATTGAGTCGGTGATGCCATCCAACCATCTCACCCTCTGCCGTCCCCTTATCCTCCTGCCTTCAATCTTTCCCAGCATGCAGGTCACACAGGTCAGCCGAAGGTTAAATATTCAGTAAGTCTCCCTGAGTGCCTGGTTCATTGCTCAGCCTGAAGAATCTGCAGAAAGGAAGTAGATGCTGTGGCCTCTGGCCTCATAGAATCTCTTAGAGTAGCAGGCTTCAGATTTTCATAGTCATCGGAATCATGTTTTGGGGAGTGGAGGTGGTGTTCATTTTGGCAGAACTGGAAACAGGGAACACCATAGTCTGCATTTTAAACAGCTCTCTTGCGTTATTCTGACCCCATTTTGAGACTCTCCTCTAAACTCAAGATACACATGGACAATTTCTTTTCATCTCCATTTTAATTCTCAGAGACATTTCAGGCTTATCACATCCAAAATGCAACTCTTGATACCCTCTAACCACTCAACCTTCCTAATCTCAGCAAATGACTCCACATTCCATTGGTTATTCATACCAGGAACCCAGAAGCCATTCTTGATTCTCTCCTTTTCTTATTAGCAACATCTAATCCATTATCTCTGGAGAAGGCAATGGCACCCTACTCCAGTACTCTTACCTGGAAAATCCCATGGATGGAGGGGCCTGGTAGGCTGCAGTCCATGGCATTGCTAACAGTCGGACACGACTGAGCATCTTTACTTTCACTTTTCAGTTTCAGGCACTGGAGAAGGCAATGGCAGCCCACTCCAGTGTTCCTGCCTGGAGAATCCCAGGGACGGGGGAGCCTGGTGGGCTGCCGCCTATGGGGTCACACAGAGTCGGACGTGACTGAAGTGACTTAGCAGCAGCAATCCATTATCTTACCAAATCCTTCTTCAAAATGTACCTTAAGTTACCTTCTCTCCATACCTATTGTTCTGTCAGTCACTCAGTCGTGTCTGACTCTTTACAACCCCATGGACTGCAACTGCCACCTTAGTCCAGGTCATCACGATGTATCATCTCTCATGGAATTTACTGCAGTACATGCATTTCTCTTCTTCCCACTTCCATTCTTGCCCCCTTACAATCCACACGCCTTATAGGCAATGACGGCGCTCTTGAAAGTGTTACTAGGGTCACATTGCTTTTTCCCTCCAGATCTGCCAAAGACCCCGTCCCGTGTGGAGCTCCAGCTTCTTGCCATGACTTCGAGGTCCTCCTAGGTAAGCCAGTCCCTGCCTCCCTTTCTGTTAGAGGACCCTTGACTGAAGCCAGTGCCTTGGCCAGGCTTAATGATAACCACTTGCATGAGTTGTCTCACAATAGGAGGTTTCTCCTTCCCTGGTGGCTCAGGCAGTAAAGAATCTGCCTGCAGTGCAGGAGACTTGGGTTCCATCTCTGGGTTGGGAAGATCCTCTGGAGAAGGGAATGGCAACCCACTCCAATATTCTTGCCTGCAAAATCCCTTGGACAGAGGAGCCTGGCAGGCTACAGTCCATGGGGTCACAAAGAGTCGGACACGACTAAGCGACTCTTTCACTTCACATAAGTAACATGGTGCTGCCACCCAAAACTAACCTGGAGGACTCAGGAGGGGCCCAAAGGAGGGAGTTCATAACATTGTCCTACCAACCTCCCAGACTCCTTTGTGCTGGAATCCATCTTGGCTGAGAGATATGCACACCACCAGAAAGGACCCTGAGTCAGACCAATATGGACCAAGAGAGATGACTGGCCACAGACAACCCAGAAACTAACCCCATTACCATAAAACCTGAGACTGTGAACCATGTGGCAGAGCAGTTCACCTGGGTTCCCTTACCTTTCTGCTCTCTGCCTGGGAGCCTCTTCCCAATAGTCTTTTGCTTTATCAGCATGTGTGTCTCCTTGGATAATTCACTTCTGAGTGTAAAACAAGAGTCTGTTCTTGAGCCCTGGGTCCCCCTTCCTGCAACATTTCCACTTCACCTCTAAAACCTCTTTCCCCACTTCTTACAGTACCTCTAACCAGGTCTGGCTAGATAGCATGCAGGGCCCAGTGAAAAGTGAAAACGTGGGACCCTTATTTAAAAATTGTGAAGAATTTCAAGATGTGTTAGCAGAGTATTAAACCAACAAAGAGCCCTTCTGAGTACAGATCCTTGTGCAACTGGCCCTGTCTCTGTCTGGAACTGTCTGCCCCAGTTTATAATAGCCAGCTCTCAGCTCAAATGTCACCTCATCAGAGGTGTCACCTGATTGTCACTGAATTTAAAGTAGGCTCATCCAATTCTTCTCTATCACATCACTGGGTATAATTTTCTCCCCAGCACCTGGCCATATCTGAAATGATCTCATTTGTTTACTTGAGTATTGTCTGTCTCTCCCCACCTTCTCCCCATGACCAGAATATAAGGTCAATGAAGGACCTTTCTTGCTGTGCTCAGCTCTGTATCTCCAGGAGCTAGAGCAGGGCTCCTTCAGACTAGGTACAGGATAAATATCTGATGAATAAAGGAATGAATATGCTAACACACTCCAGGAAGCTGGTCTAGCATTGACCGCCTACCATGGGGGAATCCAATGGCCAGCAGTGTTTCTTTATATATGTGTGTGTGTATATATATATATATATTTTTTTTTTTTTGCTGTGCTGAGTCTGTGTTGCTGCACAGGCTTTTCTCAGGTTGTGGAGAGCAGGGGGCCACTCTCTAGTTGTGATGTGCAGGCTTCTCATTGCGATGGCTTCTCTTGTTATGGAGCACAGGCTCTAGGGTTCATGAGCCTAAGTAGCTGTGACTCCAAGACTCTAGAGCACAGGCTCGATAGCTGTAGTGCACCAGCTTAGTTGCTCTGCAACATGTGGGATCTTCCTGGATCAGGAATTGATCCGGTGTCTCCTGCACTGGCAGGTGGATTCTTTACCACTGAGCCACCAGGGAAGCCCCCAGAGTTTTCTTTTCATCCTCTGGGTATTGCGAATACCATAGGCTTTTTTTCTCCCATTGCCTTAATTCTATCCCAAGTCTCACACTGAAGTTGCTATCTTTCCTCTGAGTGAGCAAGGATGAACAGACTGTGTTTGAATCTGATTAGCTGTGTGACCAAGAACAAATGATTTGACCTTTCTGAGCCTTGCCTTTTCATCTACCCAATGAGGAATTTTTTTTTCAATTTTAAAATTTTATGATATGTATATATTATTAAGTATAGTTGACTTACAAGGTTTCAGGTGTATAGCAAGGTGAGTCAGTTATACATATACACATATATAATTTTTCAGATTATTTTCCATTATAGGTTATTACAAGATATTGACTATAGTTCCCTGTGCTACACAGTAAATCTTTGTTGCTTGTGGCATATCTATTTTTTAAATTAAAAATCTAGCATTCTACTCATGCTAAGTCAAACAAGTTGAGTCAAAATATAACTTTTTAGTTAGCCAAAAATTCATAACTTTTCCAAGATATATAATATGCATACTATTTATATATATGTATATAAAACTTTTCTTTTTTTTTTTTTTCAGGAGTGGGATCGCTTTACGTGGTGGCTCTGTTTTTAGTTTTTTGGGGAATTTCCATACTGTTCTCCGAAGTGCACCAACTTACATTCCCACCAACAGTGTAGGTAGGAGGGTTCCCTTTTTTCCGCACCCTCTACAGCATTTATTGTTTGTAGACTTTTTGATAATGGCCATTCTGACCTGTGTGAGGTGATAACTCATTGTAGTTTTGATTTGCAGTTCTCAGATAATTAGTGATGTTGAACATCTTCTCCTAAAACTTTTCTACTATGCTTGATAAAGGCTTGAGAATGAATTTTTTTTAAAAAAGAAGAGATGGAGAAATGGAAAACGAACTAAATGAAATGGGAGCACTGAATATGAAATAGAAAAAGTGGAACAAACTAGATTAAATGATCATCATCCAGTCCAGTTGTTTTTAAACATGGCTCCTCATTAGAAACATATGTAGAACTCTGGAGAAAAAAGCAATAACTGAGCATACATATTTTTCAAAAAATTTCAGGGTAATTCTGATATGCATCTGGATTTTCAAAAGTGATTACAGGTTTTTCTATTCGATCGTCGTTTGGGTGCTATAGGGGCTTCCCAGATGGTGCCAGTGGTAAAGAACCTGCCTGCCAATGCAGGAGATGTGAGAGACACAGGTTTGATCCCTGGGTCAGGAAGATCCCCTGGAGGAGGGCATGGCAATCCACTTCAGTGTTCTCGGGCTTCCCTGGTGGCTCAGACAGTAAAGAATCTGCCTGCAATGCAGGATACCTGGGTTCAAGCCCTGCATTGGGAAGATCCCCTGGAGAAAGGAATAGCTACCCACTGCAGTATTCTTGCCAGGAGAATTCCATGGACAAAGGAGCCTGGCAGGTTACAGTCCATGGGGTCGCAAAGAGTCGGACATGACTCAAAGACTTTCAATTCACTTGTTGATATAGAGTTCTATTATTTTCTGTTGACCAATCATGATACAATGGTATTAAGTGAGTAATCACAATAGTAAAAGATGTTTGTCAGCTTTCACAATCAATAGCCAGAATCCCCCCCAAAAAAGATAATTACTGTTGCCAGCCATAACGGGAACATGATTAACCTAACAATATAAAATAATTACATACAGTTTGAGGGCATCAAGCAGAGTGATGTAGTAAGTGGAAGTGCATACATGCACATGTTTTCATTCGCCCAGCCAGTCTATGTCTTTTGGTTGGTACATTTAATCAATTTACATTTAAGGTAATTATCAATATGTAACTTCCCCAAGCCAGGCTTGTGAACTTCCAGATATTTAAGCTGGTTTTAGAAAAGGCAGAGGAACCAGAGATCGAATTCCCAACATCCGTTGGATCATCAAAAAAGCAAGAGAGAGAGTTCCAGAAAAACAGCTATTTCTTCTTTATTGACTATGCCAAAGCCTTTGACTGTGTGCATCACAGTAAACTGTGGAAAATTCTGAAAGAGATGGGAATACCAGACCACCTGCCCAGAACACCACTTGCCTTTTGAGAAATCTGTATGCAGGTCAGGAAGCAACAGTTAGAACAGGACATGGAACAGACTGGTTCCAAATTGCGAAAGCAGTATGTCAAGGCTGTATATTGTCACCCTGTTTATTTAACTTATATGCAGAGTACATCATGAGAAACGCCGGGCTGGATGAAGCACAAGCTGGAATCAAGATTTCTGGGAGAAATATCAATAACCTCAGATATGCAGATGACACCACCCTTATGGCAGAAAGCGAAGAACTAAAGAGCCTTTTGATGAAAGTGAAAGAGGAGAGTGAAAAAGTTGGCTTAAAGCTCAACATTTAGAAAACTAAGATCACAGCATCTGGTCCCATCACTTCCTGGGAAATAGATGGGGAAGCAGTGGAAACAGCGTCAGACTTTATTTTTGGGGGCTCCAAAATCACTGCAGACGGTGACGCAGCCATGAAATTAAAAGACACTTACTCCTTGGAAGAAAAGTTATGACCAACCTAGATAGCCTATTAAAAAGCAGAGACATTACTTTGCCAACAAAGGTCCATCTAGTCAAGGCTATGGTTTTTCCAGTGGTCATGTATGGATGAGAGAGTTGGACTGTGAAGAAAGCTGAGCACCGAATAATTGATGCTTTTGAACTGTGGTGTTGGAGAAGACTCTTGAGAGTCCCTTGGACTGCAAGGAGATCCAACCAGTCCATTCTAAAGATCAGTCTTGGGTGTTCTTTGGAAGGAATGATGCTGGAGCGGAAACTCCAGTACTTTGGCCACCTCATATGAAGAGTTGACTCACTGGAAAAGACCCTGATGCTGGGAGGGATTGAAGGTGGGAGGAGAAGGAGATGACAAAGCATGAGATGGTTGGATGGCATCACTGATTCAATGGACATGAGTTTGTGTAAGAGTTGGTGATGGACAGGGAGGCCTGGCGTGCTGCAGTCCATGGGGTCATGAAGAGCTGGATGCTATTGAGCGAATGAACTGAACTGAACTGATGGTCCTGTTACCATTTTCTTAATTGTTTTGGGTTTGTTTTCTGTTGGTCTTTTCTTTGTCTTGTGTTTCCTGCCTAGAGAAGTTCCTTTGGCATTTGTTGTAAAGCTGGTTTGGTGGTGCTAAATTCTCTTAACTTTTGCTTGTCTGGAAAGCTTTTGATTTCTCCATCAAATCTGAATGAGAGTCTTGCTGGGTAGAGTATCCTTGGTTGTAGATTCTTCCCTTTCATCACTTTAAGTAGATAATGTCATCCTCTTCTGGCTTGTTGAGTTTCTGTTGAGAAATCAGCCGATAACCTGATGGGAGTTCCCTGGTATGTTATTTGTCATTTTTCCCTTGTTGCTTTTTATATTTTATCTTTGTCTTTAATTTTTGTCAGTTTGATTACTATGTATCTTGGGGGGTTTCTCCTTGCATTTATCCTGCCTGGAACTCTCTGTGCTTCCTGGACTTGACTGATTATTTCCTTTCCCATGTTAGGGAAGTTTTCAGTTACTATCTCTTCAAATATTTTCTCAGAACCTTTCTCTCTTCTCCTTCTGGGAGATTTTTGGTGTGTTTAATGTTGTCCCAGCGGTCTCTTAGGCTGTCTTCATTTTTTTTCATTCTTTTTTCTATATTCTGTTCTGCAGCAGTGATTTCTACCATTCTTTCCTCCAGGTCATTTATCTGTTCTACTTCTGTTATTCTGCTACTGATTCCTTCCAATGTAGTATTCTGGAGAATGCAATGGCACCCCACTCCAGTACTCTTGCCTGGAAAATCCCATGGATGGAGGAGCCTGGAAGGCTGCAGTCCGTGGGGTCGCTGAGGGTCGGACACGACTGAGTGACCTGCCTTTCACTTTTCACTTTCATGCATTGGAGAAGGACATGGCACCCTACTCCAGTGTTCTTGCCTGGAGAATCCTAGGGACGGGGGAGCCTGGTGGGCTGCCGTCTATGGGGTCGCAAAGAGTCGGACATGACTGAAGTGACTTAGCAGCAGCAGTGTATTATTCATTTCTCTTTGTTCTTTTAGGTCTTTAGTAAACATTTCTTGCATCTTCTCCATTGTTTTCCCAAGATCCTGGATCATCTTCACTATCATTATTCTAAATTCTTTTTCTGGAAGGTTGCCTATCTCCACTTCATTTAGTTGTCTTTCAGAGGTTTTACCTTGTCCCTTCATCTGGGTGGCTCAGAGGTTGAAGCATCTGCCTGCAGTGTGGGAGACCTAGGTTCAATCCCTCGGTCGGAAAGATCCCCTGGAGGAGGAAATGGCAACCCACTCCAGTATTCTTGCCTGGAGAATCCCATGGATGGAGGAGCCTGGTGGGCTACAGTCCATGGGGTCGCAAAGAGTCGGACATGACTGAGTGACTTCACTTCACTTCATCTGGGTCATAACTTTCTGCTTTTTCATCCCGATTAACTTTCTGTAATGTGGTTTTTGTTCTAGCTGTGGGATTGTGGTTCTTCTTGCTTCTTCTCTTTGCCCTCTAAAGGAGGAGGCTAAGAGGCTTGTGTAAGCATCCTGATTGGAGGGACTGGCAGTGGGAAACCTAGGTTTTGCTCTGGTGGGCAAGGCCTTGCTCAGTAAAGCTTTAATCCAATTATCTGTTGATGGATAGGGTGGCACTCCCTCCCTATTGTGTGGCCTCAGGTGACCCAGCCCTGGGGTCTACAGGTTCTATTGTAGGGTTAAAGGCAACTTCCAAGAGGGCTTATGCCAAAAGGGGCCTTCCAGGACTGCTGCTGCCAGTGCCACTGTCTCTATGGTGGGCCCCTGCCAACCCTCACCTCCACAGGAGACCCTCCAACACTAGTTTGGTTCAGTCTCCTGTGGGGTCACTACTCCTTTCCTCTGGGTCTTGGCATACACAAGATTTCATTTGTGCACTCCAAGACTGGAGTCTCTGTTACCCAGAGTCCTATGGAAGTCCTATAATCAAATCCTGCTGACCTTCAAGTTCAGAGTCCGTGAGGATTTCCAGGCCCTTTGTCAGATCCCCAGGCTGGGAAGCCTGATGTGGGGTTCAGAACCTTCACAACAGTGGGAGAACTTCTTTGGTATTATTGTTCTCCAGTTTGTGGGCCATCCACCCAGTGGGTAAGGGTTTTGACTTTATTGTGATTGTGCCCCTCCTACCATCTCACTGCAGCTTCTTCTCTGACTTTGGATGTGGGATATCTTTTTTTGGTAAGTTCCAGCATCATCCTTCTGTTGATGGTTATTCAACAGCTAGTTGCAATTTTGGTGCTGATATTTTTGTTATCAGCTATTCAGATGATTTTGAGATTAAATGTGTGAAAATTAATGAAGGGTTGTTGTTATTGTGCTGTTGCTAAGTCATGTCTGAGTCTTTGTAACCCCATGGACTGCAGCATACCAGACTTCCCTGTCCTTCACTGTCTCTCAGAGTTTGCTCAGACTCACGTCCAGTCCATTGTGTCAATGATGCAATCCAACCATCTCATCCTGTCACCCCCTCCTCCTCCTGCTCTCATTCTTTCCAGCATCATGGTCTTTTCCAGTGAGTTGGCTCTTTGTATCAGGTGGCCAAATACTGGAGCTTCAGTTTCAGCATCAGTCCTTCCAGTGAATACTCAGGGTTGATTTCCTTTAGAACTGACTGGTTTGATCTCCTGGCAGTCCAAGGGTGCAGTCTCCAGCACCACAATTTGAAAGTTCGGCGCTCAACCTTCTTTATGGTTCAACTCTCACATCAGTACCTGACTACTAGAAAAACCATAGCTTTGACTATATGGACCTTTGTCAGCAAAGCGATGTCTCTGCTTTTTAACAAGTTGTCTAGATTTGTCATAGCTTTTTTTCCAAGGAGCAAGCATCTTTTAAGTTCATGGCTGCAGTCTCCATCCACAGTGATTCTGGAGTCCAAGAAAATAAAGTCTGTCACTGTTTCCATTTTTCCCCCATCCATTTGCCATGAAGTGATGGGACCGCATGCCATGATCTTAGTTTTTCGAATGTTGAGTTTTAAGCCAGCTTTTTCACTCTCTTCTTTCACCCTCATCAAGAGGCTCTTTGGTTCCTCTTTGCTTTCTGCTGTTAAAGTGGTATCATCTGCATATCTGAGGTTGTTGATATTTCTCCTGACAATCTTGATTCCAGCTTCAGATTCATCCAGCCTAGCATTTCATATGATGTACTCTGCATATAAGTTAAGTAAGCAGGGTGACAATATACAGCCTTGATGAACTCTTTTCTCAATTTTGAACCAACCCATTGTTCCATGTCTGGTTCTAATTGTTGCTTCTTGACCTGCATACAGTTTTCTCAGGAGACAGATAATGTGGTCTGGTATTCCCATCTCTTTAAGAATTTTTCCAGTTTGTTGTGATCCACAGAGTCTTTAGCACAGTCACTGAAGCAGAAGTAGATGTTGTTCTAGAATTCTCTTGCTTCCTCTACAATCCAATGGATGCTGGCAATTTGACCTCTGGTTCCTCTGTCTTTTCTAAATCCCTTCAGGGCTCACCTAGGGGGGATGTAGTGGCTTGAGGGCTGCATTATCTTTTACCTGATATGGCAGGCAACATATTTTTCATTCACAATATGAACAAGGATCCCAACAGGAAGAGATGTACAGTAAACAAAGGATGTTGCATCTATCAAGCCCACATTATAACCTCCCTAACAGTGAGCCCTAAGGGAATTCAGATTGTAACAGAATGTCCATGGCTGCAGCCATGCCCAAGGGTTTACCTTCAGGAAACTCAGGGTGAGAAAGCACAGGATACTGGCACCAGAGAGCTGAGGTGCATTATCAGTGAGCCCAGACTCTTGCATCTTCCCATACATAGAAAAGTGCTAAATTCTTTAACTTGAGATATCTGGTTTTCTTTATTAATAGTAATCTTTTGATGTCCTGACTACCTGGTCTTTACTGCAAAAACTTCTATAGATCCTGGCACCTCCCCTCCCCTCCTCTTCAGAGAAGTTCCTCAGAGTGACCTGAGAGTACTATCTCCCAGGCTTGAAGTGCTCAGAATATCTGCTGAATAAAACATGCTGTGCTTAGTTGCTCAATTGTGTCCGACTGTTTGTGACCATAGACCATAGACCATGGACAGTAGCCCGCCAGGTTCCTCTGTCCATCGGGATTCTCCAGGCAAGAATACTGGAGTGTGTTGTCATGCCCTCCTCCAGGGGATCTTCCCAACCCAGGGATCGAACCCATGTCTCCCGCATTGCAGGCAGATTCTTTACCCTCTGAGCAACCAGCGAAGCCAGAATAAAGCATTAACTCTTAACTTTTAGGTTGTGCTTTTTTTCCCCCCAGCCCCTTTCGTTTTCTGAATGGTGAGTTTTAAGCCAAATTTTTCACTGTCCTCTTTCACTTTCATCAAGAGGCTTTTTAGTTCCTCTTCACTTTCTGCCATAAGGGTGGTGTCATCTGCATATCTGAGGTTATTGATATTTCTCCCAGCAATCTTGATTCCAGCTTGTGTTTCTTCCAGTCCAGCATTTCTCATGATGTACTCTGCATATAAGTTAAATAAGCAGGGTGACAATATACACCTTTGATGTACTCCTTTTTCTATTTGGAACCAGTCTGTTGTTCCATGTCCAGTTCTAACTGTTGCTTCCTGGCCTGCTTACAGATTTCTTAAGAGGCAGGTCAGGTGGTCTGGTATTCCCATCTCTTTCAGAATTTTCCACAGTTTCTTGTGATCCACACAGTCAAAGGCTTTGGCATAGTCAATAAAGCAGAAGTAGATGTTTTTCTGGAATTCTCTTGCTTTTTCCATGATCCAGCAGATGTTGGCAATTTGTTCTCTGGTTCCTCTGCCTTTTCTAAAGCCAGCTTGAACATCAGGAAGTTCATGGTTCACGTATTGCTGAAGCCTAGCTTGGAGAATTTTGAGCATTACTTTACTAGCATGTGAGATGAGTGCAATTGTGTGGTAGTTTGAGCATTCTTTGGCATCGCCTTTCTTTGGGATTGGAATGAAAACTGACCTTTTCCAGTCCTGTGGCCACTGCTGAGTTTTCCAAATTATGGAAAATATATGGAGAAACAGTGGAAACAGTGTCAGACTTTATTTTTCTGGGCTCCAAAATCACTGCAGATGGTGATTGCAGTCATGAAATTAAAAGACACTTGCTCCTTGGAAGAAAAGTTATGACCAACCTATATAGCATATTCAAAA
>SJYQ01009899.1:180440-292188 GCA_006410935.1 Redunca redunca | reverse complement strand
TTTTTAAAATTATGTAATTATTTTATTATTTATTTCATTTTCCCCACTGGAATGTAGGCCTTGTGAGAGAAGGGGTATTTCCTGTCTCGTCCGACGATTAATCTTCAAGGTAAACCAGGATTCTAAACTAAGAAGTCTGGCTCCAAAATCTGCGCTTTCGACCACTACATTATGCTGTTATTTGGTGAAGAAAGCAGAGGGTGGCCTTCTGTGTATTCAGGCAAACAAGCGGACAAAAAGAGATACCCCACTAACAAAAGCGAGCTGAAGGAAAACATCCGGATCCAGGCGCTCAGCGGCCCCTCGTGACCTTTCTCTCCGGAAGCGCTTGCGGGCCTCTAACGCGAGTACGCACGCGCGGCGCCGGGGTCGCTTTGGGTCGCGCGCGAAGCCGAAACGGGAGGGAAGGTTCCGCCTCCAGGACAGAAAGGCGCCTGCGCCGTCGGGCTCTAGTCGGGTTACGCATTCTCGCTTCCTCCCTCCTTCGCCTGCGCGCGCGGGTGGGCGTGGGAGGAGGCGGGGAACACAGAAGGAGAGCGAGGGGGCGGGTGTCGCGGGAGGGAAGGAGCGAACCGGAGAGTGTCGTCCTGAGAGGAGTGAAGGCGGCAAAATGGCGGACCGCTTCTCCCGCTTCAACGAGGATCGAGACTTTCAGGTAAACACGGGCGTCGCCGAGGTCCGGGGAAAGCGCTGGCCGAACCAGAACCTCCTCATTCCCCACTCCCAGTTTTCTTTCGCTCGGGGCTCTGCTGTGGCTTCCGAACCTGCTCCCTTTTCTCCCGCCTCCTGTTCCTCTAGGGGCCTCCGGGTTTGAGGCGAGGCCGCATCTTTTCTCACTCTGTATCTTACGTCTTTAACTCGGGCCGCTGGGTTTGCGGCCTCGTCCTGTTTGGTCTGCGGGTTTGGGAGCCCCAGCCTGGCCGCTGGGTGGGGTGGCTGTGCTGCCCTCGGGTGTGCCCAGCGTGTGCGGGCGCTGGGCTGGTTCCCAGGGGAAAGCGGGGGGTGGGGGGTGGGGTGGGAGGTTTTGAGGCGAGTGTTGCTGAGACTGAGGCTCCTAAACCCCTGGATTTTGCTCGCACGGCTCTTCATGGGATCCTTCTCCCTCTTTGCTCACTGTAACAAATCGCTTTCATTGTCTATTTTTCCATTTCCTTACCCGGAAAAAGGGGTCTTGAGTTATCAGACGCCTCCATGGTTAGTCAAACATTGAGATTTCCCTGAGCGTAAATGTTGCTGTTGTCATTACGTCGTTAAATGGGCTTGGAAAACAGTAAGTTACAGGAGGATGGTCGATGTAAGCTTAGCCCCAAATGCTACCTTGAGAGATTTGTAAAAAGCATCACGATAATGGATTTTACAAGCAGGTGGTGACTGCTACCAACAGCTTGATTTTTCTTTCTTCAGTTGCAAACGTTGTATGGAAAAATGTCCTTGCCATGGCCAGCATGATTGAGGAAAAAATTAAGGCTAGATTAGAACAACACGTCTTTCGGCTGTTTCGAGTACCTTCCTGTTGAGCATTGTTACCGCAGAAATCTTAGCGACTAAAAGAGATTTAGTAGAGATGGGCTATTTCTAGGGTAAATGACGTCCTTCGTCTCAAAGAAACCCCTGCATTACTACCGCAGACCCTGGCAACAGCAGTTTGGTTCAAGGGATGAACGTCCGAACTCAAGTTATTATCCCGCTGCAGCTCTTTCTCAAAGTTACATCGGAATAATCTAGATAGATTTAGGAAGGTAGTTTGAAGGGTTTGAATTCTGCCGGATGTTTGGGTTGGTAACTAAACAGGTAAAGCAGTGAAGGCAACAATGTAACAATCTAGCACCTAGACCGCTGAAGAGAAGTTTTGCAACAGTAGAAGATCCTAAGGCTGTTGAAAAGCCTTGTGATCATGCGCCTGCTGAATAGCTGCAGCACAGTACACGATCTCAAGGTGTCTAAAGATGGAATGCAGGTCCTGGGAATTTTAAAGCAGTTCTTATTAGCTTTTTTTTTTTCTTACTAGCTATTTGATCCTTGGGAAAGGTGAGGGTTTTTGTTTGTTTTTTTAGGGAGCACCATAAAATAAGAGTAGGCTGCAAGATGTGGGGGTTTTATTGGTAGTTTTTAAGGAGACATGTTAATAATTAAAATCTAGTGCTTTTCAGAGAGAATTTGAAGGTCACTTAAAATTGAAAATAGATAATACGGACAAATAAGTTTTGTGGGAAAATGTTAACCACAGGATTTCAGCAGTGTTGAACAGGCAGGATTTTCAGAACCTTAAAAGATTTGAAAACTGGAGAACAGAAAATGAATGCAGTCACCTGAATAAATTGAGGAAAGCTCCTTTTTCAAGTTAAATGACTTTCTCTTCTCGTGCTTTAGTTGTGTATATGCTATGCTTTTGGTTGCTTGGTAGGCCTTTGAAGATATTACATATGTTTTACCTACTGCTTCTATATTGGTATAGCCAATTTCTGCTGTATTGTGTCAGCCAGGGAAATGTTGGCTTTTAAGATTCAGATGTCCCAGCATTATGGGTAAATAGGATATTAGTAATGAAAACCTATTAGACAATTACAGGATGTTAGAACTTCTGTAAATTATTGTGCTAACATTTTTTTTAATCATTTTAAAATATTTTAAGTACTATTTTTTCTGAGTGTTTCAATAAAGGAAAATGTAGTTGAATTTTCATTAATGATGTCATTTGATTTAAAGTTACTGGAGAGAAAATGCCCTAGGAAGCTCCTGCATATAGCATATCTGAAACATTGTTCAAGGTCAGGTTATTCAAAATTAACTTGGCCTTTTAAGGTTTTAAGTGATAAATGAGGTGAAGCTACTGAGTGCACTTGAAAACAAATCCAAAGTAGGTTTCCAGATACAGTACATAGATCCTGTTTCTTTAAACAGCTCTTCTAGCAGTGGAAATTTTTCTCTGCACCTTCTCTGGTAAGTTCTAGATGACTATCATTTTCTTTGCCTTTAATTTGGCAAGGGAATTTAGAATTGTAGAATTTCACTCTTTACCAATTTACCATTAGGTGCAAATTTTGGGGAGTTAAGGATTGTCTCTTGAATTTAGTATGGAGTCAGAGGAGGCTTCACTGTTAGATTTTGTGAACACTTAAAAGTTTCAAAGGTGTTATATAATATAGAGAGGAGCCTAATTGGCATATTACTTGAAGCACTTAGGAATATAAAGAGTAATCATTAATATCAGGAACATGTTTAAAACATTTGATAACTTCATTTTAATAATAAACAGGTACTATTCTGTGGACTTTACATGTGTTGTCTCCTAATCTTCCAATAACTTTATGAGGTGCGTAGTGTTACTCTTATTTTCAAATGAGGCAGCTCAGGTACAGATAGTTAAATAACTTGGCTAAGTATCCGCAGCTGGTAATGGCAGAACCAGGATTTAGACTTCTGCTTTTTGACTTTTGAACCTGTGCTCATGACCAATAACTTTACTGGCAATTGTATATTTTATATAACTGTAACTGAGTCATCAAATATGGAGGATAAACTTATAGGTCACAAAGAATAAACGAGCTTTCAGAGAGGTGATAGTTTCTACTCTGTTGCATTTTGTCCATATCTGTTTCTTGTTGGTCTCCCAAGGGCTTCTAGGAAGGCTTCTGACAGTGATATTACCCTTTGTCATAGAGGATATATTAACTCTTGTCTTAGTTCTGACATTATTTAAAAATACCCCCTTTAAGTGGTGTTTTATCTTTGGAAATCTTTGTGGTTTGGGCTGGTGTATTTATTTTTTAAATGTTTTAAGAGTTTTAACTACTTCTTTAAGAATCTGACCTCAATTTCTGTATGAGACATGACTTCTGCCTACATTTACCAGATTAAGGCGTATTTGTTCACAGATTGAAATGTTACAGAAACTAGTGAAAAATAGCATGGTATAATTTACAAATGTAGATATATTTTCAACACTTTGAATTCCAGGTTCACTAAAGAAAGTATTTTTTGCACTGTGATGTACAGCAATGAGGTATATATACACACTGCTTAGCATTTAGTGGTTGCGCAGCTATTAATGATGATGCAGCTGAATGTTAGTGAGGAAATGTTCTTCAGCTTGTGTGCTTGCAGAGGACTGGTGATTTCAAGTAGCTTCCCATTTCCTCTTGTTCTGAATGCATTCTGCTTGAGATTTCTAGTGAAAAGGAGCTACAGTAATAGATCAGTAAGTGATAAAGGAATGAAAAAAACAACTATCTTAAAGGTCATAATAAAAGTGTAGAAATTACCCAAGAACTTTCTGTAACGTATATAGTAATCATAGTGGTATACAGCAATAAGCTGTATTACTTTTATGTAGTATGTTTTTTGTGTTTCATATGTGACACCAGGATGTGACTTTCAGATAATTCTTAATTGAGACCATTGTCAGGAGGTTTACAGTTTTAAAATACTTAGGTCATAGAAGTATATTAATATATTTCCTATGTGGGACTGTGTAATACAGTTGGCGTTCTAATGCAGACATGCCAGAGATCACACATGGGCAAATGTTCTTTCTAACCTCTGTTTCCTATCCTCTGCAAGATACCACTAGCTGTGAAAATCATTGTCAGGTTTGCTTAGGATATTGAAACTTAGGCAATATCATTACTGTTTCGATTCTCATACACATGATGATGGGTGGAAAGGCCTGGAATCAAGGCTGTACAAACTTCAATATACTCACCATTGGTATGGTTATTAGCAAATGCACAATTACTGGTTAGTATATTCTCAAGGGATTAAGAGTGACCAAAGTAAGGTCAACATAAAGGAAGTTGACATAAGGTCAACATAAAGGAAGTCTCCCTGGTTGTGATTTCAAGGGTACAGGGTATATATATATTTAAGGCAAAAGGCATTTAAAAACATGAGACATATTAAGAAATAAAATCAGAGAGAAAGACATTTATTACAACCTCCCTCAAAGGGAGGATGGGGTTGGCAAGAACTGTGATCATAGGGCTTCATTTGATGGTAGCCTTACTTATTTCATTTTAGAGTAGGTATGGAAGACCAAGAAGAAAGATACCTAGATAAATATATCATTAGGCTGAGTGGCAATAAAGTTATGGAAAAATAAGTGTTCTGTTGTAGTCCTTCCTTTTATTCTATGTCACAAAATTCTCATTAAAGTGCTGCGAGAGATACTTTTATCACATTTTCTCAGGTCTATTTATAAGTTAACTAACCAGAACTAACATTTGTGACTTAAAAAAATTTGAAAAGCATATATAACTGGCTACCTCGATTGTGCTGCTTCATCGCTGGGATAATTTCCATGTCAATTCAATCTATTTGGATAACATGATAAAATGAATAAAGGACGGTTTGTTTTCTTGATGTGGTCAAGATTATCATTTTCGGAAAAAAAAGCAAAAGTTCATGAAATCTTGAACCCCTCCATGTAGAGGTTTCATATTTGCTCTTGTTAATAAGTTTCTAATATTTTATTAATGAAAATGAATTCCAGCTTAAGGTAGACATCCAGTTCTTGAATTCTGTTAAAATTCCTTCCTTGAAACTACTTGATATTTGTATGTCTGGCATTCTCTTTTCATATTAGCATTGCCATTTAGTATTAAGTGAAAGCTGACTCATGGCAGTTACTAAAGGCATTACAAATGACCACCACAAATACTGAAAGAAGGCATTGATTTGATATTGCAGTGAATACCAGAAGATGTTGTAATGATTTTCCAGTTATAAAAAGTGAATTGTCCATTTAACTGTGGAAGTCCAACCAAATGTGCTTGATACATATTGTATTAATCAGTGCAAATAATTAAATATGCCCAAGCTGAATATACTGTATTGTTATGCCTATACAAAATGATTTCTTTGAGATTTAACATAACACTTAGTATTTTATATCTAATTTAGGAATGTTTGGGACAAAAAGTATAGCTAAAGTTACTTTGGCGTTGTACACAAGTTAATAGCACATAATGTTTTAGTATGTGCTGTAGTGAGTAAGAAACTAATATTCGGGCCCCAAACAGTTTCCTGTTATTTGCCTGAATTCTTCTTTTTACCAACAATGTTAGAGTAAGGTAAATGTTGTATTTTGTGTCACTCAAGTGACCAGAAAGTTACCTTTGTAATATTACATTTACTCTCTTCTCATGAGTTTCCAATTATTTTTGTGATCCTTGCTAAAGCAATTATGTTGATTTCAAAGGGGGATTTCAGTTTATATCTCTGTTTTATTAGAACTGGAATACAAAATAGCTCTCCAGGTTTAAAGTTGTTGTAGAGAAAAGTGATTGATCATGTTCTGTATCTGACATTTTAAATAATGTTTGTTGGAAAAGTCAGTATTCATATCCATTGGTTCATTCAGTATTATTTTTCCAGAGTTGATGAGAGTGGCTTAATTTTTCACCCTTTTTGTAGGCAGTACTGATAAAATCAACAAATTAATTTGATACTTTAGGTCTTGACTATAGAAACTAAAGCTGATGCTTGTGGATTATATGCTGTAGTGTCAATAACTTATCTTGTTCCTATGAGTAAAATTATGGAGTATAAAAGGGACAAAAGTAGTTGAAAATCTAATTAATACTACTTTAGGGATTCATCTGCACAAGAGATACAAAAAGGTATATTTACTTCAGAAATATTTTTTAGAATATAAGTTAATTTTTTGAAAAGTTGTTAAAACAGTATTTGAAGTGTTTAAGAATAATATGTATGATTATGTCTTTGGGGGAGTTGATTAAGAAGTGGTGTTTTTTAGGGAGCTATTGTGATAGCTGGAGAGATACCAAAAGTAAAAACTATGTATTATAAACAAGACTAACATGCTGCTACTGCTACTGCTAAGTCACTTCAGTCGTGTCCAACTCTGTGCGACCCCATAGACAGCAGCCCACCAGGCTCCCCCGTCCCTGGGATTTTCCAGGCAAGAACACTGGAGTGGGTTGCCATTTCCTTCTCAAATCCATGAAAGTGAAAAGTGAAGTGAAGTCGCTCAGTCGTGTCCGACTCTTCGAGACCCTATGGACTGCAGCCTACCAGGCTCCTCCGTCCATGGGATTTGCCAGACAAGCGTACTAGAGAGAGGTGCCATTGCATGATTATCAGATAAATAGTATTACAGTAAATAAATGCAAAACCCTAAGGGAGAAAGAGAGCCCTTCAAGTGGGATGATTAAGTGTGCCTTTCTGAAACATTTAAACTGGGTCTTGAAAGATGGGTTTGGATCCTTGCAAAGGAGAAGATAGGGAGGCATTCAGCTGGAGAAAATAGCCAGGGTGAAAATGTAAAGGTAAAACTAGCAGAATTGGTTGTGGGTTTTTTTCTTTTTTCTTTTTTTTAGGATGATGAATAAACCATTGGGAACGGGAAAAGGAAAAGCTAGGGCTACAAAAGTTTTATTTCAATGCTGTAAGCAGGCGTGTACTAGCTGTTCAAGGTGTTAAGCAGGGGAATAGATGTAGGAAGACTGATTTAGATAGAGTTGTGTTAGATGTGCTACACATACTGTTAAAGCTGTGATGACCGGTCTCCATTAACCGGAATTAATGTGAATGGGGGCAAGGGAGTAGAGAAGAAGGTGTATACAAGGGAATGATTATAATAGTGGGCTATGTGATTTTAAGCTTGGCAGAGAGACAGGTGAGGACTTCGAGAGTTAAGGGTAGAGAAAGTTGGATCAGTGGGTCGTAGGTTCTGATGAGGCTGAAGGATTCTTGGAGTGGAGGTTCTAGAGGAATTGAGTTGGAAAGACAGAAGGTTGTGGCTAGAGAGCACAGTGTTTGAAATAGAGATAATGGAGGAGTTGAAGTCGTAATGACCATGAGAGTGAAATGGCTATGGTAGAATGGACGTCAGGATCATTTTAGGAAAGGAAGTTAGGAAAGTGAGGCACCAGGATGTTGTAAAATCGTCTAACCTGGATATTAGAATGGTAATATTGTGTAGTTGCATACTGTCATGACAGTTTAATAACTGCCCTTGTATACACTCTTGTTTAATTCTCCCAGTAACTCAGCAAGGTAAATGAGTAGGTAGTAAGTCTATTATGGATGAGGAAACTTGTCTAGTACAGGCCTGAGTTTTGAACTTAAATCTTCTGATTTCTTTTGTAGCATTCTTTCTGCTGTGACTTATAGATTGGCCCCTTTGAGGTGATGAGTGTTGGTATTATCTACATTATGCGAAGCACTGTTTCTCTTTAATACTTGGCAGCATTTTTTACCAGTTAACTAACTGGTTGGAAATTGTTGGTATACTCATCGTTAATTTTTTTTTCCCCAGGAATATCTCACCTTTATAAGCTTAATTGGTTGTTTATGATTTCTTGCCTGCCTTTTTGCTGTTTATAGGTCTACCAGAAATTCCATTCCATTTCCCAATCATTTATTGAGTTCCTGTTTGTTGGCACGGCATCATAAAATACAAAAAAGGATAAGAAAGGGTTTTTAAAAATCAGTCTATTTTTTTCATTTATTCCAGTAGAAGAGTAGATGGCAGAGAAAAGTGGTACTTCTACTGGATACTGTCAAAATGTATCCATGACCATTATAGCATCAGAAGTTGACTGCTGTGGAATCTAGTGATGAAACTATCAGCTACTGTTTGTTGAATAGTATTACATGACAGGCTTTGTGCCAAGGCATTTTGGAGATATTTATCTAAGTAACCATCCAAGAGAGGTGGTAGTATCCTGCCCTTTACAGAAGAGAAAACAGAAATTGAGGCCACACAGTAAACTCAGATTTGAACCTTGTTCTCTCCTAAAATATGACTTTTCCTGTCATTCCTGATTGTTTCAAGAATAAAATCCAAATGCACTAACTTGGCCTTTGAGACTGTTAAGCATCTGGTGCCATTGTAACAGATGTGTTTCTTTTCTTGCCCTGTCATTGTCTTGCCATCCTGTAGTTTCTGTTTTTATCTGGACCTGCTAGTCTCTTTTGTTGTTTTTGTTTTTGCATATGCTCCTACCTGCCTGGAATTCTTACCACTCATTCTTCAAGACTCAATTTGTGTGTCTGTGACATCTTCCCTAGGCAGTTAGTTGCTTATTTTCTTTGGTCATATGTAACAGCACTTTTATTAGTAATAGTAGCAGCTAACAGTACAGAGTGCTCTCTGTTGGGCACTGTGTTATGCTTATCTCGTACAATCTCCCAGTTAGGTAGGTTCTATTTTTATCTCTATTTTACAAACGAAAAACTTACCCACTTCACACAGCTAGTGAGTCAAAGAGATAGCTTTCAAGTAGTTTGAACTAGGCTCAGCCTTTAACCACTGTGTTGTTTTTATCTCTCCTACTGTATACTTTATGATACTTATTATTTTATTATAATGCTTATAATTTTATCTCATCTCCCTGGATGTAGAACTCCTTGAATGCAGATTCTTTCTTGTTCATTTTTCTAGAATTGGTTCAGGGTCTGGCACCTACAAGTTGCTCAGATATTTGAATTAATGGTTAAGTAGAGGCACATACCGAGAAGGCAGTGGCACCCCACTCCAGTACTCTTTTGCCTGGAAAATCCCATGGACGGAGGAGCCTGGTGGGCTGCAGTCCATGGGTTCACTAAGAGTCCGGCACGACAGAGCGACTTCACTCTCACTTTTCACTTTCATGCATTGGAGAAGGAAATGGCAACCCACTCCAGTGTTCTTGCCTGGAGAATCCCAGGGACGGGGGAGCCTGGTGGGTTGTCGTCTATGGGGTCGCACAGAGTCGGACACGACTGAAGCGCCTTAGCAGCAGAGGCACGTATGTAGGAAGGAAAGACTACGTAGACTCTGAGGATTATGTCCTATTTGGGGGATCGACATCCTGCTGTGCTGTGGATTATCTAAGTTGAACTGTTAGTTCTGTGATATCCTGTAAAGCCAATTGAAGGATATTTCAGGAATGGAGCTTGTCTTATGGAGAGTTGTAATCTCACTTTATATTGTATATATTAATTATAGCAATCTTAGTTGTGAATTTTCTTTTGTGTGTCATATTGTATATACACATTGTTTTTCTGCGGACCAGTGCAGAATTTTTGTCACATGTCTAGATAGTCATTTATCGTACCAGCGAGTGGTGAAAGAAATAATAAGCACTGATGTGGATCCCACAGGACTTCTTAACTATTGTCTCCATATCTTTTTGAACGCCTCAGAAATTGTTCCTGATTTTGCCTGCATTTCTGAAAAAGGTCTATTTCTCCTGTGGGGTTTTTAAAAGATACTAATTTTTCAGTGTAGTGAGTTTTTGGAAACCAGTCCTTTCTTGGTCTAGTCCAATTATCCAGAAAATTTGATATGTCAAACAGATGTACATGTATTTTTAGACGAGGGTGTGATATGCTCATACCCTTGACTCAGTGTAGTGTGTTTTCAAATTCTTAGATACTTACTAAGATTGCTTAGCCAATTATCTCTCCTACCAAATTACATAGAGTTAAATTTAGTAAGTGGATTTATTTTTCTGGGTTACTGACTGGCCTCAACAATGTCTTGAAATAATAATTTATTACTTTTTTTTAACTCTTTAAATCTCAAAACCTGTGCAGTAATACAGTAGTGTCATCATCTGGATTTGATAGCTGGGGAAACAGGCCTAAGCCCAGCGAGTGGTTTGGTAATCTGCCTAAGGTTATAGATGGCTCAGTGGGTAAAGAATCTGCCTGCAGTGCAGGAGACAGAAGAGACATGAGTTCAGTCCCGGGGTTGGGAAGATCCCCTGGAGGAGGAAAATGGCAACTCTCTCCAGTATTCTTTCCTGAAAAAGCCCATGAATAGAGGAGCCTGGCGGACTACAGCCCAGGGTCCCAACTGAGTGAGTAAGCGCGCATGTGCGCGCACACACACACACACACACACACAACACACCTGTAATTGGACACAACTGAGTGAGTAAGCACACACACACACACACACACACAACACACCTGTAATTGGACACAATTGAGTGAGTAAGCACACACACACACACACACACCCCCCTAGCAGACACACACACCCGTAGCAGACACACACCCCCCCACTCCCACCCCCAACAGACTGATTTGATTTCTGGTGTCTGACTTCAGAGATCTTTGGCTTTATAGTAATGTACTGAAAGTCATTGGAAATGAGACTGTATGATGATGAAACAATAGTGAAGAACTCGGGTTTTTGAGGAATTGACCACAGTGGTGTTTCTAAATTTAAATATGTTTTTATTATACTAATAAAATGATATCAGTAATCCCCCAGGATATTTATTTCTTTATTTTTATGGCCAAGCCATGTAGCTTGTGGGATCTTAGTTTCCTGACCAGTGATTGAACCTGGGCCCTCAGCAGTGAAAGCTCAGAGTCCTGACCACTGGACCACTACAGGATTCCCCAAATGCCCATTACTTTTTGGATATGTTTGTCATCCTGAGATATTTTCTTTCTGATTTGAGACCATACTAGAATTAGTTTATTTGGCGGGGGTAAGGGAGAGGGAGACAGAGATGAATTCTCATTATTTGTTGTCAGAGGAGAACGGGTTTTGTTCATAGGTGAAATATGAAGCTGTTCTGTATGGCTCTATACACTAAACAAAACCATTTTTAATCCATGGCAGGTGAAATCATCATTATATGTTTTGAATTTAGGAAGTCCAAATTATAAACAAATACATTATTTGATTTGTGATGTAGGGCTACGATTAATATATCCACTTTGTGACTTTAGACAGTCTCTAAGGGGATAATGGTAAATACAGTAGAAAAAATAAATTTTGATTGCAGAGATTTGGAGCCGAGACAGGAACATCTATAACAGACAGCTTAATAGCTAGAGCCAGGTGCTAAGATGGGTTTGCATGAGTGGTACAATAAAGCTGACAAAGATAAAACTTTAAACTTGGCTCATACCTAATCTAGATAGGAAAGCCAGACAGGATTTAAATTTTCAGTCTGTATAATCCTCCTGTTAATAATGGATTTGATTCAAATTGGAAACTTTGGATCTGCCAACTTTTACTATGAGTAATACTTTTCATCAAAAAAAATTTTTTTAGAAATGGTATGAAATTTTAATAACTATAAGAAGATGAAAGAGGCTCACCTCTTCAGGGTCTTAAATATTTTGTTTTGCTATTTGAAATTATGGGTTGTTGGTTGTGATCCTTAAAGAATGGTCCCACACTTTTCTTTATTTCTCATTTTCCGTATTAATTAGCTATATAGTTAATTACTGGAAAAGCTGTGGGATCATGTAGATTCCAAAATCAGCACTGGTTAGCAAATAACAAGATTCATTTATATGGATAAATTTAGGGCAACCTTAGTCTCTGTTTATATTGAAATGATCACTACAGCTAAATTTGTAATTGAAAATTTCTACATTTGTCCTGTGCTTGGAAGCAGACGCCTTGACCTGTAAGGAACTAAAGCTACTGTGTACTTCAGTAATATGTAGGTCAGTCAGGTTCTATTCATTTGTAGTTAAGACCTGCCCCAAGTTGATCCTTTTTTGAGAGAAGAGGCAGTTAAAAGAAAGTCAGCTGGCTGTATGTATACATGGGTGTGCATTTAAAAATCTTTGACACATTGTGTGTATGTCTTATCTTTTTGAACTTATATTTCTGATCAGCATAAATGAAAGCTATATTTCACTCTAAAAGCAGGTAATATTTAGAAAGGAAGAATTGATTTGGACAATGAAATAACTGTTCAAAACAGTGATCATTGAAATCAAATTTTAAGAATGGCTTAATAATCACAGGATCTGTGAATTTTCACCAGGATGACTGTTTAGTTTACACCTCTTGTCCAGGGGTAATTAGGATTAGCACACCCTCTTCCTCTCTATGCCCTGGTTTGTATGATACAGTCATCCTACCACTAATGGGATTTCAGAGATCTAAATGTGGTTTTGAAAGCAGGGTAAAGCAGAAAAAATTACTTCTCTTCAAATCCCTGTTGAGGCCAGCAGATAATCAGAGGCCTTGCTGATTATTTTTGGAAAGAACAATCTTATTAAATTCATCAGAATGAGTTGAAAAAAATTTTTGTGGGGGAGAAAGGCAAGAAATATTATCACCATCATCACTGCTACTGCTTCTATAATTTGTGCCTTGGGAGTTTGAAATCACTTTTTATATTCCATCCTTCATTTTGCTTTTCTAGTACAACATTCAGAAGGGACAGAAGGATTCAGAGTGAAAAGTTAAATCACTTCTTCTCAAAGACAACCACTGTTTAATTATATGGGGATTTTTTCAGAGTGACTTAATATGCACAAGCAGTCTCTATTCTGTGTTTCCAAAAGTACAGTTTTTAGCTCTTTGATTTTTTTTCTCATAATATGCTTTCAATAATAATGATAACTAAAAGGTTTTTACTTTTTGTTTTTATTTTTAACTAATTTTAGACTTACAGAATAGTCCCCAAAATAGTGTAGAGGGTTTGGTATGCTACTCACTCAAGTTCTTCTGCTACAATACTTGTATAATAACCATAACATAATTATCAAGACTAAGAAATTATCATTGGTAAGATAATATTAACTAAATCACAGACCTTATTTGAATTTTACCAGTTTTTCCACTGATGCCCTTTTTCTGTTCCAGTATCCCATCCAGGTTTCCACATTGTTTACATTTAGCTGTTTCTTGGTTGTCTTCTCTCATTTGTAATACATCCTCAGTCTTTCCATGTATTTTATAACTAAATTTTAAAAAATTTATTGGAGTATAGTTGATTTACAGTGTTGTTGTTTTCAAATGTACAGCAAAGTGAGCCAGTTATATATCTATATCTCTCTCTCCACTCTTTTGTTTACATCCATCCATCTATACAGCAGATTATTAGTTATCTGTTTTACATATTGCTAACTAAGTTTTGACTATTCCTGCTTTCTATAGAGAATATTATTTCAGAATTATGGCGGCAAGGTTATTGTTTTTTTAATCTTTGGGTTTTGTATAGTAGAATACAGTGGCAGGAATATGGGACTAAGAATCAGAAGCCTTTGTGAATTTGTGACAATCTCTGTATCAGTTCTCTTGTTTGTAAAATAGAGATGATTAAAAAGAAAAATCCCCTAAATTCAACTGGCTCCCAGATCCTGTACTGAGTATATCATGAGCTTATTAGGGTAAGGTTTCTAAAGGATTTTATAAATCTAAAGAAGACTATACATGTCTGTGTGTGTGGAATGGTATTGATCCTTCCCAAAACTTTAAAAAATAAACCTTTTATTTTAGAACAGTTTTAGATTTACAGAAAGTTTGCTAGGGTAGTACAGAGTTTTTTTTATACACCACACCTCTCATATACTCTGTGCCTGTTTCGCCCTTATAACATCTTTCATTAGTACGGCACATTTATTTCTGTATTACTGAATGTCTCTAATCACCATGACCATCATGATGAATTTTGCCTTATGCCTTGACTCCTGCCATTTCCCATGAGATTAATAGTTAATTCTTTTCCCTTGCATTTTCCTAATATGCCTTTACTGATCCATTTACTGTAAACCTTTTGTAATTTTCATGTGTCAGATGTTACCAGCTTCTAATGGGACATTGCCTTGGTACCCAATCTAAGTTTCTGTCAACAGTATAGTTTCACCTATTTGCATAGAAAAATGTAAAGTTAATAAAGCAATTAAAAAGCAAAAACCAGGAAAAAACCTCCACTAAAACAGAGCAAGTAATACAAATGTAAAAGTAGATATTGTTAAAAGTTCAGGCTACATTGTAACAGGAAAAAGTGAAAGAAAGTGCTACTTTACTTCATTTCTTAGAGATAATCATTGTTATCGATTTTACAATTTTGTAGTCAAGTTTTAAAATGAACATACTATTTTGAAGAAATGCCTTGGAAATTTTGACTATGGGTTTACTCAGATTATTAACTTTTTGTTGTTTACTTTTTAAAAAATACATAGATTTTATTTTTTAAGTCAGTTTTAAATTAGGCTCAACATTCAGTTTCCATATATCCATTCCCTCCTTCACATCAACTGTAATCAACAATTCCCACCAGAGTGGTACATTTGTTACAAGAGGTGAACCAGCATTGACACCTAATTATCACCCAAGGTCCTAGTATATCTTAGGGTTCACTCTTGATGTAGTTCTGTAGTTTTGACATACGTAGTGTAATGACATGTATCCACCATTACAGTATCATATAGAATAGTTTCACTGTCCTGAAAATCTGGGTTCCATCTGTTTATCCCTTTTTTCCCTTTAAGCCCCTGACAGCCACACACTCTATGTGTGTGTACCCGTAACTGTTTCCATTGTATTGCTTCTTCCAGAATGTTACTTACTTGGGGTCAAAATATGTTATCTTTTCAGATTGGCATCTCTCACTTAGTAATGCGTTTTCAGGACTTCTCTCTGTCTTTTTTGTGACTTGATAGCTCATCTTTTTAGTGCTGAATAATATTTTGTTGCATAGATCTATCATGGTCAGTTAATCTGTTCATCTCTTAAACATCTTGGTTGTTTCCAAATTCTAGCAGTTGTGAATAAAAACTACTGTAACTGTCATGTATAAGATTTTGTTTGATGTAAATTTTAAACTCATTTGGATAAATACCAAGGAATGCAAATGCTGGATGGTATGGTAAGAGTATGTTTAGTATTGTAAGAAACTGCCAAACTGTCTTTTGTATTTTGCTTTCCCACCAGCAGTGAGTGAGAATTCCTGTTGCTCCCATATCCTTGCTAGCATTTGATGTTGTCAGTATCTTGGATGTTAGCCATTCTCATATGTAGTGGCATTTCATTTTAACTTGCAGTTCTCTAATGAAATAAGTTGTTGAGCATCTTTTCATATAGTATTTGTTATGTGTATATTTTCTTTGATGAAGTGTCAGTTTAGATCTTTTGCCCATTTTTTTAGTTGAGTTGTTTATTTTCTTATTGTTTGAGTTCTTTGTATATTTTGGATTACAGCTCTTTGTCCAATGTGCTTTTTTGCCATATTTTCTCCTGATTTGTGGCTTGTCCTCTTATTCTCTTGACAGTGACTTTCACAGAGCAGAAGTTTTACATTTTAATAAAGTCCTTAGCAGTTATTTTTTTTTATGCATCATGCCTTCTGTGTGCTGTGCTGTGCTAAGTCACTTCAGTCGTGTCTGACTCTTTGTGACCTTGTGGACCATAGCGTTCCGGGCTCCTCTGTCTACCATAGAATCAATCCCAGATTGATTCTCCAGGCAAGAATACTAGAGTGGGTTGCCATTTCCTCCTCCAGAGACTCTTCCCGACCCAGGGATCAAACCCGCGTCTCCTGCATTGGCAGGTGGGCTCCTTACCACTAGTGCCACCTGGGAAGTCCCGTGCCTTTTGGTATCGTATCTGAAAAGTCAACAGCAAACCCAGGGCCACTTAGTTTATTTATTGCTTGCTTTTACTTGATTTTCATGTCATTATGTTTATTTTGGCATAGATGAAAGATGTTTTGTGCCTCACCACTAGGGATTATTAGCTTTTTGATTAACATTTTACTTTTGATAGTAATTAGGTTTTTGTAGTGGCAAATTTTAAATGTCAGGTTTTTTTTTCCCCCTGTAGGATACTTTTAATTCACTTTAAATCTGCAAATTCATAGAATTTTAGGCCAAGAAATGACAAGTTCAGGTTCATTTTGTAAATGAGTACAGAATGGATGAAAACTATAACATGATTTGTATGAGGCCAAATAGCAAGATAGTAATAAAAACAGGATGCTAACTTTTTGGTTTATTATGGCAAATCAGATACTCAAAATATTGAGAAGTGATCTCTCTCAATTCTCTAAGTTAGTTATGATAATTTGTAGGATATTTCTTTTCAGGCTGTTTAAATTCAAGTGGTATCACTAAAGTCAGCAGATACTTAAAAAACTAAACTTTAGATGTTGGTTAGTTTTTTTTTTCCCCCAGAAATACTTACCAGCTCCTGTCACATTTACATAACATTGCTTGTTTAATTTTTGTCCACATAGTCTCACAATCTTTCTGAGTTTTTCCCTTCCATTTAACTTCAAGTTAACATACTTCCACATAGTTTTAAAGCTTTTAAATGACTCCCTAATTGTTGCATTAATAAAATAGAATTAAACTCTTCCCTTGTTGGACATTGGTCTCTACTTTTTAAAACAAAAGAGAAATGTTACAGTATCATCTGCATTTTAAATATGTGATAGCTATGGAAAATGTGATATTCTTCTCTCAGTGATCCCCCCTAGTACCTTTTACTTCTGGGGAAAAACTCCCAAAGTAACACAGCATAATACATAGCTGTGTATTTTTGAATCAACACCGTTTAAAATTTCTGGGGAAATATTTTTAAATTTATTTTAAAGTGATATTGATTCAAAAATACATACAGCTTTCATTTTAAATATTCAGAGATAAAACACAAAGTGTGATTTCTATTAGGAGATTTGAGTATTGGGTTAGTTAAGTATAAAATTCAAAAGAAAAAAACGTGCAGTTAAAAATGGTCTCTGTCTCATCTCTTGTCTCTTAAACAGATTTCTGAGTTAACTTCTAGAATCAACCAGTTTTTAGGGGGCTGAAAAGAACCACTAGTTGGTGTTTTCCTCTAGTTTTGCTTTTTTCAGAATGCTATAGAAATAGAATCAGGTAACTTCTTCAGCATGACTTCTTTTAATTAGCATAATGTATTTGAAATTCGTACAGATGTTGCTTATATGAGCAGTTTGTTCCTTTTATTGCTGAATATTTGTCCATGTATGGGTGTACTATAGATTTTACATTCTTTTGCCAGTTGAGGGACATTTGAGTAATTTCCAAACATTCACAGGCAGGTTTTGTGTGAACATAAGTTTTTCATTTTACTTGTGTGAATACCTAGTGACAATATTGATGGGTTATTTGGATAAATGTGTGTATAAGTTTATAAGAAACTGCCAAACTATTTTCTTAAGTGGCTGTACCATTTTACATTCCTACCAGCAAACTTTTGCCTACTTTAGAACTAGGTTTTCTTAATATTGTGTTTTGTGACTTCTTTATATATTTTGGATACAGATCTTTTGAGATTTGTGAATATTTTCTCTCAATTCAATTTTTCAATTTTTTCTTTCGTAAGTTGTGCTTTGGGGGTTGTATCTTAAATCCTTGTCTCACCCAAGGTCTGCTTTTAGGTCTGTGATACATTTTTTGAGTTTTATTTTTATTATGGTGTGCAGTGTGGATTGAGACTTTGCATATGAGTATCTAGTATCTAGCACCATGTATTGAAAATACTTATTTCTCTAATTGTTTTTGAACCTTTGTTGAAGATCAATTAATCGATTGTCCTAAGTTAAGGTTTAGCTGCTTTAAAAAAAAGTAGCCAATTATTGTTGGTAGTTTGAAATTATTCTTTTATGATTAAATTATATCAAGCTATAGAGTAAAAGAACTGACTCGATGAACATGAGTTTGAGTAATTCCGGGAGTTGGTGGATAGGGAGGCCTGGCATGCTGCAGTCTATGGGGTCACAAAGAGTCGGACACAGCTGAGCGACTGAACTGACTGACTGATAGAGTAAAAGAGAATTATGAAATTTGGCCGGACATTGGTGTCCTATGGGCTTGCCTTGTGGCTAAGCTGGTAAAGAATCTGCCTGCAATGTGGGAGACCTGGGTTCGATCCCTGGGTTGGGAAGATCACCTGAAGAAGAGAAAGGCTACCCATTCCAGTATTCTGGCCTGGAGAATTCCAGAGTTGCAAAGAGTTGGACACGACTGAGTGACTGTCACTTTTCACTTTGGTGTCCTATACTGTGAGATTTGGGTTAATCTAATTTATCTGGATATTTATAATTTAGAAATTTAGGTGTACTTTGCAGTTAACAGCTTTTAAGTAACTCTTAAACTTAAAAAATAAATTTATTTATTTATTTATTTTTGGCTGTGCTGAGTCTTTGTTGCTGCGCAAGGTTTTCTCTAGTTGCTGTGTGTGGGCTTTAGTAGTTGTGGTACATGGGCTCAGTAGTTGTATTTCCTAGGCTTAGTTGCTCTGCAGCATGTGAGATCTTCCCAGATCAGGGATCAGACCCATGTCTTCTACATTGGCAGGTGGATTCTTTACCACTGAACCACCAGGGAAACCCCAACTATTAAACTTTTAAATGTTAGAATAGAAGTTAAATGCCAAGAGGCAGTTGTTACTTTAAAGAGATCATTGGATGAAATATTGGAGATTAAGACAGACTTTCAGGATTAATGGCTATTTTTTAATATTATTTGTTGATGGTTGTTTTTTCATCATTCTGGGAAGGGAGAGTTGTTGTGTTAGTTGCTTAGTCATGTCTGACTGTTTGTGAGCCCATGGACTGTATGTAGCCTTCCAGGCTCCTCTGTCCATGGGATTCTCCAGTCAAGAACAAAGGAGTGGGTTACCATTCCCTTCTCCAGTGGACCACATTCTGTCAGATCTCTCCACCATGACCCACCTGTCTTGAGTTGTCCCACAGGCATGGCTTGGTTTCATTGAGTTAGACAAGGCTGTGGTCCTAGTGTGATTGACTAGTTTTCTGTGAGTATGGTTTCAGTGTGTCTGCCCTCTGATTCCCTCTTGCAATACCTACCATCTTACTTGGGTTTCTCTTACCTTGGGCGTGGGGTATCTCTTCATGGCTGCTCCAGCAAGGCACAGCTGCTGCTCCTTACCTTGGACGAGGGCTATCTCCTTAGCGCCGCCGTTCAGTGTTAAACAAACATTATTACCACTGTCTAGTTCCAGAACTTTTTCATCCCTACAAGACCCCATTCTTGTCCTTAAGGACTTCACAGTCTGGTGAAAACAAGTAACCTAATGTTTACCATATGGTGTGGCAAATTACATGTCAGAGCTTGCTATAATTAAGCTGTATTCGTTCAACTAAAATTTTACTTTGAAAGAGCCAAGTAATTTTTGGTTAGGTTAACATCCAGGTTGTCCTACCACTCCATACCTGAATTAAATTTAGGCTAGACTGAAATCTTTAGTCTTCTTGGCTTAAATAAATTCAGGACTCACAAATCCTCATGCCCTCTATTTCTTAAGATCATTTGAGGAATACCTGTATTGGGGATGGTAAAATAATCTGCCTGCAATGCAGGAGACCCAGATTTGATACTTGTTACTTTTAGTAACAAGAAGGAAACTGAAAAATTGATATCCGATATAAAGCTAAATTATGAACTCTTCCTTTTCTCATGGAGCAGGAAAAAAAAAAAAGAATTCGAGAGAACTTCCTAGTTGTCTGTTCCCAACCTCAATTGAGCTGTTTTGACTTATTCTAGTTGTAGTGAAACTTCCTTGATTCTGGGCAAATATGCTGTTATACAGGCATGCTTGTATCTTTTGGCAGATCATTTGAGGAATAGCTGTATTTAGGATACTATGTCAAGAGATTGTGTTTCGGAACCCCTTGAAGCTTTGGAGTTGGAAATTGATGATTTAAAGTTGACTATTTTAGCAGTTTTAGTGAAAGGCAATGCTAGCAACATTGACCAGTGTTGTAATACAGATTTTATTTGCATTCTGCTGTCAGGGTCTGTTTGCTGTAGCACAAGATTGTTTTGGAAAAGTAAAACACAGTACAGCCCTTTGTTTTTAAGATTCTGCAGTCTTCCTAATATAGTCAGTCTAAGAAAGTTGCTGTCCCAAATGATGGTTAACGTTTTAGTTAGCAATTTCAATGTTTATCATAAGAAGACAAGTTCATATTACTAGATCTAGACTTCTAATAAATTGTGTTTACAGATTTAAGAAAGGCTGAATTTGTGACAGTTTTGGTTGTTTATTCAAAAAGAATGAAAAATTAAAGATAACCCCCTAGTTTGATTAGTTTTACTAATAATTTTGGCATTTGCTTTTAGGAAAAATAACTGTAGTCTTGTTTTTTCAGGGTAATCACTTTGATCAATATGAAGAAGGACATTTGGAAATTGAACAAGCATCCCTTGACAAGCCTATAGAATCGGTAAGATCAGTGCTTAATTTGGGGTCATAGATAGTTAGGTAGTGTTCGTGTGACAGTTGATGTGAATGAAGTTAAACTTATTAATTAACTTATAGTACAGTTTAGAGCTGTTTTCTTGCATGCCCTACAGTAATCAAGTAGAGTTTGAGTTGTAATCTAATATTTAATATGTTAGGAAATCAGTGAAAAAAATCTAGAAACACTTTAGAATTTTGATGGCCATTTTTGGCCCATACTCTGTTAAAGATAACAAGTTTAAGTTTAGTTGAAGTTTTTGTAAATTGAATAAAGGAGTAAAATGTATTTTGATCCTTTAAAAAACTTCACCTTTCCTGGCAACACAATCACGTGTAAAATGTTCCATTAGGAACAGTTAGGGGCTAATATTTTTATTTACCAGACTCTTGTGAGACATGGTAACTTTGGTTTCTATGGTTTAAGAGATGTCTGGTTTTTGTCAAAAGTTGATTGTATCTATTCACATGACTTAATTTTAAATATTGATAGAAGGCAACAGAACAAGGAGATTTATTTTCCTGACTCTTAGTTTTTGAACATTATTTTTATTTTGAAAAGCCCTTTATTTTCAGATTACACAGTCCGTTGTTAAAATGTCTAAATTTGTCAGTATTGTCAGTATTTAATATTTGTTCTTAAGTGTATGTATTTAATAAGGGTTTCAGAGAGTTATTGATTAACTAGAATGGAAAGTCACCTGAGAGAGAGTCTCTATAACAGTCAAGACATTCCCCCTTCTCTCTTTAAGAAATACTAGCTTCTCCTCCTCCCTCAGGAAGATCAGGCAATTTAGAGGATACAGATATTTTAACTTGAGCTTTTGTTTTCATAGCTGTAGCATAGTAAAGGATCAACATATATTTATGTTCCTAACTAGGTTGGTGTTGTGTGTGTTTGTGTGTGTGTTTAGATGTTTACAGAAATTTACACAACTTGGGGTGTTCGACATTTTTCTTCCACAGCAGTTGGCCCATATTAGCTAAGCAGCCATGATCTGGTTTGTATTGCACGGTCTGCCTTTTTTTAATTTCTTCTCTAGGGTTTCTTTCTCCCCACCTCCCCTTCTTATTTCTGTTCTTCTGGTCCAGTGAACACTGCATATAGTACCTTCTGTCTTAATGTGCTGGCATGATGCTAGACTTAGGCATGGCAGTAATTGATGACGCATGTGATAATGCTGCAGAGGGAGAATTCACATCTGATGTTGTGCTGAAAGCCCAGTCTTGTGTTTTGACTTAAGGATGAAATGCCAGGCCCACTTTGATGAGTTAAAAAAATCTTTGAAGTTTTTGTCTTATTTTACTATCGTCTTGGGAATTTTCACAAGGTGGAGTTTTACAGTGAATTCTGTGGGCTAGCTAGGTCAGTATTTTATACTTGGAAAATAATTTTTCCATATCATTTAAATGTTTCTTTGGGTCAAAGTTTAAGAATAGATAGCTGTCAAAAGAAAGGACCAGGTGCCATATTCTGCAAGGTACACGGTTGATTAATACTATACAAGCTATAATTCAGTGGGTACTCTGACTCAACAGTAGCAGGAAATTTAGCTGGATTAAATTTGTGGCCTAGTATTCATTAGTACTTTACTCAAAGTTTTAATAAAAGCACGAAATTAAATGATATTTAACATTTGAAAAGCCTTCTTTTAGGACTGCATTTAAAGGTTTTTGGAAAGTTCATTCTTTTGGCATGTGGGACTAGTGCTCTTTTTCCTCTCACAGTGTCCAGGAATTTTCCCAGCGTATGTCATAGAAAGAACACTATCATAAGGCAGTCTGACTGAGTAATCTCAGTGAGTAGGAGTGGAATTGATATACGCCTTATTTATTAAATAGTATTATCTTCTCCACTAAAAATAGCAAGTATCCTCGGACTGGATGTTTAATTTTTTAAGAATAAGTATATGTTCAGAGATGTATAGTAGAAAATTGTACTTCTGATGAAAATTTACTCTGGAAACACGTTAAAACATGCATTATTTGTGATGTGGTAGTTTTGGTAGTAATAGTAAGGTGCTTCATAGCCAATGTGGTGTTAGATAGAAGTGGGGCAAAAAGAGGGATTTTATTTCTGTTCCCCAGTCATCTGGGGGTAAATTTAAAGTTTTAAAAGAAAGTCCTAAAATGATTGGCATAAAAATAGATAGTGGAGTAACCTCCAAGAGCCCTATCACCTTAGGAATGCCCACCAAGTAAGTGTATATTAGTTACATGTCTGGCTGGCTGGCTATCTTGTTGAGCTATTGAGCTATCTTCTTCTTAGGGGGAAATAGCAGTTGCTTCTAACACACAGAAAGAGTCTCTGCTCAATTAAAATCTTTCTCTGCAGCAATATCTATTGAGAGGTGCTGACTGTTTTGCTACAGCATGCAACTCAAAAGTGGCTGGAAATATGCAGCTTTGGGAGTCTACAGATCATTGCAGGAGCTAAAGGTCTAGTCATTTTTTTTTTTAAACGAAGGTAATCTGCAGCAGCTGGTAACCGAGGAAGTCTCTGCACAGGTTTGTGCCAAGAATATGCCCGTGTGAAGGGTTATTGTGAGTATAGGATTAAGGTCTTTTTGTTTTATAATAGGGTAAATGTGTTGCACACCAGCAAGATGGGAAATGAGATACAAAGATGTGATAATACATTATGATTTTGATAAACTCCTGAAGCTTAGATTTGTTCCTGAGATGATACAGGTATTTCAGTTTCAATCTGGAAATGTTGAAAATACATCAAAATCCAGCATTAATGAAATAGTTCATTATCTTTGGTATACATTTTTATTTTCCCTGGTTTATTTCAACTAACCAGGTATCTTTCAGTGAAGTTTCTGGTCAATAATAAAACACTGTTCCAAGAAAATTATTAAAGAATTGCCAGATAACTTGTTTATCTGAATTAAAGAGAAGGTGGGAAGTATTTACATTTTGCTCTTATTACAAAAAGCTTTTTAAAATTTATGTTTTAATGTAGCTACTTTATGAGATTTTTAGGTCCCACCTATGATTATGATCTCCACTTTATACCAAAAAATAGAGCATTTAAAAACCAAAAATCTTAAAACCATAACCCAGTCTAGGATTCCACCATAGATCCAAAAATTGGTTGATCTGACTTATGGTATATGGTTCCTTGTGATCTTTACCATAGAAAGAAGATGAGAAATCAGATAGGAGAGTGATTATAAGCTGTACAAAAGGCAAAACCCCTGCACCATAGACTTAAAATATGTTGTCATTGTTGCAGTTGGAAGTGAAACTGCCCGTCAGCCAGTACTTGTTCTTTGTTCTACCTGACTGATTAAAATTCTGTCTTTACAGTTGTCAGGTTGACTGAGCAAGTTTAAAAAAATTAATGTAAGTTTTCAAATTCCAGTTGCTGATGTTTACTTTGCATATCTAAGGATTTAGAAGTATACGTATAAGTGGGTTTTGTCATGTTGCATATCTGTTTAGATCTGTGGACTCCACTAGTTCCAAACTATAACTCTATAAGACTGCTGATTTGATATTTAGCAGTGACCATATGTGGACTGCACTATAAATAATGTGCTTCTTGGAGCTGAATGGTGTAGCATTACTATATGGCTTTTCTCTCTAGTCTTCATTGTGTCATCTGTAGTGAGCTATAGATTTTTTTGTTGGGGAATTTTTACAACTTGTTGTTTGCATGGGTTCACCTAGTAGCACTTGGTTTTTGCTTATAGAGTCTTTAATACACAATCAGCAAAGCTTACAATCCACTCAAGAGATTTGCCATTTTTGTCACTGTTGAAAATGAGCTAAATGGTGTAAATTGAATGTGGCTGTCAACTAAAAGAAAATTCAGTGTGGAATTAGTATTCATCTAGTCACTGCCATAATTGTAGTATAGTTTTCTCTTGAGACTTGGTATTCTGTTTCCCATTATTAAAAACTTAGAATCAGCCCCACACAATGAAGTGAATTTTAGTCTATATTTTGGCAGACTCCTATTATACATATTGGTGGGGTTTGGCAGACTCCCATTATACAGATTGGTGGGGCTGTTTCCCAAATGGTTATTGTTTCTTTGATGGTATACAGCTTCAGGGAGCAGAGAGAAGTTCCTGGGAAAGTTTTCTACTTGGTATTTAATTAATAAAATTGTTGAGGAATGGCTGAAACAATAATGAGGTGGTTTTTTGTTTTTGTGTTATTGCTGGTGTTGTGTTTTTAGCATATTGGTAGTTGTTTCTAATACACATTTCTTGCTATTATTGATGTTCCCATTTAAAAATTATATCCTTCTTTCTTGCACATTTAGTACAGAGGATTAAAATACAGCAGTTTAATTTACATTCAAGTTTAGAAATAGAAAAACCATAAAGGCCAATTTAGGTAATCTAGATGAAAAAAGTTTTGAGTTTTTGGCTCAGCTTTATAGTTTAACTAGAATTAAGAACTTCATTCCTAACCAAATAAAATGCCACATTGCCACCATTTTTGGAGTCTTAACGACAGAGAGTAATAAATAGGTCATGGGAGGAATTCCCTGGCGGTTCAGTGGTTAGGACCTCTGTACTTCAACTGCCAAGAACCCAGGTTCAATCCCTCATCAGGGTACTGACACCCTACAGGCTGTGTGGCACAGCCAAACAACAACAACAAATAGGTTGTGGGAACTCTTTATGAATGATCTGGAAAACCACCCTTTTGCCTACCTCCCTTGGGCAAAGTTAGTTCCTTTCTTAATTGTTTAAAATTAGTATTTCCCTGCATTTCTTCCATGTGTATTTAAATGATAAATAGCCTATCACTATACATGCCCCTTTGTCAGTCACAAACCAGGCTGTGTTAAAAAAAAATATTTATTTTCAGTTCTTTAAGATTATAACTAAACTTCAAATTATTTATTTTGCTTAAAAATAAAAAATGAAGTTTTTTTAGTCACTTCTGTAGTAACCAAAATAATAAACTGTTATTTCAGGAGTTAAATAGTGCTCATTGCCCTTGTTATGTCTAGATTACCGGTTGAGGCTACACATTACTGCAGTTTACTGTTATAAATGACATTTATAGAAATGATTGACACCCTACCCAGAGAGAGTAATGATTATCACCAGTTGGCCACTGAATTCCTTGCTCTTTCACAGTGAAAGTTCAGTGAACAGTTTGATCACTTCAGATTAGACAAGTCTGCTTTGTTCTATTGATACTTTGTTATGAGGTATTTTGACATGCCTTTCTTGTGTTACCCATCATTTTTAAGCCTACTGGATTTTTCACTAGTCTTTATAAAACTTTTTTCTTTTGGTAGGAAAAGGAACCATAGTGAATACTAGTCCTTTCTGCAGAGTCGCAGAACTGCCATTTTTTCTTCAAAAACAGACAGTCTGAAATGATAGGAAAGGCTCAGATTTTCTGTAATAGTCATTCACTTAGTCTAAGAGGTTGGTGAGAGGAAGACTTTCTGGGAGATATGCCTGTTATTTTTGTTGCTTTTTGTTATAATTGTAAGGACATAGAGTGGCATATTAATAATATTAATACATAACCCCTGACATTTCATTCCCTGTTCATACTTCGGGAAAGTGAAAGAAAGTGAAGTCACCCAGTCGTGTCCGACTCTCTGCGACCCCATGGACTATAGCCTACCAGGTTCCTCCGTCCATGGGATTTTCCAGGCAAGAATACTGGAGTGAGTTGCCATTTCCTTCTCCAGGAGATCTTCCCAAACCAGGGATTAAACCCGGGCCTCCCGCATTGTAGGCAGATGCTTTACTGTCTGAGCCACCAGGGAAGTAGATTTAATTAAAGAACAGTTTTCATTTAAAGATTTAGAAGAGAAGTACTACTGCCATTTTGTATCAATAGCTTTTTTTGAGAAGGTGACAGCCATCTTGAGTGGTTTTGTAAAAGTGATGCTAATGTGTATAACCCTAAATTTTTCTTTTTTCTCCCTCTCCCTTTAACATTTGCTTTTCCTTTCACTGTTGTCAGTCACAACACGCTGCTCTTGAATCTTTCAGCTGGTCTTGACTCGTGAATTTACTTATGCTTTCACTCTTCTTTAATAAATACATTAATTGCAAGCAGTGAATTGAAAACAAGACAAAAAAAAAAAAACGACCATTAGTGATTGGACAGTTTCTTACTTTGTGTTACATTTAACTGTTCTTTTGACAGCCCAGTTTTTAAAGCCAGGTTCGTATGGAAATGCTTTCACTCCACTTGCACTGCTTTTGGAAATAGCATACTGCTTCATCTGTCTGTTTATTTTAGTGCATTCATAATATAACACGGTCAGCATAATGTCTCATCTCCACTTAGCCAAAAGATAGAGTTTTCTTAATTTAAAAAAGGGACAACAATTTTTGTCAGCATGGTTTTAATATAGCCTGTTAAGAGATTAAACAATACTTTATTCAGCTACATTATCTTAGAGTCATTCTGCTATCCTTGTCCTCTCTGTAGTTAATTTAGTTGTAGGAATTATGATATAAAACAAGGATATTATGTGCAGGTAAGTGTATTTCCACAGTAGTACTGTAAGGCCTCTCTCTTTATCTTCATTTTCTGCTAACGTTAGTTAAGACTTAAAAAGTTTTTTTTTTACAATAAAGTTATTTATAAATAGTCAGGCATTCAGTACTGGGATTACATATATCCATAGCATTTTCTCATTCTCTCAATTCCTAGCAAAAAATAATCTCTAGTGACTTTTATGTACAGTAATGACTGTGTATATGTATGTTTAAAATAATTGCATGTTTTGTCACAGAAACAGTTTTCATTATCATTTGCCCCAATTTTTCAAGTATCCTCATCTTTGTTCCTCTAATCAATAAAGTAATAAGCTGCTCAGTCCAGTTTTCTAGTTGGTATCCTGTCATAAACTCATAGAAGGAAGTTGACCTTTTTTTTTTTAACAGAGCATTGAAGAGACCTAACCTCCTTCTTGTAACTTAATATCAGAGAATATAATAGTAACATTTTTTTCTATAATTCCAGAGCATTTTAGCATTGAATATGTAGCTGGAAGATAAAAATCAATTTAATATGAGATGTTTATTTTTAATTCAGAGATTTATGGTTTAGTTGACTTCATAATTTGATTTTAGGAAATATGAGATTATTTTCAAGTGGTGATACCCAATTAATATTATAAATTACATTTTAATGCATACAGAACACTTTTTGTTTACATTTTTAAATGTTTTCCTTTTGATAAGTAACATCATTTTATCAGATACAGTTAAATGATTATTTTAGTGTTCTCTCTGTATTTGTAAAAAGCAAAGAATTGGACAAAGGTCTGCAGAGGTTTCTAAGATCTTGAAACCTTACGCAAAAGCTGACATTTAATTGTTGTTTCTAGTGACTTTACATGTGATTTACATTGAAGGATCTCTTCCACTGTGTTCCTAGGAAGATGAGACATTATGTATATTGGTTTTTTCCCCTACATGCACTAATGGTTCTTTACTGTTAACTTATTGCTAGGCCTGTTTCATTCTAACATTTTAGCATTTTTGTTAGATTACATGTTGAAATGCATCACTCAGTCTGTGCTTGAGCTCATTTTATTTTTCTGTTTAATCAATTTAATTTCTCGTTTTACTAACCTCACTGTTTTTTCAGTTTAATATTGGCTGCATGCTAGTTAAATATTTATATTTTATATATATGTATTAAAAAACCAATCAAGTCTAGCCTGGATTTTGCTCTGATTGTGTTTTCATTTCTAGTGGTGGGGCAGTCTTACACTTACAACTTACTTTGTATCATGAAAGCCTGACACATAAGCAAAATAACTAAACACAATGTAGATTTTCTTTTTTTTTAAAAAAAAAAAAAGCTCTTAAAGTGGTGCTGTCTAGGTGGTGGATATGATTGTATAAGTACTTTGATTTTATGCTTTTTAATGTTAGTTTTAAACTTCATGAGTGTATTCTTCCCCCTTTCCCCTTCCCTTTTTTTCTCTTTTTAAAAGTGTTGTGTATAAAAATTGCCCAACACACCATCAGAAAGGACCCTTACCCTCTTTGTTCTTCCTGTATAAAATACTAGCCAGTATTTCTTTTTACATTAATGCCCCCTTTATTGGGCACATTTCCCCTATTAGCACCTTTTTTTGCATGCATATATGTAGACTTATCTCTTGTTCATCACCTGTTAAATATCACTAGGAAGGGAAGAATATATTATTGGAATATTTTTGGTTTGTCTCTCTGTTCTGTCTGTCAGGATAATATTGGACATCGCTTACTCCAGAAACATGGGTGGAAGCTGGGCCAGGGATTGGGAAAATCTCTTCAGGGTAAGTTTTTTAAATATACCAAGAAAAAAGAAAGAAAAAATGTTTCTGATGCAGATCTTATGCCTGAATATATTTTTTGTCTTTCTTTAAAAAGTGTTTGGGCTTTCCCCCCTGCCTTTTATCCCCCAGAGTAGTCTGTTTTTCCTATAACTGTATTTGAAATCACTATTAAGCTAATAATTTGCAAGAGTAAGCTGCTGTGTTGTGAATACTTTCAGGAAACATACTGTGTATGGTTCAGTCTGTTTTAAATTTCTTCTGGTGGAAGTGATGGGTGGGTAAAATAAATGAAATACGTAGTATCAGAATGTACTTTCTTTGTATCACTTAGTGATGTATTGTGGCTGCTGTATTTTTAAGAGGATTAATTTCAACAGCAGAGTTTAATTTTTGCCCTCCTGAATTCTTCCTGAAGCTGGTGATTGCCCTGGTTCTTTGTCTCTAATCAGAATCCATGCAATAGTAGAATAATTAACCTATATGAAACATAAAATTGAAACAGAGATTTCCTAGGGTTCTCTGAGAGGCCATTTCTCAAGTTCAGGTCAGTCTCTGGGAAATGTATGGTTTACAGTTTACATTGCATGTATTTTTTTTTCTTTTAACTGTACTAATCATTTGGATAACAAACACTGCTAACATTTTTGCTTCTGAGTTCTTACTAGTTGAAACCAGTCAACCAACTCCATTTACTTATTAGCTCCCTCGTATTCAAGGGCTGCTGTTCTCCGCAGATGTGAACAGTACCTCAGAAATGATGGAAATCATTGCACTTCTACATTTGGTCATGAAAGGTCTCATTGTATAAAGGGATATTTGGGGAGAGGTGCACTACTGTTGACTAGTTTTTTGAATTTGGGAAATGAATTTCCATAATATGAGTGGGCAGTCTAATCGGTTCGAGTGACTGTATTAAGGGGCACAGTAGGTCAGGGCATGAAACAGGATGTTTCAGTCTTTAAAACATTTGCTTTTTAAAGTATAAATCCACAAATTCTATTCAGTGGTGACATGAGAAATGTTCAAAAATGTATTTCAAATGAATATTTATTACTAAGCATTAAACCTATCCTTTGGGGGAGGTAGAAAGATTTGATCACCACTAAACTTGCAAGAACTCATTGTACACAGTATAAAGAATACTTAACAACTGAGAGCAATTTGTATGGCATAGACCATAGATTTTGTAAAAGACTAGAAAAGAGAAAGGGTCATCAGAACTAAAGTAGAAGTGACTTCTTGATAGGTTTAGTCCCAGTGGTTTGCACAGTTAAATGTTGGGTTGGGTTGAATGGAGGTGGTAGTTCAGAATAAGGTCTGAAGATTTTATTTGATCTTTTCCCCTACTATTTGAAACCTCTCTTCCTATTCAGAGATTCCCAGGAGCATTGTTGATTGTTACTATTTTTGTTCAGATACAGAGGGGAGTAGAATTTGGGGACATTACATAGGGGCCTAGCGAATCTGTTTGAATCCCAGAGTTTTCCATTGTAAGCATCGGAGACTTGAAAGTACAACTAAAACTGGCAGAGAAAAAGAGAGATATAGCAAGCGAGTTTAAGAAAGGTGCTCTGTGAGGTGGGATGGGGAGGGAGGTAGGAGGGCGGTTTGGGGGGTGGGGCATGTATATACCTATGGCTGATTCATGTTGGTATATGGCAGAAACCATCACAATATTGTAGAGTAATCATCCTCCAATTAAAAATAAAATTTAAAAAAAGATTAGGTAAATGGGTACTTAACTATTTTTGGGTGATGGAAAATTATTGTTTCATTTTAAGAATACTTTCAAATTTGGGTGTCTTTAAACTTTGAACTCCTTGAAAAGAGAAATCAGATTTTATCCATATTTCACATTCATCTCTTTGGTGATTGGCATGTAATAAGCACTCAATAACTCATCAATCCATTATTTATTTAAAATAAAAGAGAAATTTGAAGCCCATCCCTTTTTTTTTTCAATTGTGGCAAAGCCCACATCACATAAAATTGCCATCCTAACCATTTTTAAGGGTACATTTCAGTAGTGTTTACTAAATTCACATTGTTGTTCAAAGCCCATGTGTCTTGAATGGCTAGTACAGTCTCTACCCTTCAAAAAGAATGGGACCTTATTCTCCTGCCAACATTAAGGGGTGACTTTAATTGTCTTGGAAATGGCTCTTTTAATTTTTTAGTGTCACATTCAACATCGTACAGGCATTGAGTTGATTTCTCTTACATAGCTCTTTCTGTAATACCCACATAGTTTGACTAGAATATAGCCACATTTATGACATATTTAGATAATTCATGACAAATTTTTTTCACTGTACCAAACCTTTGCTACAAATAACCACTGAAGAAAGCCCTGTTCTGCAGAAAATCATAATTCCTTCTTACTACTGCATAGACTAATCACTGCAAATAATTTCTAGATTCATGGCTTTGTAAGTTCTTTGTATTTACTTGTTTATTGTCAACTTTTAGTTGCTTTTGTTAGATTTTAGGCTCTAACATTTTTTAACATGCAGTCATCCACTGAATTTAAGCCTGATCTTTTTGAGATTTTGTTAACATTTAAAAATTATTGCAAGCCCTGTGAGACTTTACAGAGTGCTAGTCTTCGGGGCTGCAGTGTATACAACTTGTCACTGGATAGGTTGGAGAATAGGGCATGCTAACTCTGAAACAGAATTCTTTGTGGCATGATAGAAAATTCAACTTTGTTAGGTGGGTTTAATTTTGTACTTGAATTTCCCTTATTTACCTTTTGTTCTCCCCTAATATTTATTAGAGCTTGCCTAGTGGTACTTGGAGAAGGCAATGGCACCCCACTCCAGTACTCTTGCCTGGAAAATCCCATGGATGCAGGAACCTGGTGGGCTGCAGTCCCTGGGGTCGCTAAGAGTCTGATCCAACTGAGCGTCTTCACTTTCACTTTTCACTTTCATGCATTGGAGAAGGAAATGGCAACCCACTCCAATGTTTTTGCCTGGAGAATCCCCGGGACGGGGGAGCTTGGTGGGCTGCTGTCTATGGGGTTGCACAGAGTCAGACACGACTGAAACAACTTAGCAGCAGCAGCAGCAGCAGCAGTAGTGCTGGTGGTAAAAGAACCCGCCTGCCAATGCAGGTCAGACAGACGCCAGTTCCATCCCTTTTCGGGAAGATCCCCTAGAGAAGGGAATGGCAACCCACACGTATTCTTGCCTGGAGAATCCCATGGACAGAGGAGCCTGGAGGGCTTCAGTCCATGGGGTTGCACAGTTGGACACGACTGAAGAAATTTAGTACACATCACAGTGTTTCTTAAAATATTCAAAAGTTAAAATTTATGTGTGGCAGATAAGTGATTGTTAGTATTAAAAAAATGAAAGACTTGTAGAAAAGATTGTCAAGATACCTGAAGGAAACAACAATAAAGAAAGGCCTGCTGATGAGAAATATCATGAACGGTTGTGGTGGTGTTTTTTTAATGGAGGCAGAGGGTATGTTTAATTTGGAATAACCAACAGCAAATGATAGTTGGATTTTGTGGCTGTTGTATTGGATTTGGTTCTTGAAATTGTTTTATGACCTTCTGGCAACTTTGAAATGGAATGGAATGTAGCTCAAAATCTTTTTATTTTGCTATGAAATAGGTAAGTAGATGTAGCCCAGAAGTGGTTCCTAAACTTTCTTTGTTATATTGTCTAAGAGCTGTTTAATGATTTGGCTGATTTTTTTGGTCACAAACAGAAGTTCATCCCCTGAGACAAATGAAGAGGTATGATATGTTTCATATTCCATATTTAGAGGGTTCAGTCAGTAACAGTCAACCAGCATTAGCTCAGCTATGAGATAATAATGTACTCTAGTTATACCAGCTGTAAATAATGTAAGTCATGGGCAAAGTAAATAAGATTGTTCCTGCTCTTCAGGTTTATCTTCCAGTCCTCTAAGTCTTGCTTTTTAAACTTACAGTACACTTTTGAAGGTTTTTTGAGGCCAGGGACTGTGTTTTATATTTTTTAGTATGTGATCAGTTAAATACTTAATTGACAAATTGCTTTAAGTTCCTTGAGGGTAGGGATGCTCTTTTATTTTTGTTTAGAAGCACTTGGTATAGGGTATGAAGCAGTGTGAGCAGCATTTAGAAACTTAGGATTTAGGTTTGAATTTGGCTCTGCCACTTACTTTAAGTAAAGGGACAAGTTGAATTATTTGTTTCAGCAATAAATGAGGATTAAAATCTGTGCCTATATTCTCGCAGTGATGATGAGGGTAAAGTAATTAAGTGAAGTTACTTTGTGTAAACTGTAAAACACTATATAAATGCTAATTGTTATTAACACCTCAATTGTAGGGTGTATGTTTAGATATTTTAACTGAATTGGAGTTAATCTTTAGGTATTCATCAAAATCACAGAGAAGCCTCTATCTTGCTACTCTCTATTTCCCAGAATTTGTAACAGTAGTAGCTAAGATACTAATATGTGCTATTATTGGTTGAATGGCATCACAAATTCTATGGACATGAGTTTGAGCAAGCTCCAGGAATTGGTGATGGACAGGGAAGCTTGGTGTGTTAGTCGATGGGCTTGCAAAGAGTCAGAATGACTGAGTGACTGAACTGAACTGAACTGAACTGAATATGTGCTAGATATTTGACTCCCAGTTCTGTGCTTTTAATGCTATGTATGTTTTACGGTCCTAAGTCCCTAGTTTTGCTGTTTGTTTCAGTTCTGAGCTCTTAGTTACATCTAAAAGAGCCTCAGTCACTAAGAGTGGGGTTGGGACAACTGTATAGTAACCTAAAAAAAGACATTGGATCCCCACTGTCATACCTTACCCCAAAACATATTACAGATGACTAAAATAATTAAATGTAAAAAATAAAATCGTTAAGATGAACAATAGGATAATTGTTAAAGATAATCTTATAATAAGGAGAACTTTTTTAAGTTCAACTCCAAACCCAGAAATCCTTAAAAGAAGGATAAATTTGACTATATTTCATCATAGTAAAGTAAAAGAAGAACAACTAAACAAACTGGGGGAAATATCTGAAACATCTCATTGTAGACAGAGGACAGATTTCTTTATTTATTGGTATGTGAAATACTTGTAACCTAAATAGAAAGGGGGAAATGCTATGAATACTGTTTACAGAAAAGTATTGCAGATGACCTTTAGGCATATGAAAATATTCTCATTTCTTCTCATATTAGAGATAATGCATATTAAACTATAAGATGTCATTTTTTACTTGTTGGCTTGGAAAAGGCTTTGAAAAAGACTAGCCTGGTCAGATTTGGGGAAAATAGGTTCTTACATTATAGCCAGTGAGACTGTAAACAAATAAAACCACTATAGAGAACAATTTGAATTACTTAAAGATTAAAATGCATTCTGTTTCTATCTTTAACTTATTCATGAAATGTACAAAATAATGTATGATTGAAGTTATTCATTATATCACTGTGATAAAAGATTGGAAATAGTCTACTGTATTTCCTTGATCCTAAGACATTTTTTCATATTTTAATAAAGGTAAAATTAGATATACCTTATTAATGGCATTAAAGTTATAATGGCAGCTTTTAAAATTTCTTAGTGGCACATAAAACAGTGTGTTTCCATTTTCCATTATTTTAAATGGAATACACATCAACCCAGCAGCTAACCAGCTTCTAAAACATAGCTGCCTGTTTATTGATTAAAAAAAAATTAAGATACAAGATATTCATTTCTTCCTGATTACCAAATAATTACTATGGTTCTTAACAGTTGCTTTCTCTGTTGTAACATGTCGATAGCTTTTGTTGATACTTAAGCAGCTTTCCCAAAGTCCTACAAGTTGTATGTGAAATGTATTATATCTCTAGGTTTCTCACATCTTTTTCTTAAAAATGCTGAATTAGATTTTTGAGATTGAAGCATAAAAATTTTATTGTATGAAATCGTTGGCTGGAAAATATGTCAAGAGAGATGAACTGAAGCATTTCACTGTGAAACATTAAAAGGGTACATTCTGTGGGGTTCTTGCATATATTTGTTTCTTTTTGCTTGACTGTGTAGAGAAAAATCATTGTTAAGGCAGACTGTGAAGGGAAAGTGAGTTGCTTTTTACTGTATCCTTTTAAAATTTGATATGATAGGGGGCTTCCCTGGTGGTCCAGTGGCTAAGACTCCGCACTCCCAATGCAGGGGGTCCAGGGTTCGATCCCTGGCGGGGAACTAGATCCCACATGCTACAACAAAAGATCCTGCAATGAAGATTGAAGATCTGGCGTGCTGCAACTAAGACCCGACGCAGACAAATAAGTAAAAATAAATATTAAAAAAATTTGATATGATATACTATTACTACTAAAAAATATAGAAAGAAAATTGTTTTGAAAAAGACTCAGAGTAGACAGAATCCAAGCAGAGTAGAGTTGGTTTCTTTAGTGTTTCTTTGGTTTTATGTATGTATCCCTCCTCCCACTGTAGTTTCAGTTAGCAAACAAATGGTAAATATAGTTGGGTAAACCCTGCATTAGCTAAGCCCCAACAGTGCTTATATTAATATATTTTATGACTAAAGAAAAACTAGATTTGAATTCCATACATAGAAATATGTAGTGTTAAAATTTGGACTTTATTGTTAGAATGTTGATTTTTTTTTTTTTTTCCTTTTTCCCCCCACCCAGAATGTTGATTTTTAAAACCACACTAACTTCTAAGAAAAATCATTCTTTGGCTGGGGAAAAATAGGTTTTCTTTAATACTATGATGACATAGATAAATGTTCTGGGTAGGATATTTGTAAAAAGCTGAGTTGTTGTCCTTCTTCCTTAGTTTCCCTTTGAAATTTGTTTTCATGGATTATGTGCCAAAGCTAGAATCTAAACATTCTGCATCTCAGTATGGATTGTCAGAAAGGCTTAGTTATACTTGTTGCTGGTCTAGCTGAAGGAGCCTGGTAGCTATAATGATCTTTATTCCTTGGTAATTAAATGAGCTGTGCAGCCTTTATGTGTTTCCAAAGGTAAGCATAATTTTAGTAATTCAGGTATCAAATTTAGTAAGGTACAGATTATATATAACCTTTGACTATCTTAATGGAATTTAGTTAATATAAACAAATGAGTTGAATCCAGTTAGTAAACAAAGTTAGAATTGGCAGTCTAATAGTTAAAAAGTCTAGATTTTAGAGCTAGAGTTATGACCAACCTAGATAGTGTATTAAAAAGCAGAGACATTACTTTGCGAACAAAGGTCCGTCTAGTCAAGGCTATGGTTTTTCCAGTGGTCATGTGTGGATATGAGAGTTGGACTGTGAAGAAAGCAGAGCGCCGAAGAATTGATGCTTTTAAACTGTGGTGTTGGAGAAGACTCTTGAGAGTCCCTTGGACTGCAAGGAGATCCAACCAGTCCATCCTAAAGGAGATCAGTCCTGGGTGTTCATTGAAAGGACTGATGCTGAAGCGAAAACTCCAGTACTTTGGCCACCTCATGTGAAGAGTTGACTCATTGGAAAAGACCCTGATGCTGGGAGGATTTGGGGGCAAGAGGAGAAGGGGACGACAGAGGATGAGATGGCTGGATAGCATCACCGACTCGATGGACATGAGGTTGAGTGAACTCCGGGAGTTGGTGATGGACAAACAGGGAGGCCTGGTGTGCTGTGATTCATGGGGTCACAAAGAGTCGGACATGACTGAGTGACTGAACTGAGAAATGAAAAGGGATTGGGGGAGATGAGAAGGGGAAATAGTGAACTCAGATGCTGTGTAGACTGCTTGTTCTCAGTATAGAGATTGTTGCATTTAAAGACAGACATTAAATATATGTTAAGGTGTTATTTAATCAGAAGACAATAAATATATATATCAAGTTCATGCAAAATAATTAGCAGGTAGCAAATTTTTCTAATTTAGATCAGATACTTTTTTTACTAAGAAAAGAGGAGACCAGTTATAGAAGCAGTTTGGACATTCTCAAGGTAGATTACTTTAAATGAAGCACTCACTGGTGAAGAATTACATTAAAATAGTCGCACTTCTATTAAATACTTGTGTTCAAGAGACCATAATAAAGAGATACATTGCAAGATACTACCCTTACTGTCATAAGTTTGCCATTTATTTTAGAAGATAAGTGGAAGAAAACTTAAGAGTAAACTCTGTAAGAATAAATGACTAGGGAAGACCTCACAATGAAGTCTTAAGGAGGGAGGAACAGGTATTACCAAAGAAAGAGACACTGATGTATACAAGGTGATTACAGTTGGCGAAGAGTAAGTGTGGCTGGCTAGAGCAGAAAATGTCCATTCGGCAGTCAGTGTCACACTTTAAAAGCAGAAGAACATCAAAATACATATTTTTAAAATGAACTTTGACATATAAAAGGATGGAAAAAAACCATAATTATTTGGTTGAAGCAGGGTTCTGGGTGTCCAGGAGCAGCTGAGAAACCATAACTAGAAAGCAGTAATGGGAAATTGGTTCAGATAGGCACAAATCTAGTATTATCTTAACTAAAACTTCATTTAATTATTTTTAAGAAAATTTTTAATTGGAGGATAATTGCTTTACAATGTTATGTTGGCTTCTGCCATACAACAGCATAAATCAGCCACAAGTCCATGTATGTCCCCTCCCTCCTGAATCTCCTCTCACTCCCTACCTCATCCCACCCCTCTAGTTTACAGAGCACTGGGTTGAGTTCCCTGTCCCCGTATAGCAGCTTCTCCCATTGTCTGTCTATTTAACACATATAATTCTTAAAGCAAGACTATGTTATTCCAGCTTTGCAGAGGAAAAACTGAGGCTTAAAGAAGTTGAGCAAGTTGCTCAAGAATAAACTGTCAGTAAATGACAATATCAAAATTCAGACGTTGGTCTTTCTGACTCCAAAACCCGTGCTGCTAACTACCACACTGAATGTAGAAGGCTGCTCCAATTTGGGACTTTATTTTGTAAACCAAAGGCAGTTTTTTATTAGAAGATAGGTATAGACTTATCTAGCAGATAGAAATATTAAAGCTAATTTAATCAGAAATTCACTTTACAAATGAAGAAATGTAGGTTTAGGGTTCTAGAATGTTCCATTATACCAATTATCACATTGGTGGTAGAAGTTAAGTACGAATCTCGCTGATGTATGACTGAACGTGAAGATGTAAAACCATTTAGAAAGTTGTCTAAGTATGAGTTGATAAGGGCATAGAATAAAATGATAGCAGTGGAACTGGAAAGTGTAGTTATGAAGGATGATAAATCAACTATGAAGTATAATATATAGTTGATTCATGCACGTGTCTTGCTAGTAAGCCTTTGTTCACTGGGTTTAGTGTTAATCCTTTATAATAGCTAGCATTTAAGTGTTTACAAGGTGTTTGCACATGTATAGTCTAATTTAAGTTCTCTCTGGGGTAGTTACTCCTTTTTTACAGATGAGGAGATTGACATTTTAACCAATTCTTTACCCCAAATCTTACAGCCCATAGGTAGTAGAATCATGTTGCCAAAAACCTATGCTTTTAATCAGTATGCTATCTATAATGTACTTAAATGCTGTGTGGTGGCTTACTTCTGTCTTCTGGAGAAATGTGATGGTGGTGAGAAATAAGTACTGCATAATTGAAATGTACAGTAGTTACTCTGGTTGAAAAAAATGTAGGTAGCTTTGTGATATTTTTTCTTAGAGCACGTGAAGTGGTCATTTATGTTCTTGATGATAAATATAAATTTATGTAAATTCACTGGAAACTTGAGGCTAGATTGAGTAGTAAGAACCTTGGCCACATTTTTAGGAGTGATAGACAGTTGATCTCCAAGGGTAAAGAGAATACTGTAATTTCTTGTCTCATACTATAATTTCCTCCTTTATTTTTTCTTACACTTTATATTTCTCTTGTGGTGTTTTTAATATTCTACCTTGAATAATTTGTATTTATGTGTCTCTTAACTCTCGTGAGCCATCTTCCTCTGAACCTCTGAACCATCTTCCCTGTTGGCTCAGAGGTTAAAGCATCTGCCTCCAATGCGGGAGACCCAGGTTTGATCCCTGGGTCGGGAAGATCCCCTGGAGAAGGAAATGGTAACCCACTCCAGTATCCTTGCCTGGAGAATCCCATGGATGGAGAAGCCTGATAGGCTACAATCCATGTATGATTTGTGAGAAATATATTTTGATAAAAAAGCTAAAAATGAAAATATTTATTAAAAATGGCTACCAAAATTTGAAGTAATGGATTGTACATTTAGAAAAGGGGACAAAATAATATTATCTTACATGTATAAATGTGGTTTATTAGTTCTAAATTCAGCCTTTTCTATCTTACTGAGTCTTTTGAAATCTGTGATGTAGATAACTCTGTAACCAAATGAGTTACAGAGAAAATCTAGCTGGAGCTTAGAAGGAAAGAGCAGAGGACAGTCTCAAGAGTAGGACTTGGAAGCTCCAATGCCTGTTGGGGCCAGGTGGTAACATACACAGTTGAAGCCCACTGAACTTGAGATAGTAAGTAGGAAGTAGTCTGAGTTGTGCCATGTCTGGAGAGGAATAACTGCCACTCAGCTAGCTCCTGCCCATTGTTACTGTGTAGGAATATAGTCTGATGTGTTGCCAGACCTGAATTTAAAAAACAAAACCAGAAATCCAGATATTCTGGTGAAACTTAGTAATTGATAAATGTTGGCTCAAAGTTTAAAGTAATTTGAGATAAACAAACATATGCAAGGCCTATATTTGATTCACAGGTTACTACTTTATGACCTCATTTGAAATTTGACCTAGGTTTAAATTCAAGCTCTGCAATCAGTTAGTAGTGTGACCTTTCCTCAGTATGCTCAAATCTTTAAAAGATTTCAGAACTGTTTGGGGAATTAAACATGATGGCATATAAGCTTTATACCTGTATCTTATCTCATATTCCTCTCCAATAGTAGGGTGGGAGATAATGCCACTTTAAATAGATTGAGAAACTTAAGTATTTATCCATGGTCAAACTGCTGAGGATAGTAGCTGTGTTTATAACAAAAAATCTTCTGACCTCTACTCTAGTACTTTTACCATTAGACTGGTGATTCTCAAGCTTTAGTGAGCAGCAGAATCACTTTGGGTGCTTGTTAAAGATGTAAATTCCCAACCAGTACAACTCAGCAGGTCTGCAATGGGGTTCAGGAAATTACATTTTAAATAAACTCCCCAAGTAATTTGCTTTAGGTCATGTGAATAAAATAAGCTTCTGAGAATGTTACCTTCACTGTGGCAAGTAGAGGTAGACAGTTGGTTCTTTTGCTCATCCGAAATAGATTAGTGATTTTTAGTCTGGTTTAGTATAATGCTATTTATTTTTCTTATAATCTTATCTTTATCCTGATTTATACTGTTTCCTACATTATTTATGGACTTGATGCTCTAGATTAGTTTGCATGATTAAAATGAAACTGGTTTGCATGGAAACTGGTTTCTCATACTTCTTACAAGAGTGGCATGTCCAAGAAACTTAAAATTAGCAATATATAAAATTAGTATATAAAATATACCAATATATAAATTAGTATATAATAATCATGATTTCATTGTAATTAGAGTAGTCCAATCAGGTGGAAATAGTTGAAGATATAAAATTTCACTGGTTAGCCAATATTTGAAAAAAGGAGACAAAAATGCCTTCAAAGTTGTATGGAATCACAGACTTTAGAACTGGAAAAGAAAATTTCTATGGATAACCTAGGATCTCTGAGCTTTTTAGAAGAGACACCAGAGGAAATAAGGGAGATTTTTCAGTAATTTCAATTTATTTGACTTTCTCACTTTACTTCTACATTCCATGTAGACTTCATCTATTACAAATTTGGCACACAGTAGATTAATAACGTACTATTCAGTACACATACATAGGTTTTAGTGTATTTCTCAGGTGACAGTAATAGTAAAACAGTAAGCATTTTGACAGTGTTTAAGTTTTTCTGTTTTGTTTAGGCTTAATTTACCTAAGAAAATTGTTTGTACCTGATAAATTTCTTAGGTAATCTGTTTTAATTTGGAGAAAGTCTTGCTAAAGTATACTTCATTCTTTTGGCTTAGATTTAATATTTGTGTAACCATTTCAAATTCAGTAGTCACTCTTGTTAATGGAATGATAATATGGGAAGGATTTGGGGGTAGATGATAATTTTCTCCTTCAGTAAATAGAACTGTTTCATTATCACCAGGTTGCTGGTAGAACATTAGAATCTATCACAGCTTCTTAGAGTATTTTTAATTTTAAGGTATTTTTAAATGCCAGTTTTGGAAATGAAAGAACAAATTGATATTTTAGTTTTCTGAGGCCTTAAGACAACAGTGTTTAGCAGCATCATAGTGAATTGTTAGGGTTTACAAAGCATCTTCTGTTTGTTGTCTGTTTTGATCTACATGCCAATCCTGAAAGTGGAGATAATGTCTCCATTTTGCTGGAGAGGCTGCAGAGACTTACCTGCTAGTTGAGAGTGACACAAGTGTTCAGAAGTTACCTCTTACTAGAGAACTGAGATTTTGTAGCCACCTCTAGGTAGTTAGGGACTACCTAGAAAAATATCAAAAGAAAATAAAAGTGAGTTGAGGACGGTTTGAGATGTAGGATTAAGGAAGAGCAGTTCAAATGGAACTGGAAAACATTTTGGGGTTTAAGAATGATCTTGGAATATTAAGGAATTCTCAGTGTAGTTATGAAATAATTTAATAGTAAGTGAATACAACTCTAAGAAAACATTGGATTGTTGGATATTACAATACCATAAGACTAGCTAGCTACTCTATTGGAGAAGGCAATGACAACCTACTCCAGTACTCTTGCCTGGAGAATCCCAGGGACGGGGGAGCCTGGTGGGCTGCCGTCTATGGGATTGCACAGAGTCGGACACAACTGAAGTGACTTAGCAGTAGCAGCTACTCTATACTATCTACATTTAGCCACTAAGTCGTGTCTGACTCTTTTGTGACCCCATGGACTGTAGCCCACCAAACTTCTCTGTCCATGGGATTTTCCAGGCAAGAATACTGGAGTGGGTTGCCATTTCCTTCTCCAGAAGATCTTCCTGACACAGGGATCAAACCTAAGTCTTCTGCATTGGCAGGCAGATTCTTTACCACTGAGCCACCAGGGGGTTGTTTGGAGGCCCTGTCAGCTGACAACGAAATAAATATATGTATGCTTAACCAAGAGAAACAAAACAAAACTAACCTTTTCTTAATATATTAGATTACATGATTAAAACTGAACTATTTTGTCCCGGAAAGTAGCTCTGATTCTTTGGGAAGATAGAAGGATTTTTAGGTCATAGTTTTTTAAACTTCTGTGCCCTTAAAAAAAAAAAAAACCTGTGCCTGAAAATCAAAATAACCTGGTTATTGTATAGATCATTAAACAGTCTGTGGCAAGAATATAGTTAGTTTTTGTAGCACCAGAGAGTTTGGATTCTATTTTGAGTAAGAATTCTTTAAAAAACAAAACAAAACTTAAAAGCCATAGGGTATAATTAGTATACTTGATGTTTACTAAGAAAAGGATATTATGATGCTGAAAATAATCATTATTTTTATGCTACTGAAGACTGTTATTTTAAGGAGAAATTTGCAGAAGTAAAGCTTTGGTTTGGAAATATATTTACCACTTTTTACCCAGGAAGTATTTCTGAAAGTTATATGTAATCATTGTTTTTTTAAATGAATGAAATTATGTTTAAACACACTAACATAATGACTTCCCTGGTGGCTCAGATGGTAAAGCGTCTGTCTACAATGCGGGAGACCCAGGTGCGATCCCTGGGTTGGGAAGATCCCCTGGAGAAGGAAATGGCAATCCACTCCAGGACTGTTGCCTGGAAAATCCCATGGACAGAGGAGCCTGGTAGGCTACAGTCCATGGGGTTGCAAAGAGTCAGACACAACGGAGCGACTTCACCATAACATAGCTTACTATAGAGTCTTATTTTGAGTAGTTTTACAAATCAGAGAATAGTCACCATCCTAATTTTGTATTATTCTTGATTTTCACATATATATTTGAGTTGCTTAAAGTAAGAAATAAATTTAAGATGTCAGGTCAGATTCTTGGCTTTTATCAATTTAGTGGCCTTTTGGAGGTAAAATTCGTGACTTTTTTGATGGCTTTTAGATTTACTTCTGCCTTATTAGGATTAGTCTTTAAAAACAGTTTTAGACTTCTTTGAAAGATGTTAGACATTTTAAAGCTTTTTGAACCATACATGCATTGGGTCCACAAATGTTATTTTCTACTCCCTCATGCCAGAAGTTTACATTGGTAAGATTATTTTGCCTAATTATAGATAATTCATGGGGTTTAGGACTTTTTAAAAATTACTGTCACAAAAATATGCCCAAAGACTTCCAGTAGTGCTTGGTATGTAGAAGCAACTCAATAATTATTTGATGTTGGATGAATCTCAGCAAAGGAACAGGCAGCAGAGGTAAATTGTAGTGTTATCTTACCTGCTGACTATCCAAAAACTGTTTTAATCACTTTGGCAGCTTCTTCATTTCTAATTTGTTTCTGTGGAGAAGTCATGTGTCTTCTGGTTCTGAAGTGTGCTGTTTACCAGATTATGGTTGTTCTTCAATATTTTGTCCCCAGTTTTTCTTTTCCTGGAGTTTGTTTTAAAATAGTGTTTGTTTAAAAAAATAATAATTTCTCTACAGTCCAGTTCTTTGGGCCAGTTTTGTAGATTGGAGTATCCTAAAGTGTTTCAACGGAGAAGGCAATGGCAACCCACTCCAGTACTCTTGCCTGGAAAATCCCATGGACGGAGGAGCCTGGTAGGTTGCAGTCCGTGGGGTCGATAAGAGTCGGACACGACTGAGCGACTTCACTTTCACTTTTCACTGTCATGCACTGGAGAAGGAAATGGCAACCCACTCTGGTGTTCTTGGCTGGAGAATCCCAGGGACAGGGGACCTAGTGGGCTGCCGTCTCTGGGGTCGCACAGAGTCGGACACGACTGAAGTGACTTAGCAGCAAAGTGTTTCAAAATCGAAATTGATTAATGGAAGGGCTCATTCTCAGAAACTGTGGCTATAAGCAATCAGTGAATTTTCATATTTGGCTTTATTCTCTCTTATCTCTTAAGATAAGTTATAATACCTTTACATTTTAGCAAGAGATGTGTACATGAGTATTTTAACACGTGTCATTGTAGAAGTAAGCCTACCTTCTAAAATATAGAGTATACAGTACCAGTTGGTCAGTGAAGCCTCATTAAAAGTTTTTTCCATCTCTTTAAAAAAAATTTTATTGAGGTGCAGTTGATATAGAATATTATTTTGGTTTCAGGTATACAGCATAATGATTCAATACTTGTCTATATATATTTAAAGTTTTTATTTAGAAAATATTAATATCAATTTTTTCCCCTCACATGAATACATTGATAGTGGAATTTTCTATAAGTAGTATGTTTTTTTTCCCACCCTTGTCCAGTCAGCTAGATCACAGTCAGAGTATCTATATATAGATCTGTGGCTGAAGAGGACAGTTTCTTCTAAGTAAAGTATTTAGTGATCTGGTTGAAGTTGCCTCCTCTGAAATGAAATAAACAACAAAATGTTCTTATTTTAATGAATTTTAAGAAATATTTGTCCCTGTTAAGAGAAACCAAGAAATAAGAGAAACTGGATTTAATTCAATTTGTATCAAAAGGAAGTTGAGTTTTCTAGGGAATTATTATATTAGCAAACATCCTTTTGCTATTTACCATTGAAAAGTCATCACTATAGGTTGTTACTCAGGTATTCCACGGTAGTGTTCTTTATAATAGGAATTGTCATTGATCACAAATGAATAAATGAGGGTTTTTTTCTTTTTTTTTAATACTGCAGCTTCTTCATGTATGTATTCTTCAGTGTCTTTTCCCAATGGGATTTTCCCTTGGTCTGGAACTTCTAATCATGGAAAAAAATTACTACTTGGCGGAAGCAGCAATTCAGATTGTTTTTAAAGCCAGACTGTTTTCTGAGTGGACTAATTAATTGTGAATGTGACAGGCCTTTTGATGCCAATTTCTCTGGAGTTCCTGGTGTTCTTCAAAGTTTGGCTTTATTGTGTGCAGAAAGAAAGATGCTGGTGGACTTGGGAAGACTTCATTAAAAGGAAACATAGTTCTGAGGAAGTCTACCACAAAAGTTGTATTCATTCATAACAGAACTCAAATGTGCATGTTTTCCAAGCACTGAAAATCTAAGGTTATTTTCCAGACCTTTTATTTACTATAGTGAGGTCTTGATGATCCCCTCTAGGAGACAGTCCTCTTAGAGTTCTTTTAGTGCAGCCAGTGACTTGATAATCACTTGATGATCTGTCTTTTGAGTACTGATTTGAACAGAATGAGTAGTTAAATGAGAGATTGGAAGCGAGAGATAGTTCTCTCACTTTCTCCCACCTTCCCCCAACCCCTACATTGTTGTAGAAGAGGTCGTTCATGTTTGTTCTCAAGCAGCAGTACAAAAATCTCACACCCTGATCCAACTGGTATGAAAACAACTGCAGTAGCTCAAAGTGTCCTTCCTGCATCCCCAGCTGAAATTGGGGGAGGGACAAAGCCCAATTTGTTACTTTACCCCATTCTGTCTGCCTGCTAGAAGGCGTTTCCTACCCTAATGGTTTCTGCCTAACAAATGGTGTTTCTTTTTTACAGCATTATGATCCTGGACTTGTTGTGGTGATGGTAAACTTAGCAGTGGTAATTTTTTATTTTCAGACTGAATTACTCCTTTGTCATCAGTGCACCAATATGTTAGGCTTACTTTCTCTGTTGTAGCCTCATCCTTCTGCTTGGTCTTTTTCATTTTCCTTTCCTTTCCTTATGCAACTTGTCTGATCCTTGTTCATTAAAGGGTAATGTTAAGAAGGGATGTATCTGTTTGTGTTAGAATTGCCAAAAAAAAAAAAAAAATCAGTTAAAACGTTAAATTCTAATACTGTAAAAACTTGATTTCCCCACAATATAATGGGCACTAGCACTTGCTACTGCAATTTATAAATAAATTAAAACAAACTTTGACTGCCTTAGAAGGCAAAAGTACTAATGCAGAGTTTATAACAGGGGTTTACAGAGGTAATGAATTTCTACCAAAATTTTCTTGATTCTTAACAAAGCAAATTCTGACAGATCAAAAAAGATATCAAAACAAAAAAAATAACTGACATTTCTTTCCGATTCTTTCATTGGACCATTGGTTTTTACCAGTAAATCCCTGACTGAGACGTTATGAAAGTGATATTGCACCTAGGAAGTCATTTTTATAACCTGTCTTAATTTGGTCCTTTTGCTAAAGATTGCAGTCACTGCTTATTTATTATACCATTGGGCAGAAGGTAGTAACGCATTTTTATTTTGTTTAACTGGCAGTTTTTGATAGTATATAAAATAAGGCTGTGTTTTACAACTTTGTTCTCTTTTCTGGTGTGAGATGTTCTTTATTTAATTAAATTTTTTATGTGATAATTATTCTTGATTAGCTTCTTATTGTTTAAAAGCAATAATGGGAGATTGGTGATAAGTAATTAAACTTCAGAATTTTTCATTTCTTTTTGAAACAAAAATCAATCCCACAAATACAGAGCAACTAGATTGAAGTGGTTGCTGGTCACTTTGGAAACAGTTTTTTCCCCCTCCGGGACTAATCCTAGTCATGGGCATGGCATTTATTGCTTTTTTTTTTTACCCCCCAAATTCAGTTTTGGTCATATCTCCACAGATTTAGCCTGACAAAACTCAACTTTAGCCCAAAGGTATAATATATATGTGTGTATAACAACAACAGCAACAAAATTAATTTAAAAAATTGTTTACACCAGCCTGAGTGAAATGATGAGGGAAGTAAACATTCTGTTTTTTCACTAAAGGTATACAACGGATAAGGTAAGTCCTCTTTTCAGTGGGCTTACATCACAATAAACAGCGCAAGTTGTGATGTAAAACAGCTGTGGTAGTAAAGTGCTTGTCTGCCCCATTTTGCTTTGTTTGGCTGGTTATGAGTGGATTAAATATACATTTTAAAAAATCTCCAGCATAGATCAATTAGTTTAAGTCAATTTTCTTCGCAACTAGTCCTTTTCACAGCTTACTGATTGCCACAGTCAGTGTTAAATCCACTCTGGAAAAATGGGACCTTAGAGCACCAGTTTAAAAGTAAAACTATTCTTTCCTCAGGGCAACTAACTGTTGCATTCCTTTTAATTATTTTCACCCCTTCATTTAATTGTAAAGCATCTTTTGAATACAAAGAAATATTAAACACGCTGAGTTGCAGTTATTGAATTTTCCTGTGTCATATTTGAAACTGTGCTCTTCCGATTTAAACCTGTCAGTTGACATATTTATTACCAGTTTTAAAAGTGTGTGTGGGAAAATGTCAGTGAACAGTAAGAGTGAAGTGATTCTTGATGGAAAGTTATTTGGGAGTCTTTTTAAAAAGGAATTTCTAGTGTTCTTGATTTTAAACTTCCTGGTGCCATTGCCTCAAAATGCTTTGCATTACTTATTTAATTTTGCTTTAGTAATCTGGAATCATCCCCAACTGGAAGGTCAGCCAAGGTGGTTAGTTGGGCTTAAACTGGAGAGGTAGGTTTGGTTGTAAGCTGTGAGAATGGCTTGTGTTTGGTTCACTGTAGCTTTCTGGTCTCTGCACTCCAAGGCAAGATCTCTAACCACCCAAACCCAATGTGTAAAGCGAGCTGTTGGCTTAGCCTTACATCTCACCTTGATTATATGTTCCTCTTACAGGGAGAACAGATCCCATTCCAATCGTCGTCAAATATGATGTCATGGGCATGGGTCGCATGGAAATGGAGGTAAATTGATCTCATTGGTTGACTTGTTTTATGGGGTATTTAAAATGGATACTAATTCCAAAATTCAGGTGTAATATTAATCTTTTTGAGGAAAAATTAAAAAACTTATTTTATATTCTCATTTAGTGCTGTCTTTGAGGTAGGTAGGTGGCAAATAATGCCCCTTTTATAAAGAAGTTGAGTGATTGCCCCAGCATTATGCCACAAGATAAGATCAGACTTAAACCCAGGCCCTTATGCTCATTTCAGTAGGCTCTTTAGCTCAAATCTTAAAATATTTGTTGTGGTAGAAGCTTTGCCCCTACAGAGCTGTGTCAACAACCTCAGATATGCAGATGATACCACTCTAAGGGCAGAAAGCAAAGAGGAACTAAAGAGCCTTTTGATGAAGGTGAAAGAGGAGAGTGAAAAAGCTGGCTTAAAACTCACATTTCAAAAACCTAAGATCATGGCATCCGATCCCATCACTTCATGGCAAATAAATGGGGTAAAAATGGAAACAGCAGCAGATTTTATTTTCATCGGACGGTGACTGCAGCCATGAAGTTAAGAGATGCTTGCTCCTTGAAAGGAAAGCTATGACAAACCTCAACAGCATATTAAAAAGAAGAGACATCACTTTGCCAGCAAAGGTTCATGTAGTCAAAGCTATAGTTTTTCCTGTAGTCATGTACAGATGTGAGAGTTGGACCACGAAGAAGGCTGCACACTGAAGAACTGATGCTTTCCAACTGTGGTACTGGACTCTTGAGAGTCCCTTGAACAGCACGGAGATCAAACCAGCCAATCCTAAAGGATATCAACCCTGAATATTCATTGGAAGGACTGATGCTGAAACTCCAATACTTTGGCTACCTGATGTGAAGAGCCAACTCATTGGAAAAGATCCTGATGCTGAGAAAGATTGAGGGCAAAGGAAGAAGGGGGTGACAGAGGATGAAATGGTTGGATGACATCATCAACTCAATGGACATGAGTTTGAGCAAACTCTGGGAGATAGTGAAGGACAAAGAAGCCTGGCTTGCTGTAATTCTTGGGGTTGCAAAGAGTTGGACAATACTTAGTGGCTGGACAACAATAGAGCTGTGTACTGCTCTCATCTATGATACCTTCTTTTCATTGCTTGAAATATTATGCTCCATTTACTGCTAATTCTTTGTCATTTGAACACTGAAGTAAAGTCTGTTGTCATCAACTATGCCTGTTGGGAACCACTAGCATGAAAGGATTAATGAACTATTTTGCATGTTTTTTTCTCTGTGGTGTGACAATAAAGCAAGAGGTAGTTGAGCAAAATATTTTCATATAGTACTGTAGTTGTGTAAATGACTTTTTTATGGCTAGATGGGAGTACTATGGCAATTAAGTCTAATTGTATCTATTTTTGTTAAGCTTGATTATGCTGAAGATGCTACCGAACGGCGCCGTGTCCTAGAAGTAGAAAAAGAAGACACGGAAGAACTGAGGCAGAAGTACAAGGTACTTAAATGAAACCGTTCTTGCATGTGGGGCTTTCACATTGAGATATTATTCATCTTGGTGAAAACAATCCTTTGACAACAATATTTGTTTGCCATTTGGTATTGATTAGTCTTAGTCCTCAGGTTTCTGTTATTTATTGCTTCTGTTAAAAACTATAGAGATAATAATAACAACCACTTTATATGTCTGTTGTGGAGATTACCTTAGTGTTTGAAAACAATGCCTGAAATACATTAGGTAATAATAGTAAGAATTGATGAGTCCTTTGAGAGCTTGATACCTATTGATAAGCCTTTTTTTCCTTTTTTAATGGATGAGGTGTTTAAAGAATAACAATTGAGAAATATAGTATTTTCCTTTTTAAGCTGATAGTAATGGAAAACTGTAGCTTAGAATATAAGTTAGCTTTCAAAATGACTCACCAAGGCATCCCCCTTCCCTTCTCTACCAGGAGGACAGAAATTAATCACCAGAGACAACTCTAGACCCTAATCAGCCCAGAGATGGGCACCAGAGAGATCTACGTAGCAAACCTTTATCGTGCTGTGTGCTCAGTTGCTTCAGTCATGTCCTACTCTGTGTAGCTCCTCTGTCCTTGGGATTCTCCAGGCAAAGATGCTGGAGTATGTTGCCATTTCTTCCTCCAGGGGATCTTCCCGACCCAGGGATTGAACCTGCATCTCATGTCTCCTGCATTGGCAGGCAGGTTCTTTACCACTAGCACCAACAGGGAAGCAAACCTTTACTAACTCACTCTTATCTTCCATTAGTTCCCCCATTTGCTGCTCTAGAAACTTACCCCATTTGCTGCTCTAAAAACTTAACCCCATTTGCTGCTCTAGAAACTTAAAGTCCTTTTCCTTTGTCTTGTCACTTCTCTTAAAAGTTATTGTTATTTTGTTAAGGTGCGTATAAGCTCAAGTTTTAACCACCCCTTTAGAGTTAGCCATCACTGACTATTCAGATGTGTATGCATGATGCCCCTGGTAATAAATTTCTGATTGTTTTCCTCTTGGAAAAAAAGACCAATGTACTTGCTTTTTAAGATGTTTTAGCAAGTTCAGTCTCTACTATGAAATAGGTAAATTTGAAGATAAGAAACAGCTTTAGTGAAAACTATCATACAGAAACTGATTTTGCTCTTGGTATTTAAAGGTGAGCAGAAAGTAAAGAGATTCATTTTTAAAAACCTGCTGTACCATTTAAAAAAAATGTATAAAGCAAGAACTGACAGAACTGCAAGTAGAATTGTTAAATCTACCACAGTAATGGGAGATTTTAATATACATTTCTCAGTAATTGATAAAAGTAGAGGAAATAAATATCTGCAAGGATGTTTGGAAGATTGGAACAACACATTTAACATTTCACCTAATGCTTTTATAGAGCTGTGTATCCAATCACTTTGAAAATAGCAACTTTCAAATGTTTGTGAAACAAAACAAAAAAAACTTTTCTACCATGTTTGTTGTCATAAAGTATGAACAAATTTCAGAGAACTGAAATCAGGTTGTGTGTGCGTGTGTGTGTGTGTGTGTGTGTGCTTAGTTTCTCAGTCATGTCCCCAACACTTTGCGGCCCCACAGACTATAGCCCTCCAGGCTCCTCTCATGGAATTTTGCAGTCAGGAATACTGGAGTGGGGTGCCATTTCCTCCTCTAGGGGATCTTCCAGACCCAGGGATCAAACCCGCCTCTCTTGTGTCTCCTGCATTGGCAGGTGGATTTTTTTACCACTAGCTCCAACTGGAAAATCAAGTTATCAAGCCACAGAACAATTAGCTTTTTAAAAAGTTTTTTAAAACCTTTCAAAATTAAGATACACATTTCTACTTAACCTGCCAGTAGAAGCAGAAATCACAATAGTAATTGCAAAATATTTTGGACTGAAAGATAGAAATGTTACACATCAAAATTTATAAGGTAAGCTAAAGCAATATTATAGTTTATAGCAAATACATGTCCTTAAATGCTTATCTTAGAAAAAAAGAAAGGCAAGAAATAAATGAAGTAAACATTTCTCTTGGGAAGTTAGCAAAAGAATAGCAAAATAAACTCATAAAAGAATGTTTAAAAAAAAAAAGCTAATGATAAGAACAAAAAAAGAATGAAATAGAAAACAAATATACAACAGATCCAAAAGTTTGTTCTTTGACATACTTGTGATATTAAGAAAGAAAAGATCGTAGAAAACCAATATCAATAGTGAAAAGAGAGGATATCATTGTAGATGTGGCAGGCAGTAAAAGATAAAAATAGTATGGATAACTATGCTTTGAATGTAAAGATAGTTTTAAGTAGACAAATTCTTAAAATACATTACTCCCTAAAATAGACTTGAATAGAAATGAAAAACCTCAGTAATCTTATAACGTGTATAAATTATATAAGTTAAATATGTAGTGAAAAATCTTTCCATACAGCCCAAATAACTTCACTACTACTGAGTTCTATCAAAAGTCATAAAAGAAATAACTTAGGCCTTGAACAGCAGCTATTCCTGATCTTCAGGGAATTGAAAATGAAGAAAAAAATCCTAGCTCATTTAATGAAAGGGACTAGTACCATATATCCCCTGGAGAAAGAAATGGCAACTTATTCCAGTATTCTTGCCTGGGAAATTCCATGGACAGAATCCCATGGGGATTACAAAAGAGTTGGACATGACTTAGTGGCTATAAAAAACAACAGAAAGTACCATCTTGAAGATAAATCCTGACAAGGACAGTTGATTATAATGACATATAACACAAATGCAGGTTTTTAAAATTTTTTTCTTTATTTTTAAACTTATTTTTAATTGGAGGATAATTGCTTTACAGTGTTGGTTGGTTTCTACTATACATCAACATGAATCAGCCATAGGTATACATATGTCCCCTCCCTCTTGAACCTCCCTCCTACCTGTCACCCCATCTGACACCCCTCTGGTTTGTCACAAAGCACTAGACTGAGCTCCCTCTGCTATACAGCAACTTCCCATTAGCTATCTATTTTACACATGGTAATGTATCAGTCCTGACTGTTCATTGGAAGGACTGATGTTGAAGCTGAAACTCCAATACTTTGGCCACCTGATGTGAAGAGCTGACTCATTTGAAAAGACCCTGATGCTGGGAAAGATTGAAGGCAGGAAGAGAAGGGGATGACAGAGGGTGAGATGGTTGGATGGCATCACCGACTCAATGGACATGAGTTTTCGTGAACTCCAGGAGCTGGTGATGGACAGGGAGGCCTGGCCTGCTGCAGTCCATGGGATTGCAAAAGGTCAGACACGACTGAGCAGCTGAACTGAACTGAATGTATATATTTCAGTTTTACTCTCAACTCGTCCCACCCTCTCCTTCCTCCACTGTGTCCATAAGTCTGTTCTCTGTGTCTGAGTTTCTCTCCCTGCCCTGCACATAGGTTACAGATGCAAATCTTAAAATACCAGAACTAATTTAGGATATAACGTAACTAAGTTATCCCAGGAATGCAAGATTGATTTAATGTTAAAATCAGTTTATATAGTCAACCATGTTATGTGACTAAAGAGAAAAAATTATGTGATCATCTTAATAGATCATTCATTCATGATCTTGTCCACCTGACCAAGAAAGCACCTTTTTTAACCAGATGGAATGCCTACAAAAACTATACAGGAGACATCATACTTAATATTGAAAAGTTGAAAACTTTCCTTTTGAGATAGGGAAACATGACAGGGATGCCTGTTATCATTGTTTTTATTAAACATTGTGCTCGAAGTCTTAAGTAGCAAGGCAGAGAGGTAGAAACAAAGATATAAGATGAAAGGGAGCGACAACTGTCTTTTGTTTGTAGCTATGATTATGTTCAGAGATATCCAAGAGAATTTACAGATGAGTTTCAAATAACAGAGTTTAGCGGGATGCTTGATACAAAATCAAATTTAAATTTGCATATGGACTGTAGCCTGCCAGGCTCCTCTGTCCCTGGGATTCTCGAGGCAAGAGTACTGGAGTGGGTAGCCATTTCCTTCTCCAGGGGATCTTTCCGACCCAGGGATTGAACCTGGGTCTCCTGCATTGCAGGCAGATTCTTTACCATCTGAGTCAATAAGGGGTGGCATCTGTATATCAACAACAGAGAATTAGAAGCTGGAGATAACAAAATGTCATCAATTGTAATAGCAAACAAGTATATGAAGCATTTGAGTATAGATCTAATGAGATGTGGGAGACTTAGAAAAATTCTGAAGCATTATTTTCAATGAGGCATTAAAGAACAATAAATTTTAAAAATGAGATTTTTTATTATGGTAATAAATTAAAAGATCTAATATTGTAAAGGCATTTGTTTTCCCTCAATCTTCTATATATTCAAATCAGTCAGATAGAAACCCCAACAAAATTTTGTATGGAATTTGATAAGCTGATTCCAAAATTTATATAGAAGTGCAAAGCCCCAAGAATAGTCAAAGCATTCTTAAAGTATACAGTAGAAAGCTACAGTAATTGAGATGTGATATTGGCACAGGGATAGGCCAGTGGAACAGAAAAGAGAGCCCAGATGCAGACCCTTACATATTTGACCACTTGATAAGAGAAAGGTGATATTGCAAATAAGTGGGGGAAAGAGTGAATTTTTCAGTAAATGATTCTGAGACAATTGGTTATCCATATGGGAAATAGTGACTTTGAACTTCTACCCCAATCAGTTCAGTTGAGTTCAGTTGCTCAGTCGTGTTCGACTCTGTGACACCACGGACAGCAGTATGCCAGGCCTCGCTGTCCATCACCAACTCCTGGGGTTTACTCAAACTCATATCCATTGAGTCGGTGATGCCATCCAACCATTTCATCCTCTGTCCTCTTCCACTCTCGCCCTCAATCCTTCCCAGCATCAGGGTCTTTTCAAATGAGTCAGTTCTTTGCATCAGGTGGCCAAAGTATTGGAGTTTCAGCTTCAACATCAGTCCTTCCAAAGAACATTCAGGACTGATTTCCTTTCAGATGGACTGGTTGGATCTCCTTGCAGTCCAAGGGACTCTCAAGAGTCTTCTCCAACACCACAGCTCAAAAGCATCAATTCTTCGGCTCTCAGCTTTCTTTATAGTCCAACTCTCAAATCCATACATGACTACTAGAAAAACCATAGCTTTGACTAGATGGGCCTTTGTTGGCAAAGTAATGTCTCTGCTTTTTAATATGCTGTCTAGGTTGGTCATAACTTTTCTTCCAAGGAGCAAGTGTCTTTTAATTTCATGACTGCAGTCAACATCTGTAGTGATTTTGAGCCCAAGAAAATGAAGTCTGTCACTGTTTCCATTGTCTCCCCATCTATTTGCCACGAAGTGATGGGACCAGATGCCATGATCTTACTTTTCTGAATTTTGAGTTTTAAGCCAACTTTTTCACTCTCCTCTTTCACTTTCATCAAGAGACTCTTTAAGGGTGGCATAGCTGCATATCTGAGGTTATTGATATTTCTCCTGGAATCTTGATTCCAGCTTGTGCCTCTTCCAGCGCAGCATTTCTCATGATGTACTCAAGTTAAATAAGCAGGGTGGCATTATACAGCCTTGACATATTCCTTTCCCGATTTGGGATCAGTTTGTTGTTCCATGTCCAGTTCTAACTTGCTTACTGACCTGCGTTCAGATTTCTCAAGAGGCAGGTCAGGTGGCCTGGTATTCCCATCTCTTTAAGAATTTTCCACAGTTTGTTGTGATCCACACAGTCAAAGGCTTTGGCACAGTCGATAAAGCAGAAATAGATCTTTTTCTGGAACTCTCTTGCTTTTTCGATGATCCAGCGGATGTTGGCAATTTGATCTCTGGTTCCTCTGCCTTTTCTGAATCCAGCTTGAATATCTGGAAGTTCACGGTTCATGTACTGTTGAAGCCTGGCTTGGAGAATTTTGAGCATTACTTTGTTAGTGTGTGAGATGAGTGCAATTGTGCAATAGTTTAAACATTCTTTGGCATTGCCTTTCTTTGGGATTAGGATGAAAACTGACCTTTTCCAGTCTGGCCATTGCTGAGTTTTCCAAATTTGCTGGCATATTGAGTGCAGCACTTTCACAGCGTCATCTTTTAGGATTTGAAATAGCTTAACTGGAATTTCATCACCTCCACTAGCTTTGTTTGTAGTGATGCTTCCTAAGGCCTACTTGACTTTGCATTCCACGATGTCTGGCTCTAGGTGAGTGATCATACTATTGTGATTATCTGGATTATGAAGATCTTTTTTGTATAGTTCTTCTGTGTATTCTTGCCACCTTTTCTTAATATCTTCTGCTTCTGTTAAGTGCATACCATTTCTGTCCTTTATTTTGCCCGTCTTTGCATGAAATGTTCCCTTGGTATCTTTAATTTTCTTGAAGAGATCTCTAGTCTTCCCCATTCTATTGTTTTCCTCTGTTTCTTTGCACTGATCACTGAAGAAGGCTTTCCTATCTCTCCTTGCTATTTGTTGGAACTCTGCATTCAGATGGATATATCTTTCTTTTTCTCCTTTGTTTTTTGCTTCTCTCCTTTTCTCAGCTATTTGTAAGGCCTTCCCCAGGCAGCCATTTTGCTTTTTTGCATTTCTTTTTCTTGGGGATGGTCTTGCTCACTGTCTCTTGTACAGTGTCATGAACCTCTGTCCATAGTTCTTGAGGCACTCTATCTATCAGATCTAATCCCTTGAATCTATTTTTCACTTAAAATCAAGGGATGTGATTTAGGTCATACCTGAATAGTCTAGTGGTTTTCCCCACTTTCTTCAATTTAAGTCTGAATTTGGCAATAAAAAATTCATGATCTGAGCCACAGTTAGCTCCCAGTCTTGTTTTTGTTGACTGTGTAGAGCTTCTCCATCTTTGGCTGCAAAGAATATAATCAGTCTGATTTTGGTTTTGGCTATCTGGTGATGTCCATGTGTAGAGTCTTCTCTTGTATTTTTGGAAGAGGCTATACTCCCATACTGTACAGTAATCAACTACAGGTGGATTAAAGATTTAAATCTAAAAGGGAAAAACATAGTTTGGAAGACATTATAGAGGATTTTCTCTTCTAATTGTACCTAGTTTATCATTTACTTTTATTTCAGTGATACTTTATAATGAAAATTGTTGAGCATACAGGAAAATTGAAAGATCTGTACACTGAATACTTATATACCTACCATGTATATTCTAAAATTAATATTTATAAATAGTTTTATTATATTTCAGTGACTTCTTTAAAAACAACTGTATTGAGCAGTGGTACATATACACAATGGAGTATTAATCAGCCATTAAAAAGAATACATTTGAATCAGTTCTAAGGAGATGGATGGAACTGGAACCGATTATACAGAGTGAAGTAAGCCAGAAAGAAAAACACCAATACAGTATACTAACGCATATATATGGAATTTAGAAAGATAGGGATGATGACCCTGTATGCGAGACAACAAAAGAGACTCAGTCTATAGAGTGAACTGTTGGACTCTGGGGGAGAGAGAGAGGGAGAGGGAGAGGGTGGGATGAGATGGGAGAATGGCATTGAAACATGTATACTATCAAGTAAGAAACGAATCGCCAGTCGATGTCCGATGCAGGATGCTTGGGGAAAAAAAAACAAAAAAACACAAAAAACAACTGTATTGAAAATCAGTGCCTTTTAAAATATCTTTTTGATTCTTTCCCCCCAAAATTGCCAGTTTTTTGGAAAACAAAACTTTTTGCCTTTTGGTTACTATTTCTGTCTTTTTTTTTCTTAAAACATTCTAAATTTTCTTATTTTATAATTTCTTTCAAGTCTCTATTATCTGTAGTACTTCATAAGTGTTTTTGTAATTTGCTGTTTCTAACTTTCTCACAGTGATTTGTTTCCTTGTGTAGTTTGCAATTTTGATTGTCATCTCATTTGATACACTGTCAGGAATAGAAACATTTTAGAGAATGCATTTTTATTGTTTTTCAAGTAAAAGTTATCAAGTAACTAATACATGAAATATCTGAGTAGTACACAGCCTCATTAAATTATATATTATGAGACCCTTTCTCTCCTGACCAAGAAATTATTTCACTTTTGAACTCTTTGTGGAGATAGAACAAGAATTACTTATTCTCATTTTATTGATCACATTTTTTTTTACTGAGAAATCTTATCAACTTTGAATTATACAGCTCCTGAAACCCTCTCCGTTTCTTGATGTTTCACTCCTTTTCATAGTTGTTCTTCGCCTTCACATGACCTTGGAACCTTGACTTTAGTAACTTAGCCACTCCTTAATTTATAGGTCTTGAACACCACAGATTGATTTTTTTCCTTCTCTCAACACTTCAATTCCAGCTTCCTTTCTTCCCAGTCCTTTTTGTCATGCCTGCTTACCAAGAACCTATCTCCACTCAGTACAAATACTTGCATCCTTCATTTCTACATCATTGCAGTAGTGTAGTCTGGGACTGGTGCCAACTCAGTGGACTCTCAGAACTGTCAAGGAATCCTTTCATGCGTTATCTTCCTCTTAGTCTGTTCAGCTGTCTTTCTCAAACATCGATCCTTAAGCTCTCACCTTCCCTCAGCTACCCTTGTCCTTCTTGCATCTTTTCTTATTCCTAGTAGGAAGCGTAGAGATAATTTAGAGTGTCAAATGAGAGTGCCTTTTTCTACCTATAAATCTGCCATCAAACTTTGGTCTATCTGTTCCCATCCTTAAATGTTTTTCCCTGGTTTCATGGTTAGTCAGATGAAGTTCCTACCTACATCTGAATTCTGGATCCTAATCCTCTCTGTCTTATCAAGAAGTTTACATCTTGTGTTGGCAAACTCAGCTCACTCATTCATTTCCTATCACCAGTAAACATACTCACACATTCTTAGGGGAAAGGAACCACTAAAACCAAAATAAACTTCACTCCGTTGACTCTTCCCTGGTGGCTCAGAGGGTAAAGCATCTGTCTACAATGTGAGAGACCTGGGTTTGATCCCTGGGTTGGGAAGATTCCTTGGAGAAGGAAATGGCAACCCACTCCAGTCCTCTTGCCTTGAAAACCCCACGGACGGAGGAGCTTGGTGCAGGCTACTGTCCATGGGGTCGCAAAGAGTCGGGCACGACTGAGCGACTTCACTTCACTTATTGACTCTTAGTCACTGCAGCTACTATTTTTGAAAAAATAGTCTACACTCACTGCCTTCTATTCTTTTTGTGTGTGTGTGAAAGTTGTACATAGTTTTAAAGCCATATAACTCTACCACACTTTTAATGGGGAAAAAAAATGCTGTCCTATTTTGATACCCTTAGCATCAATATTGATAAGATATTTAGCAAATATGTGTAAGATATAAAAAGCAACTATAGACACTTGTGTTTAACAGTCTGCTCTATTTAAGAAAAAGAACGTTATCAATAACTTTATGATCCCGTCCTATTTCCTTCCTCTTCCCGAGGTAAGCACTATTCTAAATTTCGTGTTTATCATTCAGTTATGTTTTTTCAGGTAGATTTTTTTTTTGCTGCTGCTGCTCACCCATATGTAATATATAGTTTAGTAACTTAACATATTCACAGTGTTGTACAACCGTCCCCATTAATTCTAGAACATTTACTTTACTCCCAAAAGAAACTGTGTACTTGTCAGCAGTCACTCCTCATTCTTCCCCCACCCCACCAGTTCTCCTCCCCTGGCAACCACTTTTTGTCACTATAGATTTGCCTATTCTGATCATTTCATGTAAATTATTAATAAATCAGTCAATGTGTTGCTTTTTGTATCTGACTTCTTTTACTTATCATAATGTTTCCCAAGTTCATCCATGTAAATAAATAGTATGTATCAAAACATTTTAGGACTGAATAATAATGCATTGTATGAGTATACTACAGTTTGTTCAGTTATTCATCAATTAATGGCCATATGAGTTGTTTCCACTTTTTGGCTATTGTGATAATGCTGCTTTGAACATCTTGTGCAAGTTTTTGTGTGAATATATTTTTCAGTTCTCTTTTGTGTATACCTAGGGATGAAATTGCTAGTTAAATGGTAAGTCAGTGTTTAACTTTTTAAGAAACCACCACTCTTTTCCACAAATGGTTGTACCATTTTTGCATTCCCACCAGTACTATATGAGAGTTGCAATTTCTTTACATTCTCATCAACACTAGTTTTCTTTTTTATTATAGTCGTTGTAGTAGGTATGAAGTAGCAGTATCTTCTTGTGGTTTTGGTTGAGCACCTTTTCATGTGCTTATTGACCTTTTAATGATATTTTTTTGAGAAATGTCTATTCAGATCTTTTGCACGTTAAAAAAAAATACTGTATTTCTTAAAATTAAAAAAATTTTAATTTGTTTTATTTTTGGCTGTGCTGGGTATGAGTGGGGGCTACTCTGTAGTTGTGATGAAAGGGCTTCTCATTGTGGTGGCTTCTCTTGTTGTAGAGCACCGGCTCTCGGGTGTGTGGGCTTCAGTAGTTGTGCCACACAGGCTTAGTTTCCCCATGGTATGTGGAATCTGCCCAGACCAGGGATCAAATCTGTGTTGCCTACATTGGCAGGAGGGTTATTAACCATTGGACTACCAGGGAGGTCTGTCTTTTGAGTATGTTTTATTAATTGTCATTTTATTGTGTTATAAGAATTCTGGAATGAGACCTTTGTCAGATGTATGATTTGCAGGTATTTTCTTCCTTTTTTTAAATTGTCTTTTCACTTGATAATGTCCTTTGTTGCTCATAGTTTTAAATTTTGGTGAAGTCCATTTTATCTTTGTTTCTTTGGTTGCTTGCATTTTTGATATCATATTTAAGAACCCATTGCCTCATCCAAGACCATGAAAAGTTAAACCTGTGTTTGCTTCTAAGAGTTTTATAGTTTTAGCTCTTATAGCTTTGGGTCTTTGGTATATTTTGAATTAATTTTTGCATGTCGAAATTAATAAGAAAGGATCCAAATTCAGTCTTTTGCCTGTGCCTACACAGTTGTCCCAGCATTATTTGTTGAAAAGACTATTTTTTCCCCATTGAATGGCCTAGGCACCTCATCAAAAATCAGTTGACCATAAATGTGTGGGTTTTTTCCTCTCAGTTATATTCCATTGATCTACATGCCTTTGGAGAAACATACTATCTTTATTACTGTTGCTTTGTAGCAAGTTGTGCAGTTGAAAAGTGTGAGCCTTTCTAATTTATTCATTTTTAGGATTGTTTTGGCTGTTCTTGGTCCCTTACGGTTCTGTGTGCATTTTAGAATGAGCTTGTCAATTTCTACAAAGAAGGCAGTTGCAGTTTTCATTATTTGTTTATTAAATCTTTTTACTTATTCTGTTTTTGGCTGTACCTTGCAGCATGTGGCATCTTAGTTCCCTGACCGTGGATTGAGCCCGTGCCCCCTGCATTGGAAGCGCAAAGTCTTTTTTTTTAATTAAAAAAAAAATTATTATGTGTTTATTTATGGCTGTGCTGGGTCTTCATTGATGTGCACAGGCTTTCCCTAGTTGCAGTGTGTGGGCTTCTCATTGTGGTGGCTTCTCTTGTTTCAGAGCACGGGCTCTAGGGCACAGTGGCTCCAGTAATTGTGGCACTGGCTCATGGGCCCAGTTGCCCCATAGCATGTGGAATTTTCCTGGACCAGGGATTGGACCCACGTCCCCTGCATTGGCAGGCGGATTCTTAACTGCTGGACCATCAGGGAAGTCCGGAAGCACAGTCTTAACCACTCGACTGCCAGGGAAATCCCCCAGCTGGGATTCTGATAAGGATTATGTTGAATCTGTAGATTGGTTTGGGGAGTATTATTGCCATCTTGACATTGTTAAGTCTTCCAATCCATGAACATGGGATGTTTTTTCATTTATTTAGATCGTCTTTCTTTCAGTTTTTTTAAATTGAAGTATAATTGCTTTACATTCCACATGTATGCACTAGTATATAATGTTTTTCTCTTTCTGACTAATATCACTTAGTATGACAGACTGTAGGTTCATCTGCATCTCTACAAATGACTAAATTTTGTTCTTTTTTATGGCTGAGCAATATTCAGTTGTATATATGTACCACCTCTTTATCCATTCATCTATCATTGGACATTTAGGTTGTTTCCATGTCCTGGCTTTTGTAAATAGGGCTGCAGTGAACATATGTCACTTTGAATTTTGGTTTTCTTAGGGTATATGCCTAGTAGTGGAATTGCTGGGTCATATGGTAGTTCTGTTTTTAGTCTTTTAAGGAACCTCCACAGAGGCTATATCAATTTACATTCCCACCAACATGTAATAGGGTTCCCCTTTCTCCACTCTCCAGCATTTATTGTTTGCAGATTTTTTTGATGATGGTTGTTCTGACCTATGTGAGATGATACTTCGTTGTAATTTTTATTTCTATTTGTCTAATAATTAATGATGTTGAGCATCTTTTCATGTGCCTTTTCGCCATCTGTATGTCTCCCCTGGAGAGATGTCTGTTTAGGTTTTTGATTGACCCATCTTTTTTATTGGATTGTTTGTTCGTTTTTTGATATTGAGCTCCATGGGCTGTTTGTATATTTTGGAGATTAATCCTTTGTCCCTTGCTTCATTTGCAAATATTTTCTCCCATTCTGTGGGTTGTCTTTTTGTCTTGTTTATGATTTCCTTTGTCGTGCAAAAACTTTTAAGTTTAATTAGATCCCATTTGTTTATTTTAAATTTCATTGCTTTAGAAGATGGGTCAAAAAGGTCTTGCTGTGGTTTATGTCAAATAATGTTTTCCTTGTATTTTCCTCGAAGAGTTTTATAGTGTCTGATCTTACATTTAGGTCTTTAATCCATTTTGAGTTTATTTTTGTGTAGGGTGTTAAATAGTGTTCTTATTTCATTCTTTTACCTAGAGTCGTCCAGTTTTCCCAGCACCACTTATTGAAGAGGCTGTGTTTTCTCCCTTGTATATTCTTGCCTCCTTTGTCATAGATTAGGTGACTGTAAGTGCTTGGGTTTATCTCTGGGCTTTCTGTCTTGTATCATTGATCTGTATTTCTGTTTTTATGCCAGTACCATAGTGTCTTGATTACTCTAGTTGTGTAGTATAGTCTGAACTCAGGGACTCTGATTCCTCCAGCTGTTTTTCTTTCTAGAGATTGCTTTGGCTGTTTGGGGTCTTTTGTGCTTCCATGCAAATTCAGTGTTTAAGTTCTATATTTCTCTTGTTAATTTAATCCTATGTATTGTGGTTTTTTGGGCTTCCCAGGTAGCTCAGCTAGTAAAGAATCTGCCTGCAACACAGGAGACCCTGGTTTGATTCCTTGGTTGGGAAGTTCCCCTGGAAAAGGGATAGGCTTACCCACTCCAGTATTCTTGGGCTTCCCTAGTGGCTAAGATGGTAAAGATCTGCCTGCAGTGTAGGAAACCTGGGTTCAGCTCCTGGGTTGAGAAGACCCCCTTAAGGCGGGGATGGCAACCTACTCCAGTGTTCTTGCCTGGAGAATCCCCATGGACAGAGGAGCCTGGCAGGCTACAGTCCATGTGGTCGCAAAGAGTAGACACGACTGAGTGACTAGGCACACACACACTCTAATTTTTTATGATATTGTTATTTTTTATGTTAATCTTGTATCCTATCTTGTATCCTACAACTTCACTAAACTCATTTAGCAGTGAAATGGCAAAAGCAGATAACTGTCTTAGAAGGGAACAGACGTCTCTTCTGATTTTAGGGGGCAAGCTTTTAGTCTTTTAAGTGTGATCTTAGCTGGCATTTTTCATAGATGGCTTTATCAGATTGAGGAAGTTCCCTTCTATTCGTAGAGAATGCATCTTTTTTCACCCTTTTTCTGTTAACTTTTGTAATCAGTTTTTAATTGGATTATTTAGAGGTGTTTTATCTAGTCTGTTTATCTTCTAATTTCTTTTTTCCTCCTAGTCTTTCTTAATTGGAATATTTAATCTAGTAATAGATAAAGTCATTTCAAGTATATTTGGATCTAAATCTGCCATGTTATTTTGTCTTCCCTGTTTTCCCACCTTCCCTTCCCCTACTTCTTTTCCTCTTTAAAGCTGTATTCTTTTGTTGGTCTCAGCAAGAAATATTGGACTGGGAGATTTGTAGCATATTGATGATGTTATTGTCATGAAAATGGATTAAATCACCCAGGGCAAAAGGAAAAATACAGTATCAGAGATGAAGATTGAACTTAGCAGCAGACTAAACACAGAAGAGGATAGAATCTATAAATTTGAAGGCAAGTCAATAGAAATTATCCAAACTGAAATTGAAAGAAAACACTAAAAAAAAAGCCCAAACAGAGTAGAGTATCTAAGATCAACAGGATAGTAGTTTAATGCAGTATTTTTAAAATCCTAATAGGAGAAAGTAAAGATAATGACTGAGAAGTTTTTTTCTTTTTTAGTGGGACATAAAATAAAAAGTGGGACATTTAAAAACAAATGGAATACATGATAAAATGATCTCAGGCCCTTGGGAAGAAGAAAATTCAAGCTTCTCTGGAACAACTTAGGCCTCAAAGAACTCCTAAAAAGGGAATTTACCTGATGATGCAGTGGTGCTTTTACTGCTATAGCCCAGATTCAGTCCCTGAGTGGGGAACTAAAATCCTGCTAGTCACACACATCAAAAAAAGAACTCCTAGATAAAGCTCCCCTAAATAAGAGATCATAGTCAGATCATAAATCCAACTGAGAAACTAGACACTGTGGGCTAGAATTAATGAAGAAAAAAGGAGAGACGAGTCAGACCTCTTAAGACTTAAGATACTAAAATTGTAAGCACAGATTAAAGCATGTAAGACAGGCATATTTAGTATGTTTAAGAATAAATCGGGCTCTTTCAACCATCTTGGACTCTGGAGGCTTGCTGGAAATAGGACTTCTAAAACAACAAATATGTCTAGAAGGTTGTAGTCAGAGGCCATTTTTGCTGGCTATACGTGGGATCTATGGAACCAGAGGGAACCACACAACTCTTCTGACAATTGAAGGTGTATATGCTTGAGATGAAACTGAATTCTTTGTAGGCAAGAGATGTGCTTATGTGTGCAAAGCAAAGAACAACTCAATAACTCCTGGTGGAAAACCTAACAAAACCAGAGTAATCTGGGGAAGGATAATTTACACTCATGGAAACAGTGACATGGTTCACGCCAGTTCCAAAACAGTCTCCTGCTATTACCCTTCGAGGATTTAAACTTATTGAAAAATAAATAAAGTGTGTATTTGTTTAAAAAAAGTTTTTTTAAGGAATTGAGGTTATGAGTAAGGAAGAGAACAAGACTTAAGGGGAAGATTTAATAGCATTTTACACAAAGTTAAATTTTGAATTGTAACACACCTGAAGAATGTAGCAAAAAGTGGAGAGAGGGAGGGCAAGAAAAGGAGAAACGGACAATACGTGAAAAAAATTGAGTTATATGATAAAGAATGTAAAACTAATGTGTTTAGATAGAGTTCCAGAATGAAAGAAAAATGGCAGAGGCAGTGTTCAAAGAAGAGATCCCATAATTTGTTGAAAGACACAACTCACATATTCGGGAATCCTAATGAATCTCTGGAGCAAGATAAAAAGGAAGTGTACACATGACACATCCTGATAAAACTGTGCAATATCAAACAAAAGATAATCTTTGAAGAACTATTACAGTAACAAGGAAATCAGAACACAGTGTCAGTTCTGTTATTGATGCAATCTAATGAAATGTTGAATATGCTCAGAACAAACAACCATCAACCTATAATTGTATACCCAGTAAAAATATCTTTAAAGATTAAAAATTAATTTTCAGATTAAAAAAATCCATTTGCTAGCAAAAGACTATCTAAAAAGAAAGTACTTAGGAAAGAAGGAATGTGGTTCCCATTGAAAGACTTGAGATACAATAATCTCTTGTAATCAATATGCTTTTGCAGCCACCATTGCTAAAATATGAATTCCACTTGGCACTTCTTTGTACTGCTCACTTTTGAATCAAAGTCTCATGTAAATACATTTCACAGGAAGACATGGTAGATCATATGTCTTCACCTTAATTTTAAGGAAAATTGGGCAAGTGAATTTTCTGACTTCTGTCTGGAGAACCAGCACTGATAAGGAAGAATATATACAAATTGCTTTTAGGCAAACATGAAGTAGTCCAGGAAGCTTAGAGAAAACTAGTGAGAAGGACTGAATAGGGGGAAAAATCATCATGTGCCACATTATTCATTTTTCAGTCTTAACTAGTCTGTTCAAACTAGTTAGTACTGGCCTTAACACAAAATACAACAACCTTTTCTTGCTTACTAATTAAGTAGCTCAACTTGAATAGTTGTAGAGAGATGTTAGATGATAGAGATGCTTTGAAAGTGTCCAAAAGATACTAAACTGAATAAAAAACTGATTGCAGAACCTTTGCAATGAGATTTATCTTTAGGTCTGTTAACTAGAAGGAGCTGCTCATGAGAGTAATGGCACCTACTCTGCTATAAAAGGCTAGCAAAGCAATCATGTTATCATTCCTTTCCCCTTCTCACTCTTCTGTATTACCTTATAGCAACACTTGCTTTGAGATATGTTTCGATCTCTCTTTAAGTGGAACTGCTGAGTCAAACTGGACCACCTCTTTTTGCCAGTCCCCAAAGTTTTGAGCCAAAACCTCATTAAGACTAATGTAAAACCAGCATATCTGTGTTGGCTTTTCAAATTTACCAGTGCCACTTATTTGGAGAATAATCTTGTTCTGTTTAAGTCCATAGCTGGCCACAAACTCAAGTAAAGTTTTCTACTATAAAGTCTAAAAACTTGAACATTAATAGTTATTCCAGCTTCTTTTGGTTAGTAATTTGCCTGGCATATCTTTTTCTGTCCTTTAACTTTCAAAGTCTTCATATTATAGGGATATCTCTTCTAATCAGCATGTAGTTAAATTTTTCTGACAGTTTTATTTTAGTGCATTTACATTTCTAGTGATTACTTGTAAGTTTGTATCTTACATCTTTTTACTTTCTATATTCCTAATTTTTCTGTGTTTTGTTGGCCTGTATTACCTTTATGAAACTGAAGTTTTCCTAATCTTCCCCTCTTTAGTATTCCTCAGTTCAGTTCAGTCACTCAGTCGTGTCCAACTGTTTGCGACCCCATGGACTGCAGCACGCCAGGCCTCCCTGTCCATCACCAATTCCCGGAGTTTACTCGAATTCATGTCCATTGAGTCAGTGATGCCATCCAACCATCTCATCCTCTATCTAGGTTGGTCACAACTTTTCTTCCAAGGAGTAAGCATCTCTTAATTTCATGGCTACAGTCACCATCTGCAGTGATTTTGGAGCCCAAGAAAATAAAGTCTGCCACTGTTTTCACTGTTTCTCCATCTATTTGCCATGAAGTGATGGGGACTGGATGCCATGATCTTAGTTTTCTGAATGTTGAGCTTTAAGCCAACTTTTTCACTCTCTTCTCTCTCTTCTAATAATAGTATTTGAAATTTTAATACAAATAATGCTTAATTTAACAAAGTCTAAAGTTCAGTCACTCAGTTGTGTCTAATTCTTTGTGACCCCCATGGACTGCAGCACATCAGGCTTCCCTGTCCATCAGCAACTCCCAGAGCTTGCTCAAACTCATGTCCATCGAGTCAGTGATGCCATCCAACCATCTCATTCTCTGTCTTCCCCTTTTCCTCCTGCCTTCAATCTTTCCCAGCATCAGGGTCTTTTCAAATGAGTCAGTTCTTTGCATCAGGTGGCCAAAGTATTGGAGTTTCAGCTTCAACATCAGTCCTTCCAAAGAACATTCAGGGCCAAGTTCCTTTCGGATGGACTGGTTGGATCTCCTTGCAGTCCAAGGGACTCTCAAGAGTCTTCTCCAACACCACAGCTCAAAAGCATCAATTCTTTGGTGCTCAGCTTTCTTTATAGTCCAACTTTCAACGTGACTACTGGAAAAACCATAGCTTTGACTAGATGGACCTTTGTTGGCAAAGTAATGTCTCTGCTTTTTAATATGCTGTCTAGGTTGGTCATAACTTTTCTTCCAAGGAGCAAGCGTCTTTCAATTTCATGGCTGCAGTCAACATCTGTAGTGATTTTGAGCCCAAGAAAATGAAGTCTTTCACTGTTTACATTATCTCCCCATCTGTTTGCCATGAAGTGATGGGACCAGATGCCATAATCTTGCTTTTCTGAATTTTGAGTTTTAAGCCAACTTTTTCACTCTCCTCTTCACTTTAATCAAGAGGCTCTTTAAGGGTGGTGTCATCTGCATATCTGAGGTTATTGATGAGGTTATTGATCCAGCTTGTGCTCATCCAGCGCAGCATTTCTCATGATGTACTCTACATATAAGTTAAATAAGCAGGGTGGCATTATACAGCCTTGACATACTCCTTTCCCAATTTGGGATCAGTTTGTTGTTCCATGTCCAGTTCTAACTTGCTTACTGACCTGTGTTCAGATTTCTCAAGAGGCAGGTCAGGTGGCCTGGTATTCCCATCTCTTTAAGAATTTTCCACAGTTTGTTGTGATCCACACAGTCAAAGGCTTTGGCATAGTCTATAAAGCAGAAGTAGATGTTTTTCTGGAACTCTCTTGCTTTTTTGATGATCTAGTGGATGTTGGCAATTTGATCTCTGGTTCCTCTGCCTTTTCTAAATCCAACTCGAACATCTGGAAGTTCATGGTTCTCATACTGTTGAAGTCTGACTTGGAGAATTTTGAGCATTACTTTATTAGTGTGTGCTGCTTCTGCTAAGTCACTTCAGTGGTGTGTGTGAGATGAGTGCAATTGTGCGATAGCTTGAACATTCTTTGGCATTGCCTTTCTTTGGGATTAGGATGAAAACTGACCTTTTCCAGTCCTGTGGCCACTGCTGAGTTTTCCAAATTTTTTGGCATATTGAGTGCAGCACTTCCACAGCATCATATTTGTATTTGTTACAGCTGCTGCTAAGTCACTTCAGTTGTGTCTGACTCTGTGCAACCCCATAGACGGCAGCCCACCAGGCTCCCCCGTCCCTGGGATTCTCCAAGCAAGAACACTGGAGTGGGTTGCCATTTCCTTCTCCAATGCATGAAAGTGAAGTTACAGTCTGCTAAATCAATGTCATGACCCACTAGTGGGTCACAATCTATGATTTCAAAAATTCTGCTTTAGGAAGGTCCTTTTTAATGAATCTCTTGGTAAATTCTCTTTTTATGTAGAAATGCCTTTACTTGATCATTTCTTAAAAAATTTTCTTTTGGTATACAATTGAAAATGTTTTCTCTCACACTGAAGCATACTATTTTCTATCTTTTTTTAATTGCTTTTGAATCTGCTATCAGTCTGATTATGGGTGATCCTTAATTTTTTTCTGGGTAGTTTTATGATTTCATTGTCTTTAATCCCATAACTTATGTTTCACTAGCATGTATTAGGTGCTTATTTTTTATTTAACCTGTATGGTTTACCTTGTGCTTTGTGTACCTGTGAAATCCTGTCTTATCACTTCTGAAAAATTTTCAGCCATTATGTCAGTTGAGATATAATTCACCTACCATGAAACTCATCCTTTTAAATTGTACAGTTCAGTGGTTTTTAGTATATTCCACAAGGTCATGCAGATATTGCTTCAGTCTAATTCCAGAACATTTTTACCACCCCTGCTATATCTATTTTTAGCTGTTTCTTGACTGTCTTTTAACCTATCCCCTAAATAGTTAATGCATTTAAAAATTTTTTGCAACTAGGTTTTTCATTTGTAAAAATCTCATTTGGTTCTTTCTGCAATTTGCATAATTTTTTTGGTTTTGTTTTTTATAATAGTGTTTTGTTTGCTCATATTTATAACTCCATTTTATATGTTAAGCATTTTATAGTTACTTTATATTCTATAGTAGAATATTCCAAAATCTGAGTTCTTGGAGGCTTAAATCTGTGGCTTATTTTTTGTGACTCTTGCTTGTGATAGATTTATTTCCTTTTATGTGTGTACTAATCTTTGATTATAACTCCTATTTTGCTGATCCTAATCTAGGGAAAAATTTGGGACCAAAATTGAGGATGCTTTCTTAGAACATTTTTTATCCCTTCTGCCAATACCCAGAGATGCTGAAATTTCCAGCCCACTTCTTGGTTCTTTTCCTTGTTAGTGAGGCTTCTCAGGTTTAGCTGCACCACCTTGCTCAGACCTCAAGCACCATTGTCACCCATATGTCCTAAGGCAAGCCCTTGCCTATCACAGCTCTAATTTCGATTTCAGATCATAGCAGATTTTTAAATTTTATGTTGGTTTTTTTTTTCCTTCTTTGATTACCCCTTTTGGGATTTACTTTTCTTTCTATGGTTCCTGCAATACAGTGAAAATTGTGTTTTATAATGTCTGGTTGGTTGAGGGGCTTTTAGCCAGGGATAGGAATAGGGGATGCCACAGTATCCAGTCCACCAGACTGCCAAAAGCAAAGGTGAAATTAAGTTCTTTCGACTTTTGTTTTTTTTTTTGAAGACAGCTCATAGTATAACCACACACTAATTACCCCACCAAATTGCTACTTGTGTTCTATCTGACTTTAACTGGTACCATTAAATGTTATGAAAAGCCCTTTTTCTCTCTTCCAGTAAGACTACTTTTTTATAACATTCGCCAAGTTCATTTTTCTTGTTTTATTTTGTGGTTCCTGTAGGATTATGTTGACAAAGAGAAGGCCATTGCCAAAGCATTGGAAGACCTTAGAGCCAACTTCTACTGTGAACTCTGTGATAAGCAGTATCAGAAACACCAGGAATTTGACAACCATATCAACTCCTATGATCATGCACACAAGCAGGTGAGGAATAGTTAATTTCTAAAAAAGAAAAATACTTTATTTGCTGTTATAAATATTAAACTTTATGAGTATACTCCCCAAAACTTGTTGACTGTGATTTCTTGTATCTGCCTGTCTTTATCTGAGGTCATCTGACTGACTTGATTTTTTTTCAGTGACAGAAGTCCTGACATAGACCTCATCCTTCTAAGATTGTAGAGTGAAGAATTGTGAGCTTCATGCATAAAATTTTTGGCTTTGAGTGGTTTCTAAATTTGTATTTAGTTTGATAATTCAGCTAAGGATCACTGGGAGCTTTTTTCCAGTTCTCCCTGTTCCTGAACTTGTTAAACTTTGAATAGTTATCTCAGGCTTTGGTCATTTCATCTTCTGTTATCTAAGAATTCATGCTGTGTTGGGTATTTCCTATCAGTAAGTCATTTTGTTACTTCATGTACCTTGGAAGATAGATAAATCTTGAAAAGAGAAATAAAGTTAGATGCTATTTTAACTTTTAACAAAAAATTCTGATGCTGCATGTTGAAGAGCTTGCTGAAAAACAAATTACACCTTCTTTATGGCCTTTTTTCTTTCTTCCGTTCATTGATTTAGAAAAGTAAATTATTCTTAACTAGTTACCAGCGTAAAGAAGGTGACAGTAATTCCCTTGGGAGATTTTAGAAGGAGGAAATGAATCCTTAAACCTGTAGGACAATTTTGAGACATTTGATTGTAGGTGACTTTAGCAGAACTTGCCAGGTCTTTGGGGGCACAGTGGTTGTATTTGATAAATTTGTAAGATTTATGAGCATTGCTGAAATGCTCTTATAAGCTGGACGTTTTGAACTGTTTTTCTGATCTTTGCTTCATCTTCAGCCAACCATTTCAGTGCATGTAAAAGGCAAGCTTTGACCAAGTTTTCTTTTACTAGCATAGGAATAGTTTATAAGCCACTTGTGGTCTTCCATTTTTTTGCAGCAATCTTTTCCATAGTTAACCATACCTAACCAGTTTAAGATTTAAGAATCTTTCATTAATAGAGTTGTATTGAAGACAACTTTTCAACTTTATATGCAACTTTAGACATTGTTTTAATATATTGTCAGCTCTGCTTGATTTGAGGAAGAGAAAACTAGAGAGCATGTATATGGACAAGATATATTAGCAATTACCTTACTATTTCAAAGAATCATATGTCAAGAAAGACAAATGTAACTGTGACTGTTGCATCCAAATTATTGTATCTAATAATTTTTCTCAGCTTTTTGGTGTGTGTGTGTGTAAGTCANACTATTTCAAAGAATCATATGTCAAGAAAGACAAATGTAACTGTGACTGTTGCATCCAAATTATTGTATCTAATAATTTTTCTCAGCTTTTTGGTGTGTGTGTGTAAGTCAAATTTGGGAGTTTTTTGTTTTTGTTTCATTTTCTGGAGTTAACAAAGACATTTAGCATCTAAATATATGTCTACCATTTTGGGCTCATGAGAATTTCTTCAAGAGATTTCTTTAAGAATTGTATTTGATAAATTAAAAGAATAGTTGCATGTATATGTGTAACTAAATCATTTTGCTGTTTACTTAAAACTAATGCATTACAAATTAACTATACTCCAATATAAAATAAAATTTTTTTAAAAATTAAGACTCCAGAAGAAACTTCAGACACCAAAAGAACATTAAGAAAGATTAGATTTCTAGTTGATAAGAAGTTTCTTGACTTCCCTTTCTTAGAAAAGAATGAATGAGGAAGTATGATTCAAACTTGAATCATGTGTTGACTTGCTTTATAATAGGAAAAAATTCTGTCAGAGCAAAACAGATTGGCAAATTAAATCTGAGATAACCACAAAACTAATAAAATTCACATTGACAACAATTAAAGTGATAGATGATGATTTTTAGTGATGGTGCTCTCAGTTTGAGAGTAGTAAAATTATAGCTCTGGTTCATTTGAATTTCACATATTTATTCTCTTGTGTACCTTGTGTGGACTCAGTTCTCTTCACCACTTTTCTGTTGTGATTCTTCACCTGGGGAGATTTTTGTCTCCTAGGGGACACTTGGCAATATCTGGAGACATCTTTGATTATCACAACTAGAGAGATGGTGCTAATGGCACCTAGTGAGTAGAGACTAAGGATGCTGCTAAACATCCTACAATTCACAGAAAAGCTCCTTGCAACAAAGAATTACCTGGCCCAGAATACTGATCAGTAGTGCTGAGGTTGAGAAACTCTGTTCTCTTAGAACTATTGAAAAACTTTCAAGTACCCATGATACTGTGTGGCCTTTGTTTGGTACAGACCAGTTTCTGTCATTTTAAGCCCCCAGTTATGTTGTAAACATTTATACTGTTCTCATCTCAATGATCTCAGATATATTCTTGTATTACTCTGTTTTAGAGTATCATCAAAAGGAAAGTAAAAAATTAAGGATTTTTTATATTGAATTACCTGATCCATTAATATAGAATAAATCTGTGATTCCTGGTCTGGCAAAAAAAAATCTTTAGCTGGTATGATTAATGAATGCATGTTAGTTGATTTCTTCATCTTGATCAAAAGCCCATCTTAGGTATAAAACAAAGAACAGATGCAGTCTAAGTTTATTATTATAGTTCTACTTTTTCCTGCCTTTAGGATTTCTAAGGAGACTTTAATTGACCTTGGTACAAAACAGCTAAATAACTCCTAAGAGGAGGAGATAGGTCCTATTTTTCATTCCTCTTTGATGGACATGAACTTACCATACAAATGGACCTACCATTTTCCAAATTTATGCTCTAAAATCATAAAGACACCCTGTCTTGTCTTCCAGGCAGGCACACAGGATTATTATGAATCTGAGATAATAGGTAAGTACTTTCAACCCTATATTAGTAATCCCTAGTTTGCATCTTCTGTCAAAGTTTCACCATTAAAACTTTTCCAGAGAAATTTATTATGTTAGTGGTAAACTTCCTAGTATAGGTAGGATCCTGAATACGCCCTTATCTTTATTAAGCACAAATAATCACTAGTGGTAAAGAACTTGCCTGTCAATGCAGGAGTCATAAGAGAAACTGGTTTGATCCTTGGGTTGGGAAGATCCTCTGGAGAAGAATGGCTATCCAGTCCAGTATTCTTGCCTGGAGAATCCCATGAGCAGAGGAGCCTTGTGGGCTACAGTTGCATGCACATACACACAATGTCTCAAAAAAGATCTATTTGATCACCTTCACTTGTGGTGATTTTTTTAATCCTCCCCACCTCCTTGGTACTATGTATATCTCACTATTCATTAGTTTTTCTCAGTTTTCTAAGATATCTTGTGAAGAGAATCATTAATATGCAAGTATTAAGACCCAGCTTGATTTTCAGAGATGAAAATCCTAATTAGACATTTTGGCTGTTTTTAGCAGTTTAACACTCTTTAATAGTGATAATTTTGTACATTTTGAGATCTCCAAGGGTAAGCCTTCCTTTTCTTAAGAGGTAATTCATTTTTATATAAGTTAGTGTCATATGCCTGAGTGTTCAATACATGTTAGTATTCATCTTCTACCTTTGTTGGCTTAGTTATAAAAGTTAAAGTTGACTGTGAAGCAATACATTTATCCATCTCTCTCTGTGCCTTTTTATTTTACATAGCTTTTAAAAACACATATCTGCTAATGGATATACAGTGGAAACCATTTTCTTTAGCCTTGCAAGATTTAAATTCCAAACTCCAAAGAATAGTCTCTTTCCCAGAGGTAAATTTGTAGCAGCACAGTGGTCGGTGCATTATTTTAACACTGATGTGTTTTAGTTTTGTTTTCTTAGTGCGTTGTTACTCATTCAGGATTCTTCCAGTCTTACTCTTTTATTTTATTTGTGCCACTAAGGGGCCCTCCTCACTAGCTTCCAGTACATAAACTAGAGATCACAAATTCCCCCAGATGCATGCACAATTGACCCTTGAACAACATGGGGTTAGGGGTGCCAACCCTCCATGCAGTCGAAAATCTGAGTATGATTTGTTGTTGGCCCTTCATATCTGAGATTTCTCTCCCTATCGATGGTTCCATATCTGTGGATTCAACCAACCCCAGATCTGTAGTACTGTAGTATTTATTATTGTACTGTAGTATTTACTGTTGAAGAAAATCCTGTCATATAGTACTGTAGTATTTACTATTGAAAAAAATCCACATATCAGTGGATCTGCACAATTCAAACCCATTTTATTCAAGGGTCAACTGTGTTTTGTCTGGTATTTGTAGTGGTAGTTTTTTCTCCTTTAATTTCAGTTGATTCCCAACTTTTTAAAATGAGATGTTACATAATTCAGGTTTTGACTTATCTTGAAAAATTGAAGCTTCTGAGAACATTGGGCCTACATAATCAACATAACAGTTGGCTAAAGTTGAAAGCTTACTACCTTCTCTTTAGAAATGCATGTGCTCCTTCTCCAATTATATATGATTGCCGCTTCATCTTCTCTCTTACACCAACCTGTGTAACTTACTATGTTACCTGCCAAATCTCTGTATAAACATTTGAGTTTGTGACCCAAGCCTGTACCTTTCTATCCTCTTTACAGAAGCTTCCACAGGTTGTAGTTGATGCTAGGAAAGTAGCACATTGAAAAGACGCCTGCTTGTTCCTGCTTAGTGTTGGTATAACTTCCTTGCAGTTTCAAAACCATGTGGTAGTACGATCCAGTTATCAAAATCTGGTACTGTAAAGCAACCTTGAGAAATTCCTTGAACTTGTTCAAAGAATCAGTATCTCCATCAGAGAAAGCCTGCCTCTTCTTCTTGCTAAAATAGCTTCAGTATGAAAACCCCTGTACTCTTCTACTTTTTTAAAAAAAAAAGAAATACCAAGGTCTGTTTTAGCTGTAAAAATAATGGTTTCCTGAACTTTGTAAATGACTGAACTAAATTACTAAACCATTTAAGCCTGTAACAGGTATTAGTGACTTCTCTTCTGAACTGTACAGAGTAGAATCGATAACTACTACATGATTTAAATTAACTTTGTCTAAACTGTTGACTTTCTGACAGCTTGCTTGCTCTTAGTTAACTAGCACCTGGTAATATGTACCAAAAAACAGAAATGTTCAGAGTTTTTCTCATCTCTCAAAAATAAAATAGGTTCTGAATTGAAGTATTTTCTGAGAAATTGTTTGGTGATGGAAGGAATGATCATTTTTGGACTTCACATGGGTTTCTTTCAAGTTTGGTGTGCTCTCCACTTGAAATTTCACTACTTACTGGTCCAGTTTTTGCCAAGATACATTCAGTCCTCTATGCTTGGCACTTACTACATCAGGACAGTAAACACACCAAAGCCAGTTGAACCTCTGGCAAGACCAGATGCAGATTTGTTGAAATGTAACTGTATTCCTTTTTCAGTGCAACTTAAGATATTCAGTGCAGGGGTCATGGTGGATGAGACACAGAAAAGTATCAATGAAAACAAAACTAAAAAGGCAAGGTGAGAAAAGATAATTCTCAGACTAAAGTAAAAAGGAAAAGATCATTCTAAGTGAAACCGCTAAGACTAGCTACCATGAAGATATTTCATAGCTGCTGTATATTTGAAGTGTTGATAGAAAATAATAAATTGATTATTGTAAAAATGTGAAAAAGGTTAAGAAAATCATAAGTTTATGAATGCCAAAGCTTTATAAATCTTGACTTAAAGAGCACAGTTCACTTCTGAAGAGGTTTTTCTCTGAGAAGCAAAAGCAAATGTGTTGAGAGAGGAATGTATCTCAGAACTTATGCATATTGTAGTTGTATTTTATTTATTTATTTATTTTTGTAGTTGTATTAATAACCTACAGCAGAGAGGTGAAAATTTTAGGTTCGGTTTTGTTTTGTATTGCTGTGGATGCCATTTTCTTTGGGACTGTTTTAGTTAATAAAAGAATGACTTCATTTGGCCAGTCTCCCAAAAATTGAGCATGATTTGAGCCTTTTCACCTGTTAAATCTTACCCACCACTTCTGCTTTTGTTGAAAATAGACTCCTTCTTAAACCCTTCTATCACAGCATAGTTAATCTTGGAAAACTCTGTGTCTGTTCAGGGAAGCTGTCTGCTTTTGTGATCGGGGTAACCCTAAGCAGACCTTTTCGGAGCTAAGGTTGCTGGTAAACCCTGTATTCTAATACTGTTAGTATGTATTTCTAACTCTGTTCTTCCTTTTGGCACTCAGTTCCAAAGTGAATAAAAGTGATTCTGCCTTATTTATATTCTGTAGCTTTCAACTGGTTTTCTGCTCCTGTACACATACATTCATCACAGTGGTGCACCATGGGAGATTCTGGCATATGAGGCTATATGTTTTGTTGTAGTCTGAAAAGTTAAAGCAACTTCAGAAATGATAAGTTTATGAACAATATTACTGAAAAGAGAACTCTAAACTAGGATGTTGCTGTTTCATTTGCTTTGGGCCTAAGCAGCTCTTCTGAATTATGCTCCTTCAAATTTTACATAGAGGGCAAATCTGTTTTCAGATATGATCTCAAGGATTACATAGATATTCTTAAAACTTGCTATCTGCAAAACCACAATGGTATACCATTTCACACCTACTTAGGTTGCCAAAATGAAAGAAATACAGTAAGTGCTAGAGAAGATATGGAGAAATTAGAACTTTTCTACACTGCTAGAGGGGTTATAAAATGGTGCAGCCCCTGTGGAAAACAGTTGATAGTTCCTCAGAATGTTAAATATAAAGCTACCATATTACCGATATATACTCAAGAGAAATAAAAATATGTCCACACGAAAACTTGTACAGGTTTGTTTACAGAAACACTATTCATCATGACCAAAAAGTGGACACAACTGAAATATCCATTAAGTGATGGATATACAAGATGTGGCACAGCCATACAATGAAATGTTATTCAGCAATAAAATAGAATGACTTACTGATAAATACAGCATGCATGAATCTTGAAAATATTATGCTAAGTGGGAGAAGCCAGTCACAAAAAAACCTCATATGATCTTGTTTATATGAGAAGTTTAGAATAAGCAAATCCATGGAGAATATAGTTTAGGTTTCCACACATTAGGTAGCAGGGGACAGTGAGGAATGAATGTTAATGGTTGGGTTTTCCTTTAGGGATAATGGAAATATTCTAAAATTAGTGCTACTGGTAGTACAACTCTGAAAATGTACTAATAAACCCACTAAATTTTATACTTTAAATGGATGAATTTTATGATATATGAAATACATATTCATAGAATTATTTTTTAAAACTTCATTATCAAAGTTAACTTTTAGTAGTGATGATGGTGACTTCATGTACATGGATATGTGCGTGTATGTTTAGGTATGGAAGTGTGGAAAATACCTTAAAGCAGTATACACATGATGCTATTAATACCATACTTTTAAGGCTTTTGCTGAATTTTGGAACATAAATATAATGCAGTGATTTTATGACAGATTAATTTGACATTGACCAAATGATATTAAGTTACTGTGTTTCAGAGTAATTGTGCACAAATTAAGTATTGCCATAAATGACTAATTAGAATTACAGTTACTTAGCCCCCAAAAATGTATACTTGTCTCTTTCCCCTCTGATTTTTTTCACCCTCTGTAATCAGCATTACTTTTAGTTTTCTGTTACAAAACATTTGGGTTTCTATGTTACTGAATAAAACTCATTTTCATCACTTACTGATATGCACGTGCTAAAAGAAGAATTTACACCTAATGCCCAGTAACTTGGATTTCCTTAACCTTTCAACTCGAATCTTTTTCCCTGAGTGGTTTACTGCTGAGGCTCTCTGTGTTCTCTCCTGGTCTTTTCCCTCCCTCACTGCACGGTGATTTCCTGGACTGGCTCATCCAGAGACATCACACACACTGAATCTTGAATTGGCCAATCTTGAATTGACTGTTCCAGTTTGGGAGAGGAGAGACATTACTTGTTGATGTTCTGTCATTGGAGAGAGGCTGGGAACAGTGGGGAGAAGAGCCATGGATTTAGGGGTATGTGGGATCTTTGACATAATGGAAAGGGAGTAATTGAAGCTCAAAAAGGCTGGATTATGTTTGGGCAAAAAAAAACAGATTGAGTTACAAACAATCACTGCTTCTTTGCTCACTATTTTCCATCTCTGTTCATGAACCAACAAATAACATATGAAAGTATGTGTTTATGTTCCCTTTCCCAGCAACTGATTTTAAAACTGAAACCAGGTTGATACATGTTTATTGAGCCTATCTCCTATACCATATATAAGGTGTGTGTGTTGGAGGGTTAGTTATGAAGGAAGACTAAGAGCAGTCTGTCTCCTTGGAGAGAGGGATTGCTATCTGGTGAGAGAAAGAAATCATAGATAATCTTCTGACCCCAAAGAGATAGAATTCAGTTTCTCTTTAGAATTGCATGTATATTGGAACATAGGATGTTTAGTGGCAATAGAAAATACACTGTGCCTATTTTCTAATGCCTGAAATTCTCTTCACATGGAAATAATGGTTTTATTCTTTAAAGTGCAATAATAGATTTTAAATACTTGAGAAAGATAATAGATTTATTCCTAGTGAAGTATACTCAATCAAATATAAGCTTCTAGCATCAATTTGTTGTGGTTCAAGAGAGAAGTGTAGCATCAAAAGATATAAAACATTTTATTAGGTTGAGGTCCTCACTATCTTTTGTTGGTAGGGAAAACTGTGCAGAGTATGTGGCTCATTCATTCCTGCCCACGTGCATCTCCACTCCTTACTGTTGACACTCCACATTAGTAGTAATGTGGGCAAGTTTATCACCTGCACTGAAAACTGGTAAGATATACCACATTCTCATTTCCTTGGTTTAATTGTTCAGAGTTGAAAGGTAGAGCAGGATTTTGTGTCTGGAGCAGATATTTTTCTGCCAGGACACTGCAGTTTAGCCGGTTTTAAGAATTGGAAATGTCGTTTACATTTGAAGTGGTCTTTAACACAACTGTGGATGGATATTTTTAAGTGCTGGGTTATTTGTTAAGTTTGTCCCTCTACTGGTCTTTTGGGAAATTTAATGGAAACGCCAGCTACCGTGTGATTGAAATCAATGAGAAATTATGTTCTCTGCCGCAAGTGTATATACTTTTTTGGATATTTGTTGTTGGCTTTTTAGAAAAACAGGATCTTCAAACCCTTTCATTACGAATGAGGTTTGGTCTCCTTTCCTTTGAATCACATATTTTCCAGCTAAAATTGTGTTATATGGCTTAAATTTATATTAATAAACATTAATAGTTAAATAAGTAAATTTATTAGCAATTTTCTTCAGAAATTATACTTTATAATTTTCAGAGATAATATATAGGACATAATAGCTTTGGAGTCACCTAAATGGTTAATTAGATTCATTCAGATTAGACTGTGTGCTAATTTGAAGGTTTTAACTTGACTTTGTGTGTACAGTATGGAATTTGCTCAGCCTTTGAAAATAGTTGTGGATTGATGACACATCTGTACTTTTTGGTTTCCTTACTGGAACTCTGTCTTCTTTGACAGACAGGTATGTTGCTCCTCTATTCTTGTTTAGAAAAGGTTATCTAAAGTTGAGTTCCCCCTCAGAATTCAAGTGGAAATTAAAAGTACAGGTCACAGGGGGAATTTCATGTGGGTATTCAGTGACAAATGAGCCAAGCTTGGTAGCCTTTTGAAATAAAATAAGCAACTTCAGAAAACTGACTCTGAATTAGGGTCTTATACCTTTATAAAAAATTACTTTTTAGATTGGAAATTGAGAAGTTTCTGGTCAATACCTTTTTGTTTTTTTGCCATTGGTCCAATTCTGTTCAGAAGTTAAGGGGCTTAAAATTCTGACCTTTTGGTTCTCTAAAGAATGAGATTTATGAGAATTCCCTGGCAATGTGGTGGTTAGGACTTGGCACTTTCACTGCCAGTGCCTGAATTCAAACCCTGACTGGGGAACTTAACCTTCTACATGCCAAGCAGTGTGGCCAGACAAAAAAAAGAGTAAGACTTCCTTACTATTATCAGAGTAATACCTAGGAAAACTATGTTATTTAACTTGACTATGTCTCTAGTAAATATAGGAAAATATTTCATACCAAACTTTCCAATGGATGATAACAAAAAGAAATTGTTGAAAATCAAGGGTCCAGTGTTTACTCAAATTATTCACCAGCCACTTACCAGATGCGGTCTGTGGGTTTAGTGCTGCTCCTTAACAATGCAGGGTTGATTATAAAGATAAGCCAAAGTTCCTGCCCCAAATACAGGGGAAGGGGCAGAATTGAACAGTTTAGACATAAAAAGTGCTTTACATGTATTTATTTTGACATTTAATCTTGTTAATCTATTGCTATATAGCCCTGTTTTTCTAATGAGGGATTTTGAGTTCAGAGAGGTGAAACTGAAATTTTATACATACCACCCTTCTGAAAGACAGGAATAAGTAGTCAGACAAAATGATGGTTGCTAGGTGAGCGGTGTAACAAAGTGCTAGTAAGACAGTTCAGGAAGAAAAAGAATCCCATCTTATGTAGAGATCAATAGAAACTTTGTGAGGGGAATTCAGTTTGACCTTGACTAGAAAGAAGAGACTTGGGTTTAGGAATACGTTTTTACCATCAGAACACCCTTATCTAAGAGAGAGCTCAAATACACATTTTGGGTTTGGGAAAGTTGCCAAGTCTTGTCTTTAAGATTTGGGTTAGAATTCTAGGGTTCCCAATTCTCCTTTTAAAACCCCAGACTTGACCATAGAGTTTATAGAGGTGATATAGAAGTGTTGCCTATACCTTGTATAGGATCGGGATTTGCACTTGTTTTATTGATATCATCCTGTTTTCTTCCTTCCCTACTTCTAATTATTGTGGTGGGTAGGAATTTGAAATGGGATGTCTTCAGGATGATGTGGAAATAGTCTATCCCTTCAACTTCAAGTTTGTACCCAGTGGCTGCTGAATGACTAGAAATCATTGACTTGGGCTGGAGACTCAAGACTTTGATAAAATGCTCATTCTTTTAGAGAGGGTCCTATAGTTTGGGAAATAACTCCTAAAAGTATAAGAGGGAAGGGAATGACTGGGCATGGGGAGATTTTCCAGGCCTATGAGGTGGCTGGAGAAAAAACAGTAGAAATGAGAAGAAATATGACATTTTATTTAAATCTTGGCCAGAGAGCCTGTTAAGTGTTTGGGTCAGGAAAAAAACTAGGTTTGTGGCCTAAAATAATCATTCAACAGACCTGATAGACTGTCTGTGCCCCATTCTCCTTGGAAGGAGGAATTTGGAACTCATGTTTATTTAAAATAGTTGCTCCTTCATCTTGAAGAGTTTTTTATCAAAAGCTTTAATTCTGAGTAGCCAGCCTCAGTAAAACAATTTTACCAGCTGTCAGTTACTTGAACATCCCCCAAATAAAGGTAAATGAAATAAGACTAACTACTTGTAGACCGAAGTGGTCTCTCCTAAAGTTTTGTAACCATTTTTCCTAAAGGAATGGAGACAGTTCCATTTATCTAGAAGGGATTATTACTGTGTCAGTCTGTGTGTATGTACACATACATGTTTTGTGCAGGTGCTTCCCTCTCCTCAAACGTTTTAGAGTTGATGGCTTTGTCCCTGATTGTTCAGTATAATAGTTTGCAGATTCACTAAGAGAGCTTGTGTAGTAATGCTTGCTTTTATTTTTTTCTCTTCCACTCTTGTTTTATTTTTTACTTTTTTTTTCTTTGTGATGTGACATTTTCAGCTGATGTATTGAAAGCAAATCCTTCTAATTTGGGAGCCCAGATCACAAGAGTGAGTTTTTCTACTAGTGTCTTTAGCTGTATATCTTTTTCTGTGTGTGTCTTTCCACCCTTTCCCTCTCCCAATTCAAAAATACTCAAAACACATTTCATAAATATTAGATAAGAAAATTCCTCTGTCTGTTCAGCATCATGCCTTTCCACAAAGCAATGTCCACTTTATATTGGGTCAAATTCCTTTTCTCAATGCTGTTGTAAAAAGCATAGGATAATGTGTGTGTTTTGTTTTGGTTTGTTTGCTTTTATATTATCTAGTATGTTGAAACTAATTTTAGTTCTGTCTTCATTGCAGATAGATATGTCTGGATTCTTGTCATCAGTGTGTCATAACACTGTTGTTATTTTTTGGTTGTTGTTTTTAAGGATAATTATGTATAGTATCTTCTGAGAATAAAAGACCCATTCTTTCATCAGGATTTTAAGTAATAAATTCTTTGGCTTATCTATTCTCCCATCTCATTCCCTGGTTGTTCCTCTTGGGGCCATGAAGGAATGAAAAGCCATACCTATTACCTTCTAATTTCAGCAGACTGACCAGATGAAAGTGGTCAGACTGGTGAGCTCTGAACATGCAAGCATTGGAAGACGGTTTGATTAATTCACAGGAAAACTGTTCATGATGAAAAGAATAGCACCTTTTTATGGTGAAAGCAAAGTAGGCTTTCTATTTGTTAGTCTGATTCAGATAACCTTCCCATGTAAGCTGTACATTGCTTTTTAAGATCTTACACCTGGGTAATTTTCTGTACTGGCTTAACCCCTTTCTGTTCTCTTTGGCTTGTGTTATTACAATTTAACTCATATTCTATTTGTCTAGTTTTGTATCCTGAAAGAGCAGGTGATTAAATAGTCCCTTTACTTTTCTCCTAGTGTTCTAAAATTTGTTTGTTGCTTCTGAAATTACTTAATTTTGGCCAATAAAGCAAATGGTATGCTGTCCTAATTAGGAATGCAGATACTTCAGGTGCTCTACCCAGAGTAATCAGCCATTGTGTTTTCAATTACCATAAGAGAGTACAACAATGTATATTCTACATTATGCTAAAACCATTGATTATGGATAAAAATTCTGAAGGCCTTGCTTTCAGGATCCCCAAGTTATTCTAAATTACCCACTCTCTGTTCCTTTCTTTTGTTAACCTCAGAGATTGAAAGATCTCAAGCAGAGAGAGTTTGCTCGAAATGTCTCCTCAAGATCCCGCAAGGATGAGAAGAAACAGGAGAAAGCCCTACGGCGGCTCCACGAGTTGGCAGAGCAAAGAAAACAAGCTGAATGGTGAGGACATTGTCTCTCTGAGGGCTTACAAATAATTAATAATTTTTAAGGTTTAAGAATTCAGTAATCCTTTTTTTTAAAAATTAAGGTATCAGTGACATAAATAATCGTTAAATTTTAAGTAGATCCTTCTTTCAAGCTAAAAGAATTTCTGTACTTAGAGTGTAATATACTGATTAAGAATATGCACTCCTGGAACTTCCTTGATGGTCCAGTGGTTAAGAATCTGCCTTACAATGCAGGGGATGTGGGTTCTATCCCTGATAGGAGAACTAAGATCCCACATGGATCAGAGCAGTTGAGCCTGCATGCTGCAACTAAGACCCAACACAGCCAAATTAAAAAAAAAAAAAAAGAATATATGCTCCCGAGGCCATAGCCTATGATCTGTGTGACCTTAATTATCTAAGTTCTATGCCTCAGTTTCCTTATCTATAAGATGGAAATGATAATAATAACTTAATTCTTACAGTTCTTGTAAGTCATTAAGATGTTATATCAAAGTGCTTACAAAAGAATTCCTAGCACATAGAAGATTCTCAGTAAATCAGTAAATTATGCAAATATTATTCCCATTCTCCATCTTTCCTTGCCTCTCTGCTTGAGGGATCTCAGTTCCCAACCAGGGATTGAACCCCAGGCCACGGCAGTGAAAGCGCCAAGTCCTAACCACACCAGAGAATTCCCTTCCCGTATTAGTCTTATGTAGAAAAGCACATACCTTATAGCACTTACTGGAGCAGATTTAAGTGTTTTAACTGTCTTTCCAAGTACTGTAGAGTTAGTACTAAGCAGTAAAGCCTAGGAAATTCTATTTATTTCTCTACAGATTCCTGCCTTCTTGAGTATTGTTTTTAATGTTCCTTCATGATTCTTGATAAGTATGGGACTGGTATTTAGCCTTAGGTGGAATTAGCCCCCCTTAGCCCCACCTAGGGCTGCATTCCCAAGCAGCTAGTCTTTGGTGGACCTAGCCTTTAAACATCTGAGAATTCATGATGTATGTACCTCAATCTGAAGGATTTAGGTCCCTCTGTTTGCTTTTAATGGCTGGCCAGGAACAAGAGGAGCTGGTTACAGTGGAAAGAAAAACTATGTGACTTTTAAAAGTTTACAGTGAAGTTGAGGCCAGAGTTTTCAAGATCGTGACCTTTCTAGATTTTTGGGTACTTGTTTACTTATTAACTTCTCTTGTGTTTTGGAAAAAGGAGGAAGGAGGAGAACAGACACAGTGTTAAGTTTTGAAACAATTAACCCATGATCTCTAATACTGAGTTACAATGCCTATGAACTGATTCTGATTCCTTCTTTATAAGTTCTTTATATAATAAATACATTCCTCTTGAACTTGTTGTAAGGATACTTCCTTAAAAAATATATACCAGACCACTTTTTAGTTCCAGACATATTTTAATACATGTTTTTCTTCATTGGTGAGTTTTAGTTCTTTTTTATTTATTTATTCAGTCACACTGTTCAGCATTAGTACTGTTTTAGAAATAAACAGTTAAAAGATGACCAAGTAAACTATTGGGAAGATAGAAGAAAGTTTTGATCCACCATCAGGTATATTTCATCATCCTAGAGTAATGCATGACCCCATAGTATGTTGGAGTTGCATGACAAAGACTAAGCAAAAGGTCACAATAAATTCTTTTTTATTTCAGTTTGAAGGTTTCTTTGCCATGGGGTGGATTTTGTGACACAGTGACACAGATTGCTACCTCAATCTGGTGGGTTCCATCTTCCAATAACAAGAGTTCAGATAGCAAAGGGGGTTACCATGTTATCTGAATATATTTGGTCCCTGAGTTTGGGACAACTAGTAGTTAGGGTTTAGATTAAGAGGATTTCATCCAAATAATTGTCTTCAGGTCATGAGTTTAGCTTAAGAGATACCTGTATAACCCACACTGTAAAAATTTCAGACGTGAGTTCAGGAGTTTAAAACACTGGCTCTGAGGCTCCTTGGTGTTTCTGTTTTCAAAGCTGAGAAAGTACTTGGTAGAGTCATGATTGTTGTATGGAGTGCCCAGAAGGTGTCATAAAACCAAAGCAAATGCTTGGACATGGTGCCATGATAGACACGGACTCTTCATTTCTGTAACAGACATGCTAACCTAACCACGGACCATCAGAGTAGCACAGTGGAGGTTTCTGACTGTGTTCAACTCAGGGAATAGGCACATTTAAAAAAATTGAAATTTGAAAGCAGAGAAGAAATTGAGGGTTGTGTTTTTATTTTGTTTTGTTTTTTAGTTGTACAAAGTACAATTGATCCTTGAACAGTCTGGAGGTGAGGGGTGCTGATGACCCCAGTCCCCACACAAATTGATACACCTACACAGTCAGATATTGTATATAACTTTATAGTCAGTCTTCTGTATTTGCAGTTCCACATCCAGTTTGATGTTTGATTGCAGCTGATTCAGTCAGCTGCAAATTGTGTGACATGTATATACTAAACAAAAATCTGTATAAGTGGGCCCTTGTATTTCAAACCTGCCAACCCATATCATTCAAGGGTGCACTGTGCAACCTTTGGGAATAAATTTTCAGCCATATGTTTGGTAGCATACTGATGGGTAGGATGGTACAGTAAAAATTGAGAGCAGATAGAAGACAGGTGTGCTGTGCCAGATGGTAATGATAGTGTATTCAAATTATGAGGTAAACCTCAGTATTTAGACAGCTTAGGAAGAAACAGCAGTAACTAGCTATCCCTATGAATGTAGCTCGGTAGATTAGCAGTGTGAGACTTTGCCTTACCTTACTGAGCAGGTTCCTTTCGTTAGCATAGGGCTAAGGAAGGACCACCATTCAGTGTCCATAAGATCTGCCTGTGATGAATGGTCAAACGTAAGAGATAACGTGTTTTAGAAGTATGAGGGGCTTCCCTGGTGGTCCAGCGGTTAAGACTCTTGCCTCCACTGCAGGGAGCATGGGTTTGATCCCTCCTCAGGGAACTAAGATCCTGCATGCTTCATGGCACAGCCAAAAAAATAACGTAGTATGAAATGTACCCCTAAACCTGTTTTTTTGTTTGTTTCTCATTTTTCTAAACCATTGTATAGTGCACCTGGAAGTGGTCCCATGTTCAGACCAACCACAGTGGCTGTAGATGAAGAAGGTGGAGATGATGAGAAAGAAGAATCAGCAACAAACAGTGGCACAAGCACCACTGCCACTTGTGGCCTGGGATCTGAATTCTCCACAGATAAAGGAGGCCCATTCACTGCAGTACAAATCACTAGTACCACTGGACTGGCACAGGCTCCTGGGCCAGCCTCTCAAGGCATCAGCTTTGGCATTAAGAATAATCTGGGGACCCCACTGCAAAAATTGGGAGTGTCGTTTTCCTTTGCCAAGAAGGCTCCTGTCAAACTAGAGTCAATAGCATCAGTTTTCAAGGACCACGCAGAGGAAGGGACCTCTGATGATGGAACAAAAGCTGATGAAAAGGGTACAGACCAAGGACTTCAGAAGGTGGGAGATTCTGATGGTAGCAGTAATCTTGATGGTAAAAAAGAGGATGAAGACCCTCAGGATGGAGGGTCCCTTGCCTCAACATTATCTAAGTTAAAAAGAATGAAGCGAGAAGAAGGAGCTGGGGCTACAGAGCCAGAGTATTACCACTACATCCCCCCAGCACACTGCAAAGTAAAACCTAATTTTCCTTTTCTGCTCTTTATGAGAGCCAGTGAACAAATGGAAGGTGATAATAGTACACACCCAAAGAATGCCCTAGACAGCAAAAAAAGTAGTTCTCCCAAGCCTAAAGGCTGCATCAAGGTGACAAGCCAAGGACCAGAAAAGACAGTTAGTGAAGTCTCCGAACAGCAGATGGAAACCAGTGCGGCTGAGCCCTCAGAGCCTGGAAGTAAAGCTGAGACAAAGAAGCCCTCAGGAGGGGATGTAAGTGAGCATAGTTTAGAGAGTCAGAGTCAGAAGGATTCAGAGATCCAAATGTGTGAGTCTGACCCTCCTAAAGAAACTTCTCACGCTACTCCAGCAGGGAGAGAAAGCCGGGAGGGACCCAAACATCCAACCGGTCCTTTCTTTCCCGTTTTAAGCAAAGATGAAAGCACTGCCCTCCAGTGGCCATCAGAACTGTTAATTTTCACAAAGGCAGAACCCTCCATTTCGTACAGTTGTAACCCTTTGTATTTTGACTTCAAGCTTTCAAGGAACAAAGATGCCAGAGCAAAAGGGACAGAAAAGCCAAAGGACATAGGAGGCTGCTCAAAGGACCATCTCCAAGGCCTTGATCCTGGTGAGCTACATAAAAGCCAGGAGGAAGAAGAGGGTGTTCAACATTCTTCAGGAGGCAGAATCGATGCACCTGCTTCAGGGGCTGCCTGTAGTGGCCTAAGTAAGCAGGAGCCTGGGGGTAGCCATGGATCAGAGACAGAAGACACAGGGAGAAGCCTTCCTAGCAAGAAAGAACGATCTGGGAAGTCCCACCGACACAAAAAGAAAAAGAAGCACAAAAAATCCAGCAAACATAAACGGAAACACAGGGCTGACCCAGAAGAGAAAAGCTCTAAGGCAGAATCTGGGGAGAAGTCTAAGAAGCGCAAGAAGCGAAAACGAAAAAAGAATAAATCATCAGCCCCAGCAGATTCTGAACGGGGGCCCAAACCAGAACCCCCTGGTAGTGGTAGCCCTGCACCACCAAGAAGACGGCGGCGAGCCCAGGATGATTCACAGCGGAGATCCCTTCCAGCTGAAGAAGGGAGCAGTGGCAAGAAGGATGAAGGCGGAGGCAGCGGGAGCGCCCAAGATCATGGTGGGAGGAAACACAGGGGTGAACCGCCCACATCATCCTGCCAGCGAAGAGCTGGCACCAAACGGAGCAGCCGATCCAGCCATCGAAGTCGACCCAGTAGTGGAGATGAGGACAGTGATGATGCGTCATCACGCCGGCTGCACCAGAAGTCTCCATCCCAGTACAGTGAGGAGGAGGAGGAGGAAGAAGAAGAGTCAGGCAGTGAGCATTCCCGAAGCCGCTCACGGTCTGGCCGGCACCGTTCCTCTCGTCATTCCTCCCGGCGCTCTTACTCCAGTAGCTCAGATGCTTCTTCAGACCAGAGCTGCTATAGTAGACAACACAGTTATTCTGATGACAGCTATAGTGACTATAGTGACCGGTCACGAAGGCACTCCAAGCGCTCCCACGACTCTGATGACTCAGACTACGCCAGCTCCAAGCACCGGTCCAAGCGGCACAAATATTCATCTTCTGATGATGACTATAGCCTCAGTGGCAGCCAGTCCCGAAGCCGATCCCGGAGTCATACCAGAGAACGCTCAAGATCCAGGGGCCGAAGCCGCAGCAGCAGCTGTAGCCGCAGCCGGAGCAAAAGAAGCCGCAGCACCACAGCCCGCAGCTGGCAGCGGAGTCGGAGCTACAGTCGGGGCCGCAGCCGCAGCCCCCGGAGCCCTTCCCAGAGGCCAGGCTCCAGGAAGGGGTCGTGGGGCCACGAGAGCCCCGAGGAGAGGCGCTCTGGGCGGCGAGACTTCATTCGTGCTAAAATTTACCGCTCCCAGTCTCCCCACTACTACCGATCAGGCCGGGGAGAAGGTCCTGGGGAGAAGAAGAAAGAGGACTGCAGAGGAGATGATGGTAAGGGAGTAGGCCCGCCCTCCCAGAGCAGCAGCGCTGGCCCAGGAAGAGGGTCAGAAGGTGACTGCAGCCCTGAAGACAAGAACTCTGTCACCGCCAAGCTGCTACTGGAAAAGATTCAGTCAAGGAAAGTGGAGAGGAAACCCAGTGTGAGTGAGGAGGTGCTGGCCACCCCTAATAAAGCCGGTCTCAAGCTCAAGGACCCCCCACAAGGTTATTTTGGGCCCAAGCTCCCCCCTTCTCTTGGCAACAAGCCTGTCCTTCCTCTGATAGGGAAGCTCCCAGCTACCCGAAAGCCCAACGCCAAGAAATGTGAAGAGTCTGGCTTAGAAAGGGGAGAAGAGCAAGAACAGTCAGAGACAGAGGAAGGGCCTCCAGGGAATAGTGATGCCCCATTTGGACATCAGTTCCCCTCAGAGGAAACAGCTGGCCCCTTATCAGACCCACCCCCAGAAGAGCCAAAGTCTGAAGAAGCTACTGCTGATCACCCTGTGGCTCCGCTAGGCACCCCAGTGCACTCTGACTGCTATCCTGGGGACCCATCCATCTCCCATAACTACCTCCCTGACCCCAGCGACGGGGACACCCTTGAGTCCCTGGATAGCGGCAGTCAGCCAGGCCCTGTGGAGTCCAGCTTGCTGCCTATAGCATCAGACCTCGAGCCCTTCCCCGGTTATGCACCACCCAGTGGGGAACCCAGTATTGAGTCAGCTGATGGAGCCGAGGATGCATCCCTCGCCCCCCTGGAGAGCCAGCCCATCACCTTCACTCCCGAGGAGATGGAGAAGTACAGCAAGCTCCAGCAGGCCGCACAGCAGCACATCCAGCAGCAGCTTCTGGCCAAGCAGGTGAAGGCCTTCCCCGCTTCGGCCGCCCTGGCCCCAGCCACTCCAGCCTTGCAGCCTATCCACATTCAGCAGCCGGCCACGGCCTCTGCCACCTCCATCACAACTGTGCAGCATGCCATCCTACAGCATCATGCCGCAGCAGCCGCCGCCGCCATTGGCATTCACCCCCACCCTCACCCCCAGCCACTAGCCCAAGTGCATCATATCCCCCAGCCCCACCTGACCCCCATCTCCTTGTCCCATCTCACTCACTCCATCATCCCTGGTCATCCCGCCACCTTTCTGGCTAGCCACCCCATCCACATCATTCCCGCCTCGGCCATCCATCCCGGGCCCTTCACCTTCCACCCTGTTCCACATGCTGCCCTCTACCCTACCCTGCTGGCTCCCCGGCCTGCTGCAGCAGCTGCCACTGCCCTCCACCTTCACCCACTACTTCACCCCATCTTCTCAGGTCAGGACCTGCAGCACCCCCCCAGCCATGGCACATGAGTTAGGGGATAGGAGCCCAGATAGGGCCAGGGAAGGTGACCCATGCATCTTCCTTTGGGGTGTCGAGCCATTAATACCAGCAAGTAGAAGCTGGAATGGGCAGTGTCTGACAGCCAAAGAATTGAGTTTTGGCTTGCAGGGGTGGTTTTAGATTTGAGTTTGCTTTGGGTTTACTATCAGGGATTTTTTTTCCCTTTTTCCTTTTCTGTTTGTCCCTCCCTCTCCTGTGTTTCTAGGCTAGGGAACACGATCCACCCCTCTTCAGCAACATCCCCAAACTGTCAAGTTTAGATACTCCCCTCCTCCCTCTACTTTTTATCCTCTGCACTTCTGTGTATAAATTTTAAAACATTTTCCTCCTCTCTGGTTGGCGGGTTGTCCATCCGGTCCTGCCTTTTCAGTGTCTTTGACCTTGGTGACCTTATTTATCCCGAGTGAGGTGGAAAGGGAGTCTGACCTGGAACCAGATGCCACTCAGGCTGTCATTTGATCCACTTCCCACACAAACAGAGCCACACATGGGGCACTGTTGTCCTTGTGTCCCTCATCCCAGAAGAGACATCTGCATATCCCAGAAAAGAAGATCGTATCATGAATAGAAGCTGCGGAACAGAGAGGAACTCATGTGTCTGAAGGGTGTATTTTCTTCTGTCATGTTGATGTTTCCTTCTTAATTTATAGGATTTTTTTAATGTAAAAAATTGCACTGAACTCTATAAACGTAAATGCTGCTTTTTGTAGCTCATATAAAAAAGGTTCCATATTTGTAGTATACTGCAATAATATTTTTTACATCCAGCTCTTTAAGTGATCCTTGTTCTGGTGGCTTTGTGTAAATATGTTTGCCCTAGTTGAATTAAGAAACTTTAAAGGTTATCAAATGAAAACAAAAAAAATAAAGTATTTGTTTTCTGCTAGATGCAAAAATGACTAAGCATGTATATTTTATCAAGTTCATGTATTTTTTGAAGTTATGAACCATAAAAATGTTTAAAAGAACATTGCTTAACATTTTTTTTGCTGAGACATAATTTGCAGTAAGTGGTGCCGCCAGTACTGGGAGTTTTGAACTAACGGGCTGCAGTCAGCTAGGGGTGTTGAGGAATAGTTTTGACAGTCTCCCTTATGTGGTTTGCAGTTTCATACAGAGAAACTGGTGGGCCCCACAGAGGAGGAGAGAGAGATTCAAGAGCTTTATTCTCTGGAAGCAGTGAGATTCAAAGTGATTGTCCTGGGGGATTCCTGAGTTTCCAGGGTGTCTGTCCCAGGCAGTCCATTTGCCTTCCTAGTACTTAGCCCCCTCTGACAAAAATTTTTAATGTGCCTTTTGGGTTGGCTAGAAACTGTGAAGTAGAAGTAGACGAGCATGGTAGAGTTGGGACTGTCTTCCTCCTCTTATTGAGAGGTGAGCACATTTTTAGATTCTGCAGATTTTTTTGCTACATAGTTTCCATGCCTCTACCCACCCAGCTTAGTTTAGGCAGTAAAGATTGCTTTTTTCTTTTCTCCCATGACACTTAGCAGAGGAAGTACCACCTGAATTCCTCTTCCTCCTCTTCTTACCTTTCACCTGGCTCTCAGTCCTAATTAATACAATGACCCAAAGGTGTTCATCTTGTAGATCTCATCTTCTTTGATGTAGTTAGAACTTTCTTGTTGGGCATTTCCCTACCTAGTCCTGTGGCTAGAATTGCTTGGGTGGTCACCTGACAGGAAAAACAAAACCCTACGTACATGGGCCAGGGCTCTGTGTTCTGCCTTTCTTCAATTTCCAAGACAGAAAGGCCTTGAGTTCATGTCAAGCAAGTGCTGGGCAAACGGAGACTCTGTTGAGCCTTCTACCTGTTCAGTGCTGCTCCTCTGATTCAGAAGTATCACTTTTTTGTTAAATAGCACTGGAAAATGAAATCATCTGTTTGAAGTGAAGGGACTCATTTTTCTTTGCTTTCAGCCCATGTAAATATTTAAATAATACAGTATTAACATTTTTGTGCTGCTTCCCATTAGCTTGTAGATTGAGCCATACTCTGGCTGCCTCGCTACCTTCCTGGGGGCAGTTTCCTTTAATTTCCACAATAGTGATTTTAAAACTAAAAGAAAAAGTAATCTATCCTTACTTACAAGCATAACAGATTGTATTTAACTTTATCACATATGATAGAGATATATACGCTGTAAAATTAGGGAAAGGAACTTTCTAATAAACCAATGCTTTGTGGAAACTTTAGAGTCTGTCGTGATTGTTGCCCCATCCACTCAGTGGGGAAGGGATGGAGTTATGGGTCACAAATAACATCTTGTATGAAGTGGTCAAAGGATAGATTCTTATGAACCAGCTGTTCATGATGTTTAGATTGTGCTTCTCAAAGCTCACCCTGTGCAAGTAGAGGTGAAAGGTTTATGTTATGGGAGGAAGTGATGGTTAAGTTTCTGTCAATCTTACGTAGATGTCTTGGAATGTATATCTCCTTTCCACCAACTCTCCCAGGGTTTGTTTTTTTTTTCTTGGCTGCATTGGTTGGCATGCAGGATCTTTGTTCCCTGACCAGGGATTGAACTTGTGCCCCCTACAGTGGAAGCACGGAATCTTAATCACGACTACCAGGGAAATCCCAGTTTGGGGGCTGTTGAGTGGACTTCAGGGCAGTGAGATGAGTCACCTGCCTGGCCTTACCCGCCAGAGTCCTGAGTCCTCCGGTACCAGTCCTGAGTTATTCTCAACCCTTTACTATGAGTACAGTGCTAGAGAGCTACCTGGTAAAAGGAAGGATGTGCTAATTGTTACTGAGCAGATAAAATCCTCTATCTACTCTTCTGTATGCAAAAGGCAGGGGAATTGTGCATCAAATGCTTACCATAGTGCTGTAGGGATGAATTAGTTTTCCTCTCTTCCTCAGCCTTTCAAGAAGGAACGGTACAATGTCTATTTTCCTACTCTTACACAGTTGTAGAATCCCTTGACCAAAGAGAAGCTATTCAGCTTGAACTTTGGGTTGGATGCTCAGATCTGCCTCTCTCTCTAAAATAGCAAAATCCCCGCCCCCAAGTAAAGGATGTTAGAAAATGAAAAGTGGAAATTCTCTGGCTGTCAGGACTCTGCATTTTCACCACCATGGCTTGGGTTCAGTCTCTTAGTCAGGGAATGAGGATCCCACAAGTCTTGTGGCACAGCCAAAAAAAAAAATGGTGTTCTGAGCAAGAGGTGTTCTCAGCAAAGAGGCAGACCTGTAGAGATCCTCCATGTGAAGGTCTGTGCGGCTGCCTGATTACAGCAAGGGTTCTGCTACCTGCCTCGGCCACCTGGGCTGCAACATGGAAGTTCTTCCTCCTCTACACCCTCGGTGACTAATTCAGGCCTTGTCAACCCTTTCCATTCTTGTTTGCCATGGATACCATCACCTTATCACGTGTCTGAATTACTGCAGCCTTTTTCCTGGCTGGCCTCCCTGACTAGGATCTACTGAATTTTCAGAATTGTGGTTCATTTAGTACTCACTGCTTCCCAGTAAAATAGTAAACTCTTGAGAGTACAGGGACCAGTTCTTACACTTCAGTTTTTTTTTTCCTTAATCCCTTAGAGTAGTGTTTTATATAGGGAGTTGAACACTTTCAGTAACATTTTGATTATGTGTTTAAGAAAGATAAAAGCAAAGCAAAATACCATTAATAACAGGATTATGCATCAAGATTTAGCAAGGAAACATCAAAGATGATTTTTCTCTATATCCTCCACATTGCCTAGCTCACTGCCAGACCCATGGTAGTTCAGCAGTTGTTGACTTTATGAAGCCTTAATGTTCATTGAGAGATTCAAAGACTTAGGCTGATGGGATGGAAAAAAGAGCAATGTGTCAGCCCTCCTCTGCCTACTATCAACCCAGCTGTGTCCCCAACAGAACTCCCACAAGGAATAGAATCCTTATTGAATACCAAAACTGTCCCTTCCCGAATCTGATCCTGTTTGAGTTAATGATACTACCATCCTACCAGCCAGCCACCATGGCTCTGAATTACTTTTGACACCTCCCTACCACATGGCAGTTGCTGATCGTGTAATCTCTGCCCTCTCCTTTGCTCCTGCCATGAGTACCCTGGTTCAGGCATCATCACCTTTAACTGAGAGGATGGTAGGCCCCATCCATCTGATCTTCCCACTGAGTCCTGCCTTTTCCAATCCCTTCTATCCATAGGCAACTAGTTTAATTCTGATTGGAGCACTGTTGATCATGTATCTTATTCTCTAATTTGTTAATTAAAAACCCTATGATTCTCCATCTCCTATGGATTAAAAGTTCAGATTTCTCAGATATTCAAGGACCTGCAGTGATGAGACCCCAGCCTTCATTCCACCCTCATGCCCCAGTCCTCTCCTGTGTTGACTACTTACCTCTCTCTATAACTGACCTCTGTGTTCTGCTCTGTTATTTCCTGTGTTGAAAAACCCCTTCATTCTCTGACAAAAGGCAATATAGTACAGTGGTTAAGAACATGAGTTCAAGCACAAATGTGTTTGACACAGTTTTTGCCACTTTGTACACTTGAACTATTTACCTAAAACTCCTTCCTCTGATAGGGAAGCTCCCAGCTACCCGAAAGCCCAACGCCAAGAAATGTGAAGAGTCTGGCTTAGAAAGGGGAGAAGAGCAATAGTTTTAGCATTTTTAAAATGGACATAATAGTAGCTAATTAATAGGGTTGTTATGAAGAAGCTGATAATAAAAGTGACTTCAGTTAGGCATCACCACTACCTTTTTCAAGGCATTTACTATTCTGCTGCAGTTACATGTGTTCATGTCATGTCTTAGCTCTCTCTCGACTAAGTTTTTTTAAGGATCCTTGACAATTGTCTTTGTATCTCTTACCACTCAGTGCCTTGAACAGAATGCTGCTGCTGCCGCTGCTGCTGCTGCTAAGTCGCTTCAGTCGTGTCCGACTCTGCGACCCCATGGACAGTAGCCTGCCAGGCTCCTCTGTCCATGGGATTCTCCAGGCAAGAACACTGGAGTGGGTTGCCATTTCCTTCTCCAATGCATGAAAGTGAAAAGTGAAAGTGAAGTCAGTGAAGTCGCTCAGTCGTGCCTGACTCTTAGCGACCCCAGGGACTGCAGCCTACCAGGCTTCCCTGTTCATGGGATTTTCCAGGCAAGAGTACTGGAGTGGGGTGCCATTGCCTTCTCCGTGAACAGAATGAGAATTTATTAAAAACCTTGGTGAAGTGTGAGTTAATCTGGGGCTACACAGGGTACACCAGTAATATAGTTACACTCAGTTGAGGACGGGGGGAGGGTGGAAGGTAAGTACAGGACGAAGTATTACGTGCCTGCCTTGAGCTTGGCACTGGGAATTCAGCAGTGAAGGAGGCCCAGACTAAAGTTCAAGGTGCCTCTAACCTAGAAAGGGATAGGATTTTGAGCTGTGTGCTCAAAGGAGGTGAATTATGAGGACAAAGGCGGTGCTGAAGGGCTGGGGGACTTGGGTGGGATAAGATGATGGTTAAGTTTGATCAGAAACTGTAACAGCCCTGGTAGTCCAGTGGAATCCACCTTGCAATGCAAAGAACTTGGGTTCGATCCCTGGTTGGGAAACTTAAGATCCCACACGCGGAGGAGCAACAGTTCCCACGCCGGAACTACAGAATCTGCGCCGCAAGGAAAGATCCCACATGATACAACTAAGACCCAACATAGCCAAATAAATAAAATATTTAAAAAGAAAATGTGAGCAAAAGCAATGTGACTATGTTCTTTACCCCAGAAGATCTCTTAAATTTCCTGACAACCTGCTTTTTTGGGAAGACAATGCAGTGCCAGTAAGACTTGCTTGGCACTCCTCTTCCTCTGAACATCCGTTAAAAAATGCCCTTTCTGCTCAAAACTATTCCTTTTCTCTCCACTGTGTGAGCCTGCATTTGCATCTTCCAGTCCTCGATGCCTGCTACTATTTAGTCTGTCAGCAATGCCTACAGTATGATGGGCTCTTGGCTAGGTCCTGGGGCACCAGAAAGGAACCTCATTCTCAAGGGACCCGTGAACAAAATCCAGTGAACAGACCATGACGAAGTGTGATCAGTGCCGCACCCCTGTGTGTTAACCCCAGAGTGCCAGCCCGAAGAATTGAGGGTGGCATCTCCTAGGCAAAGACCCCACTAGAATCAAGTCTTAGTGATTGGACAAGAGCTGTGTCACCCAAGGAGTTAGACCTGCCTTCAGCTGAACAGCTGGTGCAAATCTCAGAGCCTGTGAGCCAGAACACCCTGGGATGACTCCACTTTATCCCATCTCCTCCCTTCAGCCAGGATCCATTCACCACCCCTCCCCCAGCACTGGCTACATTGCTGTGCCACATTAAGACTTGGCCCCAGATGGAGGATGAGTGAGGAAGTTGTTGTGTCAATATGACTGAGTGAAGCTGCCAAAGGTCCTAGAAGGAGGAAGTGGATAAGTGCCTTATTCTTTTAAGGATACAGCAGCCTTAGGTCTTATCAGGGGCCAGGAGCTTCCTCGCTCCTTCCCTCACTTCTGACCAAGTCACAGTGTGCCTTGGCAGCTCGGGGAACTGTGGGGGGTGGGGGGGACCTGTAGAACTGGGCTAGAGTGGAGGCGTGTTGCACTATCCCAAGCAGGAAGCAGTGGTGGTTTAGACTAGCATGGTGGTAGAAGAAGTGGAATGAAGATTCAAGAGACATTGTTGAAGAGCAGAACCAGCAGGACTTGATGATAAAATGCATTCAAAAAAACGGAAGAATTGGCTTTCAGCCATAAGCATCCACCCCCAGGGTGGACTTACCCTCTTCCCAGCAACCCTAGAAACCATATGGCCTGGGACTCTGCCTACCACTCCGCAAGTAGGTTTCAGCTTGATAAGAAAAGACTTCCTGTGGTGGAACTGAAAGGGGAAACTGCTAACCCATTACTGCCTAGGAGGCTGTGAGAGAAGGAAGATGGCCAGAGCTCTGTGTCTACTTCGTGCCCTCTGGCTTCTGGAATGGGTGCAGCTGCTCTTGGGACCTGGTGCTGTGCCTCCAACCTGGGCCTTGAACCTAGATTCAGTGCAGCTCACCGTCTACACAGGCCCTAATGGCAGCCACTTTGGGTTTTCACTGGACTTCTACAAGAACAGCAATGGGAGGTGAGCCCTGGGAAACTCCCCCACCATCACTGCTTCTGTGGGTCTTGAGTTCCCCATTTGTGATAGAGGTTGAGCAAAGTGATTTCCAGGATCTATCTGGGCTGAGTTCTTGTTAGGAATACCGGGGTGTCAGCAAGAGGCACCAGTGGGGAGCTGAGCAGAGCAAAGACAAAGGGGAGACCAATGTTGATGCCTTATTTTTTCCTCAAGGGTCAGTTTTATGACCCACTCCACCCTCATCCCCTTGAAATACAGAAAGGAGCACATGTCTTAAGTTGACCTGCAGAACTGTGAAATTGTCTGTCTACTCCCTCTTTGCTGTTCTATTCCAATCCCCTCAACCCAGCAAAACGATTGATATTTGAAAAGAAGCAATAGAGCATTATTGGTTGGGATTCATCAGGCTGCAAATTCAGACTGCTAAAATTAGAGTCCTGGCTCTTTCTCTCTATAGGAACAACCCTGAGCTAGTTCCTTATTGAGATGGACACTAAAGTCCAGCTTCAGAGCATAGCAATAGCAGATGAACTTTAAGTATCAGCACCTTGGGGAGTTGCCTCTCCTGAAGAGGGCCACCTCCCTCAAAGCTCCCCCACTTCCAGATGTTGTCCAGGAACAATGACAAGTCAATGAGGAGTGTGGAGGGACGGGAGAGGTTAAGGGTCTGACTCCCTCAACTCCAGACAGTTCTGAGGGTCTTTCTCGCTCCAAAGTTCCCAGGACATTGACCCGTGGTTGTTATTCGGTCTGAATCTCAACTCAATGNGACTCAATGGACATGAGTTTGGGTAAAGTCCGGGAATTGGTGATGGACAGGGAGGCCTGGCGTGCTGCATTCCATGGGGTCGCAAAGAGTTGGACATGACTGAGTGACTGAACTGAACTGAAACAGACATGAGAAGTGAAAGCAATGCATAATCTTTGATTGAATTCTTCATGAATGATTTTTTTTTTAATGCTGGACAATTTGTGGACTGTTATATCTGAATATGGACTGTATCAGATATAAGATTACTAAGCTGATACTAAATTTATTGGGTAGAGAAGTGTTCTGACTCTGTTTTTAAAAGTTTTATTTTTCTTTGGAGATACAGCTTGTTATGCTGCAGTCCTTGGGGTCACAAAGAGTTTGACTAAACTTAGTGACTAAACCAGAACAGACTAAAGCACTGGAGTGGGGGGAAGAAAGGAAAAGAATAGGAATGGAAAGAGAAGGGAAGGGAGAAAAAGAAGGAGGGAGGAAAGAAGGAAGGAAGTGAGGAAGGAGGAAAAGTACTGGGTCATGTCTGTCCCGTGGCCGTAGTTTGCTGATCCTCTCCTTAAATGTTTTAATGGTCTGGGTGCCCACTACATATCTTTAAGATAACACTGCTTACAAGAGTTTCATTTATTTATTTTCAAACACTAAGTGTAAGAAGATCAAAAGGGTCTAATTTTGACCAACTCCAGCGGCCGATCTCCATGTTGTCCTCAATTCAGTAGAATTTTAGATAAGTTTCTTACTGAGTTTCTTTCATTGACCTTTTTCTTAGAACAGTTCCTTTAGAAAAATGTGCAATTGTAATTTCTTTCTCTGCCCCTTTGAGATGTTAATCTTCTACAGTCCAGGGATGTCTTTGTCAAGAACCTGGGAGCCAGAAAACCCCTTTGAAATGTAATCATCAAGAAGAAAGTGCCTCTATCCTCCAGTCTCTGGGTGAGAGCAGGGGCTTAAATTTGATATACATCAATTAGCAAATCCTGAGAGCCTAATCACAATGACCAACTTACTCCCTAACATCCTCTAGTACTTTTCCACTAGCTCATCCAAAGCTTCAAAAATCTCCAGCCTTTTGTTTCATGGAGTTGAGTGTGACCTTTTTTCCTTATGGCAATAGTCTTGAATAAAGTTTTCCTTCACATTTGTAACCAGTACCCAGTGCAATTTCTTTCTTTTACTCTATATGTCAGAATATCAATGGCTATTAGGTCTCAAACAACCAGGTTTGGGTCAATTAGTAATTGTGATTCAACATTATTGTAATTAATTTTATAATGTGTTTCTGTTTGTATTTGAATCCTTCATGAGAGTAGGCATTAAGAGGGACATCAAGCAAAGCAAAATAGATTTGAATGAAATCTACCTGTGCCTTCAAGTTACATCTAATCTTTAAAACACTAAAGCTGCATTTTCTGAATCACTATTCATGAGCAGAAAGTCATGTGCATCATCTGCTTCCCAGAGAAGGCATCTTCATTTTCTTAAAAGGTGAGTTTAATGTGATACCTTGGGAAACTCTGGTGAAATATTTAAGGATGATCAGGCCTTCCTTACTTTGGCCACCTGATGTGAAGTGCAGACTCATTGGAAAATACCCTGATGGTGGGAAAGACTGAGGGCAGGAGGAGACAAGGGGGACAGAGGATGAGGTGATTGGCTAGCATCACCGCCTCAGTGGACATGAATTTGAGTAAACTCTGGCAGACAGAGAAGGACAGGGAAGCTAGTGCTACAGTGTATGGGGTCACAGAGAGCCAGACACAACCTAGTGAGTGAACAAAGCTTTCCTTTGTTCACTATTTCCTGACCTATCTTCCCTGATATACGGACTGAAGGTCTAACCCTTGAAAGAGAGCCAGAAGCAAACTATATTCTACCAGTGGGCCTTATTTACCAAAGGCAACAAAAACCACAATCCCCATCTAGGATAATGGAGCTCTAAACCTCATTTGGGCCTCCCCCTTGTGGTTCAGCTGGTAAAGAAGCCACCTGCAATGTAGGAGACCTGGGTTCAACCCCTGGGTTGGGAAGGTCCCTTCTCCAAGGCTACCCACTCCAGTATTCTGGCCTGGAGAATTCCATGGACTGTACAGTACATGGGGTCATAAAGAGTCAGACATGGCTGAGTGACTTGCACTTGTAAACATTTTTTTTGATTCCCTGGTGGCTCAGACAGTAAAGAATCTGCATGTAACGTGGGAGACTGGAGCTCAATCCCTGGGTCTGGAACATGCCCTGGAGAAGGAAATGCCAACCCACTCCAGTATTCTTGCCTGGAAAATCCCATGGACAGAGGAATCACAAAGTGTTGGACATGACTGAGTGACTTTACTTTCACTTTTCAAATCTTACTTACTTAAATGCTTTAGTTTCAAGAAAGTTAGAGAACACTGATTTTTTATGATCACCTTATTTTTGTGCCAACCTTGGAGTTTTTTATTTGCTTGTGCTCTTTTCCCTGAAGTCTGATGTGATGTTTTTAAAAGGTGGAGGTGGTGATAGAGGGGATCTAAAGGACAGGAACTATAAAGTAGATAGAATGAACCCATTAAATATGTCTGTGCAATGCACCAAAAGTCAGCAAGACTTGAGTAGCAGCTGAAAGTCACTATCCAAACCTTGAGTCCAGAATATGGATCATGTCTACCTGAAGGAAAAGGTGGCCCTTCTCTCACAAGGCATCCTTTATTCTCCTAACCATGCTGCCTAGAACCATAAATGTCTAGAAGGGGAGCTCTTCTAATTTGTCCTTTTTCTAGAGAAATCTCTCTCCTTCTCTCTCTTATTTTCTTAATAACAAATAGTCAATATAACTCTGGACTTAGATGAGAAGCCTAGTATTTCTAGACTCAACTATACTCTGAATTTATGCATTATATAGTGCAGATTTAAGAGAAAAAGAAACAGTAAAGAGTTCAGAAACCTGAGTCATCATTCTGATTTTTCCAACAGTGCCCCAAACAACTTTATATTTGATTCTTAAACTCCTTTAGCTACAAAATATGATGATACTGAAGCCAGAGGTCCACAGCAGTACAGATTAAATGAAATGACAGATGAAAAAAAATGGTTTGAAAATGTTGCAAACATAATCTAAATGCAAAGCATGACTGCTAGGCAAGGAGATTTAGTTGTTTTGTTTTGTTCTTTATGACATACTTTTTTGATTCTAGTCTTTTTTTTCCTTTGTCTGCTTCACATCATCTCCTCCCTCCCTTCTCCCATGTAGCATTAAGGGCTTAATAACTACAGTCACTTTTCCCATCAGTAGTCACAGAATGTTTAAGTTTCTTGTTGATTTTCTTCTTAATTTAATTAGAATTTTAATGGAATAATTGCAACTTTACATACTCTGCATAGTGATTTAGAGGATTATGTTTACTCTGAGGATTTTTTTTTAAGTCTCTGGAGGAAAACAGACAATAAACAAAAATGAATAAAATCATTACAGCAATTTATTGAGAATAGTAAAAAGGAAAATGCTTCTGAAATTCCACTTGAGCATCAACGTGCTGGGTGTTCTTAAAAATCCTCAACAAAGCCATTCCGACATTTATTCTGAAAGTATAAGAGAAGTAGAAAAATCTTCTGAGCCTTACCATTTTGCTTGTCAATCATCTATTCCATATTCTTCCCAAACTGAGAAACTTGATCAAAACGTCTAAGGTATTGTTTTCCTTCACATTCTTGTTCTGTAATTCCCTCCCTTGGTGAGGGATTAATTAATTTTCTGGTTGGTAGTTTGCTTGAATATTCTTTTGAACTAGGAAGCATCAGTATATATAATACATATATATAGTAGCTTTGTTCACTATAAAACACCATTTAAGTTATTTTGATACATGTAGTGATGTTGAAGGTCAACATAGAAATTGTATCATTTTTTTTAACAACACATGCACATCCTGATCTCTTACCAACTTGCCATGCCCTAGGATGAATACTTTATCTACATTATATCATTTAATTCTCAAAATAGCCCTATAAGAAGTAATCTTACTATTTTATGCAAAAATGAATGAAATTGGATAATTTGTAGAGATGTGGATGGACCTAGAGACTGTCATACAGAGTGAGGTCAGAAAGAGAAAAACAAATAACAAATACTGTGTGGAATCTTAAAAAAACTTATATAGATGATCTTATTTACAAAGCAGAGATAAGGACACAAACATAGAGAATAAATGTATGGACACCAAGGGAGAAAGGCAGAGATGAGATAAATTGGGAGACTGGGACTGACATAGATACAGTAATGATACTATGTATAAAATATATAACTAATGAGAACTTACTGTGTAGCACAGGGAACTCTACACAATGCCCTGTGGTGACCTAAATGGGAAGGAAATCCAAAAGAGAGGGGATATATGCATACATGTAGCTGAGTCACTTTGCTGTACAGTAGAAACTAACACATCATAAAGCTATTTTAATTCAATAAAAAAATTTAAATGATGTAGAGAAGATCATTGGATAAAAAGTCTAGACTCTTAAGAATCACTTAGCAAAGCAATTTGCACTGTCACTGTCTCCAGATTATACTAGTGGATATAGCCTATGAGGTCAACATGTACTAGAACCCTGAGTTTTACCCAAAATCCCTCACTTGAACCCCACCCACTCAAACTTACTTCACCTCATTGAGCGCCAAGGTCTTTTCAGTCAACCAAAGTAAAGGGGTTTCATGATATTTCATGTTCCTCTCAGAAAAGTCCATGAATCAATGGGGACTGTGCCTACCACTTCTTTAAAAAATCTGTTTAAAATGTTTGATTTTCCTTTTTGTGTATCTTACAAACTAAGCACAAAAGTTTTATAAGCCTAAACTATCATGTATACATTTTCAGAAAACTCCATAGACTTTATTTCCACAGATTGATTCTTTGTTTTCATGAAAATTAAAATGGAAAGCAGCTCATATTTGCAAGTTAGACTTCCAATTACAGACTTTGTAATGCAAATTTGAAGTTCAATTCTAGAAAAGAGAAGGATAAAAAGGAGAACCAAGGCTTTAAAAAAGAAAGATTCTTTTTTGCTTTCTTCAATATAATGATTTCTGGAAAGCAAAATAAGTAAAAGAATACTGTCTGGTATTCTTGCCTGGAGAATCCCATGGACAGAGGAGTCTGGTGGGCTACAGTCCATAGGGTTGCAAAGACTCAGACAGGAGTGAAGAGACTGAGAATGCATGCATGCATACGCCCTGACTTATCTTCACTTTCTTTTTATCCAGATTCCACTCAGTTGCTTTCGGATATGGCAAATTCATTTTTTTCATGTTTCATTTCTTACAATAATTTTTTTTTAAAAAAAGAATGAGTATATTTTCTTAAAGAAGTTTATCTATGCTGTTTTTGTAGAGGGGTAACCAAAACTGAGTAGTAGGAGGCTAATAGAAATTACTGGGCCTCCCCCATGGCTCGGGGGTAAAGAATCTACCTGCATTGCAGGAGCTGAAGGAGATGCAGGTTCAGTTCCATTCCTGGTTTGGAAAGATCTCCTGGAGGAGGAAATGGCAACCCACTCCAGTATTCTTCCTGAAGAATCCCATGAACAGAGGAGCCTGGAGGGCTACAGTCCATAGAGTCTCAAAAGTTGGACGTGACTAAATCAACTCAGAACACACACAATACAAATTACTATGTATTAAGCACTTTGCTCCAAGCAGAGTGTAACTTTTTATTCAGAATGAGTAAAATCAGTGTCCCTGGCAGTAAGGTAGCAGAATCAAGCTCTGTCCTCTGCCTGTGTATTCCATTTTCATGCAGTGCCTTACATCTGGCAGTCAGCAGTCTGTGCAAACAGAAACAACTAACTCTGTCAACTTCACGCCCTCCATCTTCAAGACTGCTTTCCAAAGGATCAGCAGTTGGATAAATTCTGATGGTAAGACTTCTAGGTCATTTTTTATACCCTCCTTCTTCTCATTAACTTCTCCTTCATCAGGTCTCATGGACCTCTGTAATCCTTAATGTTAGGAAGAAACCTAGTAAATTATTCTTGCTCAGCCATTTTCGTTTGGGCAATTCCTATTTATTATTATCATGTAAAACTCAGCTTAAATATCACCTCTTCTGGGAAAAACTTCTAGAAACACCAATACAGAACTATCTGTCTTTTCCTCTTCAGCTTCTGTAACAGTCATGATCTTGTAGTGCTATTTATCTGGCAAATATTTATTTATCCCAGTCGCTGGGAATACAGATGAAAAGAACACAGAACTCTTATCCTTGTGAAGTCTGATGTACTTTAAACAAGCAAGCTAAAAAAAACCACATAGTATAATATAAACTTTAGTAAATACAAACTTAGTAAATTACATAATACCAAAAAAGGGAAAAATAAGTGAGAAGAGAATCATCTTTTGAAATAGAGAGTTTCTTTGAAGAGAGGACAGAATCAAGATGGCTGGGAGAAATATCAATAACCTCAGATATGTAGATGACACCACCCTTGGGCTCCAAAATCATTGCAAATGCTGACTGCAGTCATGAAATTAAAAGACGCTTGGTCCTTGGAAAAAAAGATGATCAACCTAGACAGTGTATTAAAAAGCAGAGATATTACTTTGCCAACAAATGTCTGTCTAATCAAAGCTATGGTTTTTCCAGTAGTCATGTATGGATGTGAGTGTTGGACCATAAAGAAAGCTGAGCATGAGAGAATTGAGGATTTGAACTGTGGTGTTGGAGAAGACTACTGAGAGTCCCTTGGACTGTAAGGAGATCCAACCAGTCCATCCTAAAGGAGATCAGTTCTGGGTGTTCATTGGAAGGATTGATGTTGAAGCTGAAACTCCAATACTTTGGCCACCTGATGCTAAGAACTGACTCATTGGAAAAGACCCTGATGCTGAGAAAGAGTAAAGGCAGGAGGAGAAGGGGACGACAGAGGATGAGATGGTTGGATGGCATCATGAACTCAATGGACTTGAGTTTGAGTAAGCTCTGGGAGTTGGTGATGGAGAGGAAAGCCTGGCATGCTGCAGTACATGGGCTTGCAAGAGTCAGACATGACTAAGTGACTGAACTGAGCTGAAGTGTTGATAGTTAGTTTTCATACTAGTTTTCGAAAATGGGGAGATCTTTACATATGGTTCTACTTCTGACATTAAATATTTCTTTTTCACACTGAGTCACAATATTTCTCTTTATAAATCCTAAGCTTTGATCCTACACCTCATCTTAAGGGCAATCCTAGACATTTACTCTGTAATGTAGTAGTAGCCCCTAAAAATACAGATTTTGAAATGTTGAGTGAATACTGGTATGAAAGTAGATGCTTTCCAGGCTAAATATGCTCTACTTATTCATTTCCTACATTTAACTGGTATGAAAGTAGATGCTTTCCAGGCTAAATATGCTCTACTTATTCATTTCCTATATTTAACTGAACATGGTTTGTAGAAAATCATCATTCATTGGTCTCCGAGCTGCTTGTTGGAAGTGGAAGTTATAAGAAGTAAAACAGACATAAACTCATTACATGAAAAGAACTAATTTTTAAAGTTAATATATATTTAATATATAAACTGATATGAATGAATATCCTTGTATGTTCCTCATCTTATTCAACACAAAGTTGTTGAAAGTGATTTTAAAAGATCCTGATTTCAAAAGTCAACCTACTTCTATACTTTAGGAAAAAAAAAGTACTTGTATAAAGACTGTTTACAACTCCCTGGACTGCAGCACACCAGGCCTCTCTGTCCCTCACCATCTCCTAAAGTTTGCCCAAGTTCATGTCCATTGCATCGGTGATGCCATCCAGCCATTTCATCCTCTGATGCCCTCTTCTCCTTCTGCTGTTGATCTTTCCCTGAATCTGGGACTTTTCCAATGAGTTGGCTGGATTTTATCCATCTTTATGAATCTGAGCTAAAGTTGGAAGGGAAGGGAAGGCACTCACAAATGCAGGGGATCTGAGAGTCTTATTCTATTTTAGGAAGCCCTATGTGAAAAGCTGTGTGTCCGATCAAAAAAATAAAATTCTGCAGTCCTGTTTAGCACACCAATTCTGGCCACCTGTGTCTTCAATGAGCACTCTAGGGGCTAAAGACAATAACATTTATGTGAATATGGAAGTTTTCCCCTGAATTTTCTGAGCCCAGGAAGTGCTGTGTGAAGGTGTCTAAGTGTACTCTGGTCTCGCCAATGGATAAAAGGCTTGCTTTCTAATTATAGTTGCCTATATAGTACTTTCCCTTAGAATACAGTAAATCAACAAGCCAATGAAAAAATTAATGGTACCCCAAACAGCATAGCCCTCTTGTTCAAAGAAGTTTATTTCACTATTTTGTATCCTGGAGTTTCAATAGAAACTGTGACAACAGGATGATTTTGCTGACCTCACAGAAAAGAAAATAACAAAAGGAAAATAATCAGACTTGTTGTGCAGTCTGCCAGCAGATGCTGTGAAGAAAGGCAGAACAGCAGCAGTCAGCCATGTTCTGCTACCGGCAAAGTTTAGCTAATCAATATGGGATTGGTGTCTGGGAGTGCATGCGTCCAGGCATGAATTCAGCAAAACACGTTAGCGAATTTTCTTCCTCATTATATCTGCTCTATTCCTGAGGCCAAGACAGAAAATATGGTCAGTAAAAAATACAATTTGTGGATTTTAAATTTCACACATTTCTGTTATTCATTGTTACTATATTTATTGCTTTATAAAATAAAGTGGAAATAACCCTGATTTTGTCCTCAGTTTATATTACAAATTGAATTGCAAGTTTCACATTCAACCATTTGATTGTAAAATATTTAATGGATATGTTTCTGCAAAGGGTTCATACACTTCCTTCCTCTAGAAAAAATGGAATTAATTTTTATTTTCTTTAAAGGTATATGTTGAATACTTCCTGGTATACTTCAGAAACACTAAACAAATATAGTTTTAAAGTATACAGATTTTTTTTCCATTGACAGGCGGAAGCAGGTGTTACAATTTAAGACTAAAAGTTATGATTTTAGATTTTATCTGAATAGACGTGATTAATAGATCTCAAAAGATTTTTAAAGTATTGTATGTATATGGCCCACTTCTTGGAGATTCCAGCTGAACACTAAGGTGGACCCCATTTCCCCAAAATAATTTAATTTTCCCATAATATTATCAGTGAGTATATGAAGCAATGAAAATTCTCACACGTTGTTGGGAGTACAAATTAGTAAATCACTTTGGAAAATAATCTGACATTAAGTAGTTAATTTGAGGATTCACATATCTTATGTCCTAGCAATTCAACTCCTCATTGAATATCCTAAAGAAATTAATGATTCCCGCACATGTGCAAAAGTGCTCATAGCAGTATTATTCATAATAGCATCAGCCTGGAAATTACTCAAATAGTTATCACATGTACACCTGTGGTGGATTCATGTCAATGTATGGCAAAACCAATGCAGTATTGTAAAGTAAAATAAAGTAAAAATAAAAATTAAAAAAAAATAAATCAATTGTAATATAGTCACATAATGAATGCTTCACAATAATGAAGGGGAACAAACTACTACTAAAATGTAACAAACGAATTTCCAAAGCATAAAATTAAGCAGAAGAAATGGACACAAAAACAACATGCCAGTATAATTCCATTCACACAAATTTCAACCTCCGGCAAAACTCATCATTTGTTTAAAAATATTTTTTCATTTACAAATCAACTATACTTCAATTAAAATGCACATATTGATAAAAAACTTATTATCACAAAACATAGGATATGATTACACCAAAGGGGAATAATCTATTGTTCACTATTTGGCTTCACCTACTTTCAAGAGGTTTTTCTTCCTTTTTATTCTTATTTTTCCCTATGTTTGGTTCTATTTCCTACTATGAACCATATTCAACTGATAAAACTATTTAGTAGTACCTACATTCTGCTCAATACTAATAACTTCTCTTTCTGTATTATTACACACACAGCCCACTACCTTACTCACCTACCAGGGAATGAAAAGTAATGCTGGATCCCAGTATGTGAAGTCACTGCAAATAGCACTTCTGGATGAAATAAACAAAACCCCCACCACTTCAGCTAGAATTTCCCAACAGTCTCTGAATTTCAGTACCTTTTCTCTGAGAAAGGTTGAAACAGTGTAAAATATATCATGTTTTGTTACCTTTCTCTCTTTAATATCTTGTGAAGGTAGTACAAAGAAGCTAGAGTAGTTTTCTTTTTAAAATGAGTATATGTGGGGTATCTGATGCTATCTAGTAAGTAGCTGTGACTGATTAACACACTGGGGAAGAAATGTGCAAAATTAGCAGTCAGGGCTGTTTCATGGTTGCCAAGCTCTTTGCATGGACCAAAAGTAAGAAGGCCTTAGAAGGTGCCTCTGTCCTAGAGTTGAGCATGATTAAGTGCTGGAAATGCACGAGGCAGTATTCACGGCAAAAGGCAGTTCATATATACAAATAATATTGTAACTCTGTTGAGGCAGATATGTTATAAAAATCATTTTTGACAATATATAAGAATGTGATTGCAATGCTATAGTGTAGTAGAATTTTATAGAGAACTTCATGAGGGGGAAAAAAAACTGACCTTTACTCAGCACATTCTGTAAGACTGGAATAAGCTTAGACTACCTATGTACCAGGAGATATAATTATCTTTTCTCTTATTTTAATAGATGAGAAACAAAGACTCAAACAGATCAAAGTACTTTTTCCAAGACAAACACCTGAAATTTTTCCTCTTCAAATCCAAAACCAGGGCTGCATCTGCCACATTACAGACTGGCATCATATATTTGGATATGTGAGATGTTTAATGGAATATTCTAACAAAATGTATTGCTATACAGTATCTGCAGACCATGGAAGATGTTCATAACAGCATCTATGTCCATTTACTATAGACTCAACTTTGAAGGAAAAATTTATACCAGTATTAGAAATAGCTATGGTTCTTTTAAATAGTTTAATTTTATGTTATGGATTTTTTTAATTTTATAAGTAACCCCATTCCCATCTTTGCAATGACCTGAAGAATAGTTGGAGTGGTATTTGGATCGAGCTCAAACTCTAAAGTCTGCAATCTATATCTTGGTCCCACATAACCACTCTCATCCTCACTTTCCTTTTGCCTAGTTTTTTATTTTCCAATCTATATACTTTAAATTATATTTTCTTTTCCTTAAGCATGTATTTTTATGTCAACATAGACAAAATGCACTGTAAATAATAATAATTTTCCTTAAAGATATGCTTCATGTTTCATTTCTTCCTAAATTTCATAACTGGGTGATAATTCTTATGCTACAGGTTTCCTACCCACATCTCTGATTTCTCCTTGCACACCTCTTTTATACATGTCTAATATGTTGCATTATAGAGATATCTGCTAGGGACAAATAAAAATCCATTTTGTCTTGTTATATCTTTGTCAGAAGAATGAATTCTGCTCTGTCTCAATCTGACCTTTCAAATGTTATGCTTTGACAGACTCTCTCCTTCACCTGTCAGACAGTCCAGGAAAAAAGAGGAGAAAAAACACCTAGTAAATCATTCAGGATGTATCTCTATTACAGAAGAAAAATGAAATGGAGAATTGAAATATAGTGATCCTGTTCCCTTCCCAAGGAAATCAAGGGGTTGGGGAGATCGACAAAAGTTTTTACATTACAGTTTGAGAGACAGGTAGGCATATCACATTAGTTATGTTTAAATTCTTATCTTTACAAAAGAAGCTCCCTTCTCCTTTATTTGTTTACTTTTGTCACTCTGCGCATGATACATGTGGGTGATGAAGGTGAGGGGTTGTCTTTATTTTATAATAAATATTGCTAAGATACAGTCTGTAAACAACCATAACCCGTGGGATACCAGTGACACTGAAGACCAGGTTCACTCAGAATGCTGGGGAATTTTATTGGCATTTTTCATACTAGTTAGCCTGAACTATAATGTGAACCAGTCATCAGTATCTCCTACTTAGTGCAATGGAATATACACTATAAACAGGACTTATTTATCATCAAAATCCCTTTTTAAAATTGTTTGAATATTTCCCAGTTCTCTTTCAGTTTTAATACACATCTCTATTATCTTCTTCACTGCAATATGAAACCAATGACAAAGGCACAGAACTGTACCAAGAGAGACAGGAAGAGTCATACATAAACCTACTTTTGCCCTTTGAAATATCAAATAATTCTCCACTACCAAGTTCTCAGCATTCATTCAGAGGACTATTATTATTATTTTGCAGAGAATGGAGTTTTCCTCAATAACACTAATGATAGCCCTTGGAGTATCCCTGCTTCAATTTCCACATGCCAGATGAATTCCAAAAATTATATACTTATTGCATGTCAACTTAGAGAAGCCAAAATGGAGCACATGAGATCAAAGGCAGAATCCTGGATGACAGAAGCCTGTAAAAACAATTTCAGTGCTGAAGGACAACAGAGAATCAACAGAAATCCAAAGGGGGTTCCCACCATTCACTGCTAACTAGGAATGCAAACTCAACAGATCCATAGGAGGATACTCCTAGCACGAGTCTATAAAATTCCAGATCTGAAACTTTCAGAATCCAAAAAAATATATATATTAGTGCCTACATGTAATAGGGTAGATGCATTAAAACTTAGCTCAGCACCAGTCACCTCTCTCCCCCGACCCTCCCCACATACCTTACATACTTACACTCATAATAGATGAGGGAAGATGGCAAAAACTATGGTTCCAATTATCTTGCTCAAGGTCACGTGACTTGTAGATTGTAGAACTGGGTTTCAAATCACTTGAAATTAAGCTGTGTTTTCTAAATTCAACTATGACTGGCTTTTGGTCAAATTCAGTGTGAATTTTCAGATGCTATCAGCTGCACTGAATACTTGGATCACCAGTGAAACCATCTTCATCCTAGAATCAAGTGAATCCACATTTTCCTTACCTACTTTATCCTTTTCTGTTATTTTCAGAATGTTTATTCTGCCATTTTCTGGTGAGTAATGTATGCTTTGCACTTCTTAAATGTTTTCCCTCAGCTCCTCTATGATAGTTATTCTTTTCAATTCCCTGACCATTATTACCACAGTTATATATCAAATATGCCACCATCATATCTCTGATATGTTAATAAAGTTTAAATCTTCATAATTTAGCCTACTTTCACCCACGTTCTAAACTCATATTCACCTCTTCAAGTTCACCTGGATGTCTATTTCAGAGGAATTAGTTATATTTTAATGTTATTAGAGTGAATCATCAGTGTTACATATTATATATCTGTCACTCCCAGTGGATGATAGATTTCCTAAACTGAGGAACCGAAACTTACATATCCAGTCTCTGTGCGTGATGTGTGACCAACATATGTTTGTTGAATGTGTTAATAATGTAATGTATTAATAATCAACCTGACACTGCCCAATAATGAAATATATGCCCTCTCTTCTCCTTAACACTAGTCCTAAAATTCCTACTATCTCTTCCATAGAAGAAAACCTTAATAAAGTATCTAGTATTTATTGTACTACTATATTAACCATTCGATATATAGCAATTATATGTAGAAAGTATAGCTATAGCTACTATATGTATAAATCATACATAATATATATATACAACTGCTATAGATGTGAAATATAACATTTATAATATAATAAATGTACATATACATAAATATATAT
>SJYQ01009899.1:132254-153508 GCA_006410935.1 Redunca redunca | reverse complement strand
TTTTTGCTAATGTCATTACTTGCTGTGTATTTTATATTTATTTTAGACTAGGGAAATGATACGTTAGACAAAAAAGCAAATTCAAGTGATTCTCTTATTCTAGTTCAAAGTGTTATGAAGCAGTGGAGAAAACACAATATAAATAATGCCTTTGGCCCAGGAACTGCTAACAATTGTACAGTGCTATGGTAGTTCAAGAAGTTTTGCAAAGGTGACAAGAGCCTTGAAGATGAGGAGCACAGTTGCCAGCCACTGGAAGTTGACAACAACCAACTGAGAGCCATGATCAAAGCTGATCCTCTTAAAACTACACAAGAAGTTGCTTAAGAGCTCCACATTGACCATTCTGCAGTTGTTTGACATTTGAAGCAAATTGGAAAAGTGAAAAAGCTCAATTAGTGGGTGCCTCATGAGCTAGTTCAGTTCAATTCAGTCGCTCAGTCATGTCCGAGTCTTTGCGACCCCATGAATAGCAGCACACCAGGCCTCCCTGTCCATCACCATTTCCCACCGTTCACTCAAAGTCATGTGCATTGAGTCAGTGATGCCATCCAGCCATCTCATCCTCTGTTGTCCCCTTCTCCTCCTGCCCCCAATCCCTCCCAACATCAGAATCTTTCCCAGTGAGTCAACTCTTCACATGAGGTGGCCAAAGTACTGGAGTTTCAGCTTTAGCATCACTCCTTCCAAAGAACACCCAGGACTAATCTCCTTTAGGATGGACTGGTTGGATCTTCTTTCAGTCCAAGGGACTCTCAAGAGTCTTTTTCAACATCACAGTTCAAGAGCATCAATTCTTCATGAGCTAACCACTAACCAAAAAATCATCGTTTTGAAGCATCATCTTCTCTTATTCTCTGCAGCAATGAGCCATTTCTTGATCGGATTGTGATATGCAATGAAAATTTTATATGATAACCACCAATGACCAGCTCAGTTGTTAGACTGAGAAGAAGCTCCAAAGCACTTCTCAGAGCCAAACTAGCACCAAAAAAAATTAAAAAAAAAAGGTCATGACCACTGTTTGGTAGTCTGCTGCTGGTCTGATCCACTAGAGCTTTCTGAATCCCCATGAAACATTACATATGAGAATATGGTCAGCAAATCAATTGATAAGATGCACCAGTCCAAAGCCTGTAGCAGGCATTAGTCAACAGAAAGGGCCCAACTGTTATCCACAACAATGCCCAACTGCACGTCATATAACCAACACTCCAGAAGTTGAAAGAATTTGGTAACGAAGTTTTGCCTCATTCACCATATTCACCTGACCTCTTGCCAGCCGACTACTACTTCTTCAAGCATCTTGACAGCTTTTTGCAGGGAAAATGCTTCCACAATCAGCAGGAGGCAGAAAATGCTTTCCAAGAGTTCATCGAATCCCAAAGCATGGATTTTTATGCTATAGCAATAAAAAAACTTACTTCTCAAGGGAAAAATGTGTTGATTGTAATGGTTCCTATTTTGATTAATAAATATGTGTTTGATCCTGGTTATAATGATTAAAATTCATGGTCCAAAACTGCAATTATGTTTGTACCAATCTAATAGCAAACATTTTACACTAACTTTCTCATTTAATTCTCATGGAAATAATGTGAGACAAGGACCTTTATGTCTGTTCTGTAGATGGGGAAATTGAGAATTCAAGGCACTGAGAGGCAGAAATGTGTCCATGGTGCCATCATCAACAAATAAATGAAGCTAGGACAGAAGGTAGGTAGCCTGTTTCTAGAGATGTTAAACTTACCACTGTATCATCCTGCCCCCTCAATAAATTTAAGCACTTCATCTTCTACATTTAAAACTTCCTACAGGTTTCATCTTGCTAGCTTAGGACTTCTTTCTATAGGCTCCCATACCACCCAGTGGATATATTCATCATAGTGACAAAACATAAAGGTTGAGAATATGGGTCCAGGAATCAGATTGCCTGGAAAATAACCCTTTCTTTGCTACCTGTTTGATACATTAACTAGATTTTCAGATCAAGTATAAAATGGGGGTAAAATGGATCTACTTCAGGGACTTAAGATACTAGTGAATGCTCAATGAAAGTTATTTTTCTCTTATGTTTGTCATTCGAAAACACAACAATTTTTCAACTTGTCAACTGCTACCTTTAAAAAGGATGAAAAAAGCATATACATTACTTATCTAGGGTGAACCTTCCCTTCATTCAGAATCCATTCCTTTTCATGCCAGGTTCTGAATGAGAGGGGAAAGAAGACATTGACGCTATGCTGTCCCTCAGATATCACAGGAGGACTGAAGCAGCAAGACATGTAAAAGGTAAGAGAATCAAAACTGCTGTTGGTTTTCCTATGGTCAGATCTAGTCCAGCTTCCATTTATGAATATATCTTTATTCTTAGAGAATCTTGTGGACGTGAGATTCTGACTGGATAAAAAGTCAAGTAATACCCTGGAATTTTTTGTTTGTTTGTTTTCCTTTTGAATGATCTGCTGCTCTTCAAAATCTGGAAAATGTATTAAAACTCTCATATGAGTTCAGTTCAGTTCAGTCACTCAGTCGTGTCTGGCTCTTTGTGACTTCATGGACTGCAGCACACCAGGCCTCCCTGTCCATCACCAGGTGCTGGAGTCTATACAAACCCATATCCATTGAATTGGTGATGCCAACCAACCATCTCATCCTCTGTCATCCCCTTTTCCTGCCCTCAATCTTTCTCAGCATCAGGGCCTTTTCTAATGAGGCAGCTCTTCGCATGAGGTGGCCAAAGTATTGGAGTTTCAACTTCAACATCAGTCCTTCCAGTGAACATCCAGGACTGATCTCCTTTAGGATGGACTGGTTGGATCTCCTTACAGTCCAAGGGATCCTCAAGCATCTTCTCCAACACCACAGTTCAAAAGCATCAATTCTTCAGTGCTCAGCTTTCTTTATAGTCCAACTCTCATATCCATACATGATCACTGGAAAAACCATGTCTGACTAAACAGACCTTTGTTGGCAGAGTAATGTCTCTGCTTTTGAATATGCTGTCTAGGTTGGACATAACTTTCCTTCCAAGGAGTAAGTGTCTTTTAATTTCATGGCTGCAGTCACCATCTGCAGTGATTTTGGAGCCCCAGAAAAAGTCAGCCACTGTTTCTACTGTTTCCCCATCTATTTGCCATGAAGTGATGGGACCAGATGCCATGATCTTAGGTTTCTGAGTGTTGACCTTTAGCCAAATTTTTCACTCTCCTCTTTCACTTTTATCAAGAGGCTCTTTAGTTCTTCTTCAGGTTCTGCCATAAGGGTGGTGTCATCTGCATATCTGAGGTTATTGATATTTCTCCCGGCAATCTTGATTCCAGCTTGTGCTTCTTCCAGTCCAGCGTTTCTCATGATGTACTCTGCATAGAAGTTAAATAATCAGGGTGACAATATACAGCCTTGACATACTCTTTTTCCTATTTGGAACCAGTCTGTTGTTCCATGTCCAGTTCTAACTGTTGCTTCCTGACCTGCATACAGATTTCTCAAGAGGCAGGTCTCATATACTGAGTGTTATATGTGTGGTAGGGCAGACTGCTAATAAAGAAGGACCCTGAAAGGAGTATAAAGTCAAAATGGTTTCACTGATAAGATAAGTAATACAGTTTCATATAAACCATCCTGACACACCTCTATAATTTAAAGGTCCCAGAAGCAAATTAGTTTTCCAAAATAATACCTAAATCAGGATTTCAACATAGTAAACTATCTGCTATTGGAAAATTCTTGTTAATGCAATCATTTACATACTAGTTAAAAAACTTCACACTATTTTAGAAATTAAACATTTTCCAAATTTTATTTATTTAATGGATCTCTAATTCAAGCTTCTACCTTTTTTATCTCGTCATACCATTCAGCTCTGATTTTTGCTTAGGAAAGGAGGAAATTCCTTCCAACATATTAAGCCACATCTTAGGTGCAATCTCATTTAATTTTTTTGATTATAGAGAACTAAAAAAGTAACAAATAGTATAATAAGATCAACTGAAATTCACAGATAAGATTTTTCAAGAAGTTTGGTATAGATTACTGTGGGCCACAATGATGTTTTCAGAAAGGTTTATGAAAGCATAATACTTATTAGTTGAGTAGCCTTAAGAAAATCGCCTTTGTGAGTCTTAGTTTTATCATTTATAACATGAAAGTCATATAATCTACACTATAGATAATAGTGGTAAATGAGGGGATTGAATGTGTAAAGCCTATGATATATTTCCTAGGTCACAGAAGCAGTCAGTGGAAGCATACTTTAAAATCCCTCATCCCTTTCTACACTTTCACTGTTTACCATGTGTATTTGCAGATCTGCTATGTGTGTGTGTCTGTGTGTGTGTGTGTGTATGCATGCACACATGTATGGGTACTTATAAATTTATTTTCAAATGTAAAATTATTCACTAGCAGTGTAATGCTTCCTCTGACATTTTCAGTAACTTGACGTTATCCAATAGGTTTAAAATGTGTATAATCAACACATCTGTTAATGGATTTTTATCATGGCACTTTGATTTATAAAGAAAATTTAAATTTAAAATTGCCCTTTGTTAATAATTGGTTATTTGAAGTTTTCTGAAAGTTTTTTTTCCACTGAATGTGATGATCTTTATTTTTTAATATAAATTTATTTAATTGTAGTCTAATTGTTTTACAATATTGTATTGATTTTGCCATACATTGACATGATCCGCCATGGATGTACATATGTTCCCCATCCTGAATGCCCCCCTCCCCATACCATCCCTCTGAGTCATCCCAGTGCACCAGCCCAGAGCATTCTGTATCATGCTTCAAACCTGGACTGGCAATTCGTTTCACATATGATATTATACATGTTTCAATGCCATTCTCCCAAATCATCTCACCCTCGCCCTCTTCCACAGAGTCCAAAAGACTGTTCTATACATCTGTGTCTCTTTGGCTGTCTTGCATACAAAGTTATCGTTACCATCTTTCTAAATTCCATATATATGCATTATTATACTGTATTGGTGTTTTTCTTTCTGGCTTACTTCACTCTGTATAATAGGCTCCAGTTTCATTCACCTCATTAGAACTGATTCAAATGTATTCTTTTTAATGGCTGAGTAATACTCCATTGAGTATATGTACCACAGCTTTCTTATCCATTTGTCTGCTGGTGGACATCTAGGTTGCTTCCATGTCCTGGCTATTATAAACAGTGCTGCGATTAACATTGGGGTACACGTGTCTCTTTCAATTCTGGTTTCCTTGATGTGTATGCCCAGCAATGGGATTGCTGAATTGTATGGCAGTTTTATTTCCAGTTTTTAAAGGAATCTCCACATTGTTCTCCATAGTGGCTATACTAGTTTGCATTCCCTCCAACAGTGTAAGAGGGTTCCTTTTTCTCCACACCCTCTCCAGCATTTATTGCTTGTAGACTTTTGGATAGCAGCCATTCTGACTGGAATGAAATGGTACCTCATTGTGGTTTTGATTTGCATTTCTCTAATAATGAGTGATGTTGAGCATCTTTTCATGTGTTTGTTAGCCATCTGTATGTTTTCTTTGGAGAAATGTCTATTTAGTACTTTGGCCCATTTTTTGACTGGGTCATTTATTTTTCTGGAATTGAGCTGCAGGAGTTGCTTGTATAATTTTGAGATCAGTTCTTTGTCAGTTGCTTCATTTGCTATTTTCTCCCATTCTGAAGGCTGTCTTTTCACCTTGCTTATAGTTTCTTTTGTTGTGCAGAAGCTTTTAATTTTAACTAGGTCCCATTTGTTTATTTTTGCTTTTATTTCCAATATTCTGGGAGGGGGGTCATAGAGGATCCTGCTGTGATTTATGTCAGAGACTGTTTTCCCTATATTCTCCTTTAGGAGTTTTATAGTTTCTGGTCTTACATTTAGATCTTTAATCCATTTTGAGTTTATTTTTATATATGGTGTTAGAAAGTGATCTAGTTTCATGCTTTTACAAGTGGTTGACCAGTTTTCCAAGCACCACTTGTTAAAGAGATTGTCTTTTCTCCATTGTATATTCTTGCCTCCTTTGTCAAAAATAAGGTGTCCATAGGTGTGTGGATTTATCTCTGGGCTTTCTATTTTGTTCCATTTATCTGTATTTCTGTCTTTGTGACAGTACCCTACTGTCTTGATTAATGTGGCTTTGTAATGGAGCCTGAAGTCAGGCTGGTTGATCCCTCCAGTTCCATTCTTCTTTCTCAAGATTGCTTTGGCTATTTGAGGCTTTTTGTATTTCCATACAAATTGTGAAATTATTTGTTCTAGCTGTGTGAAAAATACCATTGGCAGCGTGATAGGGGGTTGCATTGAATCTATAGATTGTATTGGGTATTTTACTCATTTTCACTATACTGATGCTTCTGATCCATGAACATGGTGTATTTCTCCATCTATTAGTGTCCTCTTTGCTTTCTTTCACCAGTGTTTTATAGGGTGATCTTTAAATTTAATTTCTACTTCTAAGCTTGTGGATATTTGCTTTCCAATGTCACGTTACTGGTCAAAACCAGAGATTTAAAATTTTTGATAAATTCTAAAACCTGCTTGATATGCTTTATTTTACTGTCCATACATGCATTTTGTGATATTCATTGAAAGTTTATTTCCTAAGTGCTAGTAGTTCCTGTTCCAACACTCTAGCTAGAGAATTCGTAATCACACAGACATGACAGGTCGAGGCTCCAAATAGGTCTCCCACTGCGGGGCCTGCTGATGCCCCCAGGTGAATCATTTTCTCTCTCCCATGGTCACTCCTGCTGCTTCTGCTGGTATCACCACCTCCAGTCTGGGCCAGGTTCCACCGAGCCTTCCTCTCAGGGCCTCAGGATCCACAGACTTCTCTGAGGCAAAGATATGCCTTTCAGAACAACTGCTGTTTGCACCACCCTCTGTGCCTAGCTGCTACTGGGTCAGAAAAGTGGCCTACTTTCATCTGGCTATCAACTCTCTTCATGTACCTGCTCACTGTTCTACTAGACTTCAGGGTTCCCTGGTGTCTCAGGTAGTAAAGAATCACTCCAGTATCTTTGCGTGAAGAATTCCATGGACAGAGGAGCCTGACGGTCTATGGTCTATGGGGTCACAAAGAGTCAGACGTGACTGAGTGACTAACACATTCAAATCAAAATGCTAACAAAATATACCAGACTTCACTTATAAAACTTAAGTTCAAAATAAAATTAAGAATATCCAGATGAGCAGAGCATAAAATTAAACCAAATGAGAGGTCCTTCTCAGCACAGGGCCTTGTACAACTGCCACACTCCCAGGAAGCAGGCCATAATCACAAGGAAGAGATGAAGTAAGAGATGATTATAAACACTGTGAATGCCAACAGAAACCAGCCATTGCAGAATTACCTTTGAAGGGTTTGGAGGGGCAGTAGTGGAAAGAGGCAGAATGTAGTGAATTCAGTCTTAATAATCAACTGAGTGCAGAGGTAAAACTTCCAAAACTAACTAGTGTTTACTCAGTAAGCACTTTAGATGGAGACTCATTTGCCAGAAACAATCAACTATGCAAGAAACTCCCTCCTCTTTTCCTCTTATTTTTGCCCTCTCTTCCTTGGGTTCTCTATGCAACTCAAGTCTCTAATCCACTTCTCTTTCATATCTCAGGGATATAGTAACTCAATTTCAAGGAAGTTTTAAAACATATATTCAAATTCTGTGACACTCCTCTGAAAGGAATTATGATTGCAACCAATAAAGGACTGTGACACGCAGAAGTCATGTATTTTCTTCCTCCTTTTCTGGGAACACTCATTCTCCACATGTCTCCTGGAACACTACCTCTCACAACATGATAAGGAGCTGGAGGAAGCACAAGAGACATGGAGAGTGGGAATGTAAGTGCTCCAAGCTGTGCTCCCCAGAATTTTGGTCATCTCAGCCCAGGTACTGTATATGTGAATGACAGAGCCATAGTGATGTCAGCCATTAGTGAAGTCACCCTCAGTCTTCAAGCATTCCTCGTTAAAACCCTAGACAACATAGAGCAGAGACAAATCAGGCCCACTGTGCCTTGTTCAAATTTGGAATCCACAAAGTCCATAAACATAATACAATGTTTGTCTTATACCAGTGAGTTTTGGTTGGTTGATAACACAGTAATGATAACTGGGACAACCCTTGACTTCCACACAAGTTAGGGTAAAAAGAGACAGATATACTTTTGACTTTGAGCTTGACAATGTTTACCATTTCCAGGAGAAGAGTTGCCACTGCCCACTCAGACTGGGCCCCACACATGGAACAGACATAAGCCCTACCTTCAGTGAGGAGAGACAGTCTGAAGCAGATCCATCCAGTCAAACCACGCAGATGTACAATGGAGAAGAAATAATTGGTGTCAGTCCTTGAGTTAATCCACTATAAATGCAGCATCAATATGGCAATAGCTAACTGATACATAGCTTCAAAGTGTTGTGTATGAAGCCTTAAAAATAGCTTAAGCTTTTTAATGTTTAATGTATTCACCTGTTTAGGGATGATAATATATTTTTTGTGAGATATTTGTGAGAATTCATGAGTCAATATTTCTAAAACATAAAGGATGCTTTACACATGCTGGCACATAGGACACACTATTAAAAATTGATATCTTATTGTGCTATTATTGTTAAGAGCTTTCAATTCCTATATTTTTACATTGTTATGTGATTCCATCATTTAGTGCCCATGTTTCTATTAACTGAAAACTAATTGAGCATAGAATGTTTGTGTTCCTCCAGTTTGGATGTTTAGTTAGAGAATAGATCTCTGATTGGGTCCACAAGGGAATAGCCCACAAGTTAACAAAAATATTATTGACATGTGTTTTAGGTACACATGTAAACAGAATGACTTTCAAACATGTAGCTCCACCAGGAGCACTGTTTGAAAAAAAAGTATAGAAAGTAGTTTTAAGATTTGAGACTTCTGCACAGGGATGAGGTCTTTCTCTGTCATACACAATGTGAAAATTTCTGTCTCATCAGTTTCTAGGGTTATTTAAAAGAGGCCAGCAACCCGCTCCAGTATTCTTGCCTGGAGAATTCTATGGACAGAGGACCCTGGTGGGCTATACAGTCTACAGAGTTACAAAGAGTCAGACACGACTGAGTGACTAACACTTAATGTATCAATCAGTGAAAATCACATAGCTGGAAGAACAGGAAAACACAGGATAAAGCAATTGTGATGTAATTAGATGTGTCAACTTTAATAGCCTATGGTACCCAATTGTTTGGTCAAGCATCAGTCTAGATGTTGCCATGAAACTAGTTTCAGATGTGATTCACGTTTAAGTCAGTAAACTTTGAGTAAAGTAGATGTCCCTTCATAACATGGATAGGCTTTACACAAACAGTTGAAAGCCCTAAAAGCAAGGCCAAAAAATTCTCAAAACACTAATTATGACTCAAAACTGCAACATTAAAACTCTGCCTGAGTTTCCAGCCTATAGATTTTAGATTTAAGTCTGTAATATTAACTCTTCCCTGAATTTCTAGCCCACTAGACTGCTGTATAGATTTTGGACTCACCAGTCCCCAAAACTCTGTGAGCCAATTCCTTAAAATAAATCCCTCTAGAAGGAATAGGCAACCCACTCCAGCATTCTTGTCTGGAGAATCCCATGGACAGAGGAGCCTGGTAGGCTACAGTCTATGGGATGGTAAAGAGTCAGACATGAAATAGCAACTGAAACAAACAATTGATCAATAGACAGATACATAAATTCATAGATAATTAAATGCACAGATGTCTCACTGGTTCTGTTTCTTTGGGGAAGTCTAATGAACTAACAAACAAAAAAATCATTGTAAGGTAAATAGTCAATGAACACTGTGCAGCGAATGGAAAGAAATCTTAATTTCCAGTGCGATAGTGAGCTCTACCATGTTACATAATATAGATTGATGAGATGTGGTCATGTACTCCAAGATTTTATAATCTAAATCAGAGTCAAAATGCTAATCACTCAAGGGAAGAAATCAGATAATAGGAATTACTGTAACACAGAAAATCTTGGTCCAGGATCTGAGAAATATGCTTCAAAGAAAAGTCAAATTTGAAATGTACCAAAAGTAGGAATTATTAGACAAAGTAATGGAAGTTTGGCAACAGACGTGGAAGAAATCTATATAACCAAAGCCTCGGAGATAAGAAACTGTTTCGGAATCTATTGCTGTAGCAGTTAACTATAGATAAAGGAAGGCAGATGAGGTTTCTAGTTAAGGAGTTGCATGCATATTAAGTCACTTCAATTGTCTCCAATTCTGCGACCCTATGGACTGTAACCTGCCAGCCTCCTCTCTCTGTGGGATTCTCCAGGCGAGAATACTGGAGTGGGTTGCCATGCTCTCCTCCAGGGGATCTTCCTGGCCCAAGGATGGAAACCTGGTCTCTTATATCTCCTACATTGGCAGGTGGGTTCTTTACCACTAGCACCATCTGGGAAGCCCAGTTAAGGAGTTATTGTTGACCAATTAGAGAATGAAAAGTTTCTTCAGTTAGGACAACATCTGCTCTATTTGGTTTTGTCTTTTGGTTTCTTGGAACCTAATATAGATCCTGGTATATATGAATATTCAATAAATCTTTATTTCATATACAAATAAATGTATGAAAAATGAAAACAGATTTTAGTGGAAGGATATTAGAGTAAATTTCCAAATGACAGAGACCAAGGAAAACATATGTAATGATTTAACAAGTGTCTGTTAAGTACTCAAAATGCTCTAGATACGGGATAAAGCATTCTGTGAGGGATTGGCAATTTGGTTGTAAGCAAGGGAGACAGAATCTCTGTTGTAAATTAGCTTAATCTTCAATAGTAATGAGAATAAGAAATGAAAAGGTTCAGAAAAGCCTAAGTATAGCACATTTTTCTTTAATCTCAGCTGGGTAAGGATTACCCAACTCCTTGGGGAAAAAGACACACATCAGTTGCACAGTGTATTTAACTATAGAATTTTTTGTGCTTTTTACTTGCATGGTAAATTTTACATAGTTCTTTGGACTGTGCGGTGACAGTCAAGTTGAGCCTACCTTTTTGGTATAATCATTGCTGTCCGAGTTATACCACTTTAACTTATTACTGTGGATAGAATTAGGCCAGGTTACACTTTGTTGGCAATTTCAGTCAAAAATCTATCACTCATGGTAGATATGCTCGATAAAACATAATCCTTACATAACCAATTCTGATAAAACATCTTTCTATGTGACCGTGGCCCATATTTCACACATATCAGCATGCAGATTTGCCTTCCATAGTGTTTTATATCTCATATAGTGTTTGAATACCCTCATCTAGATTCATGTTCTCATACTCACTTTGAAACTTTATAACTTGTAGACAGTCTGCCTAGATCATACACTGACAACTATAAAAATAGTTCCAAGAGAAAAGAAAGATAATTTAAATAAATGAAGAGATGTACCATGTACTTGAATTAGAAGACTCATTATTGTTAAGATGTTATTTTCTTTCAAAATTTTCTATAGGATTAGGGTAATTCTAATCAAATGCATAAAATCATTTGATGAATTTGACAAGCTGAAGCTAAAATGAATATGGAATTGCCAGGGATCTGAAATAGCCAAAGTAATTCTAGGAGAAAAAAAATAAAACAAAATTAAAGGACCCTAACTAGCTGATTTCAGATTTACCATAGAATCAATTGAGACAATGTGACTTGGACTAAGGATAGACGTGCAGATCAATGAACAGAAAAGAGAGTTCAGAAATAAATTCACACATGTATGGAAAATTGATTTTATCAAGGTAATAGAAAATTTCAATGGAGAAATGGGGCTAGAACACCTAGATGTGTATTTTAAAACTTATTATTTTCCCTCATGAAAAACAATTACTCAAAATGAATCATATACAGAAGAAAATATTTGATCTTTCAGTGGCCAAGATTCCCTAGATAAGATTTTAAAAATTCATAAAGGAAAAAATTACAAATTAGACTTCATCAAAATTAAAACTTTCTATTTTTAAGAGATTCTCTGAAGAAAAATAAACAGCAGAGACTTCAAAAATTGTATATGTGTTATACATATTACATATATAAAATATATAGAACATATGAAACAAATGCTGCAATTCAAAGATATTTAAAAATGAGCAAATAATTTGAAAACTTCAATGTTCATCGCAGCACTGTTTATAATAGCCAGAATGTGGAAACAACCTAGATGTCCATCAGCAGATGAATGGATAAGAAAGCTGTGGTACATATACACAATGGAGTATTANAAATCCTGCAAAAAAAAAAAAAAAAAAGCAGATATATAAAAGACTAAGAAATACTTAAAAAGTACTTATCATCACTAATTACCATGAAATTGCAAATTAAAAACAAAATGACATACTATTACATATCCATTAGTATGATTAAACTTATAATCTCAGGAACAAGTACTGTTAAAGAACAGTTAGACTTCTCATATACCAATGATGAGAATATAAAATAGGTATAACAACTTTGGAAAACATATTGACAGATTATTATAAAATTCACATTTCTTTATCTAAGACTGGTTAATTTCACTCCTAGGTATTTGCATAAGAGAACTAAAGATATGAGTTCAGAAAAAGACTTACAGATAAGTGTTCATAACAGTTATATTTAAATAGACTCACTCCGGGAGTTGGTGATGGACAGGGAGGCTTGGAGTGCTGCGATTCATGGGGTCGGAAAGAGTTGGACAGGACTGAGCGACTGAACTGAACTGAACTGAAACTGGAAACAATCCTAGTCTCCTTAGAGAGTGAAAATAAATCGTGGTATATCCAGACACCATGAAATATAATGCAGGAATATAAAGGAATAAAATACAGAATCACATAACAATGTGGATGACTCTCAAAATAATTATGTTTAGGGAAATATTCCAGACACAAAAGAGTATATGTGAAATGTATTTCTTCATACAAAATTTAAGAACAGAAAATACTAATCTAAAGTGACAGGAAGAGGATTTGTGCCTGCCAGGGATCTGGTCAGGACTGTGAGAATGCAACAAAAAAGATTGTGAGGGAAACTCACGGTGTGATTAAAAGTGTGTATACCTGGTGTATTTTATGCTATAAATTGTATCTCAATAAATATTACTTTCCCTTCAAACAAACAAACCAAACCAGGTAATTTGTATACTCTCTGCTGTGAGAACAGGGTTTCCTTCCGGTAGGAGAAACAGCCTAAGGGAAGATAAATTATACACATTTTTGTAGATAATTTCTTGAAAAACGATGATAAAAAATTTCTCAAGTGATATTAGAGATTGAAAAGGCAGCATTCTCCAGTATTTTAGAAAGGAAGTAGACATTTGGCCATTAGTTAACCACCATTACTAATTTTAGGCTTTGGCAATCTCTATAGTCTCACCACACAGAGGATATCAAGTATTTCTAAAGAGTATCAAAACATAAATTAACTTATTTCATAATTATTATTTTATTTCCCATCAGTATAAGTCTGTGGGTATTTGACATATTCAAAGGGAAAATTTCAACTTTACAGTTCTATGACCAAACTTTGCACAAATGAGGACATGGATTCCTTGAGGAAAACCAATGACTGGAAATTTTTTGTTATTTCTATGGAGAGAAAAAAAATGACAGCAATTCTGTTGTCAAGTGTACAAAGGATCACTACAAAGAATAGTAAAAACACTATCAAGTCTGAGCAATGAATCAGGAGAAATCATTTAAACTTCAACAGAAAGAATCACTCAGCTAAGAAACAATTCAAAATAGAATAGTGTTTGAGAAAAAAAAAGGAAACATTTCAGAATTTGATTAAATCTTGTTCTATCTTCAAAAATAAATAAATACTCAAGAAATTAAAATATTATGAATCATACACTTCAACAGACCAATCTAATGAGGTAAATACATCAATCAAGGATTTTGTGAAAAAATAAGAACAAATCTTGGCATCTAGGTAAATTATTTCACAAATATTCAAGAAAAAATAGATCCCTAAGGAACTAGAGTAGTTTGTCTTCACTTCAGCTTTGAGAAAAAGATCTGACTAAAGTCTTTTGAGCATACATTCAAAGTAAAGTCAATGTCCCAGAATGTCTCTAAATAAACTCTTGAAATGAAATACGGTCACTAAAGAGATATTAAAGTTCACTTCATTTCCCAAGTAGTTTTTACCAAATCTCTAAAATAAGATGGATTTCTGTGGCATAGTATCTGAAAACAGTTTAGTACCAGAGAATTTGATAAATTACTAAGTCACGTCATCTCTTAAACCTGCAATCAGTCCAGGATATTTATAATCTGTATAACATGTAGATTTTTATTATTGAGAAGTTTTCATGAATTAAAAGTTTTTTAGTAAGAATCACTGATATTTTTACAAGGGAAAGGGCATCACAGTTTGTCTTCCCCTTCATATTAAGTGGTACATACAGTTGCTAATTACTCTGTCACTAGGTGTAACTAATCCTCATCATGGTTGTTAGATGCTGATTACTTTCTGAGCCTCCCCTCAATGTCATGTCAAGCAAAATTACAGTAGCAATGTAGCAAAACTAATTAGGCCACACTGACCTTAACAGTGGGCAGTTATCGATCTCATCCTAAGCATGTTGGAATTTTGAAAAATGAAAACAAAATAGAAAAAAAAATTTCTACTTGCTACTGGCCCTTTCTAATCACCTATTTATTCCATGTGACATAAAATTAATGAGTCCTCTATCAAAGGGGGCAACAATCAGAAAAGAAATGAGGGAATCCTTTGAGATACAGATTTAATTACATGTCTGCCTTAGTCAGCTGCTATAACAAAACACCATAGACTGGGTGGTTTAAACAATAAACATTCATTTCTCAAATTTGGGGAAGTTAGGAAGTACAAGATCAAGGTATTTATTCTAATGTTTTATGCCAACACATTCAGTGGTGAGGAAATTTTTCCTGATTTCACAGACAGTCATGTTCTTACGTTACTCCCACATGGCAGAGAGAGAAAACCTCTCTTGAGTCTTGTCTAAGTACACTAATCCCATTCATGAGGGTTCCACTTTCTTGACTTTACTTCCCAGGCCCAACCTCCAAATACCATCACCCCAGAGATGAGGGCTTCAACATATGAATTGCAAGGGGACATAAACATTCAGTTCAGTGATGTTAATCCGCCATTTAAATGTGTGAGCTACATTATTTTAAAAATATTTTATTCATTGACATGAAATAATTTTAGATAAATATGCTTTTTAAAGGAGCAATAGAAATGATATAACACTATTAAAATGTCAGAGTCACATTAAAATGACAGTCTCAATTCAAAACAGTGAGAAATTACATGCTCATTTTAAGATTCAATATTCAGTATTGAATATTTTCAAGATTCAATATTTCCTAAGATATTTCCTAAGGTTGTCTGTTAAGAGAAGAAGAAACTCAAGATTTTGCTCCAGAACAAGCTCACTCTATTCATCTATTGATGACAAAGAATTTCATATATCACATCATGATTTCTGAGAGACATTCTGGTGGCAGTTCTCTTACTTACTCACATTTGGTCAATGATAGCACTGATATTACTTTGTGTTATAAAATGTAATTTGCTTTACTGTTGTATCATCACTAAAGTAAGATTCTGGATTTCCTATGTTACCTGTTGACTTTTTTATATAAGATCAAATTTTTAATTGATTCACATTTCCTCCAATATATAGAAATTCTAGCAGAGACATAAGAAACAAAATGTTAAAAATATCAATATATCTATCTATAATATTTCCATATATGGATAGAGAAAATGATTGCTTAAAGTGTAACCAATAGTCTACAGAAGTGAAACCTTACAGAAAATATTTTAATTTTTTGATATATGTCATATCAAAATAAAGACATGACACCACAGATTGCACTGTAACACAGAACATCTAGCTTTTGAGGGTAGAAGCCATCTTTTTGGTTGTTTATTAACAGCATTGGGTTCTGAGAAAAATTCATAACGTTTTGTAGTGCCGAAATATAACCCCAACTACCAGGAGAGTAAATTCTTCCTGCTACTGATACTGCTGCTAAGTTGCTTCAGTCGTGTCCGATTCTGTGCAACCCCATAGATGGCAGCCCACTAGGCTCCTCTGTCCCTGGGATTCTCCAGGCAAGAATACTGGAGTGGATTGCCATTTCCTTCTCCAACGCACGAAAGTGAAAGGTGAAAGTGAAGTCGTTCAGTCGTGCCGGACTCTTAGCCACCCCATGGACTGCAGCCCATCAGGCTCCTCCGTCCATGGGATTTTCCAGGCAAGAGTACTGGAGTGGGGTGCCATTGCTGAATGTCTATTGGTGCTTAACCAGAGAATATATTTCTAAATATAATTCATTAGTAGCAGCCATGTACAGTATGACATTAGAAACTTTTAAAAGGAATCAATATAGGAGCAATTAAGTAGAAAACACATTGAACATACATGTGTTCCACAGGTATTACACATATAAAGAATAATGACGTTTGCTACCTGTTCATCAATCAATGAACATCTTTATCATGTTCATTATAATGAACATGTTCATTGATAAATGAACATAGATACCTGAACACTGATACATGTTCAATGATAAAGGAAGAGTGACAATGTTCAAATGAAGTGTATAAAGTCTCATGAAGCCTTCAAATGAGGTAATTATGGAGATTATATCAAAACAGTCAAAAAGTTATGCCAAGTGAAATGTCAAAAGTCTAGCTCTACTAATACAAGTTGATAAACTTATGTTTTCATATGTTTCCCACAACTTTAATAATTGATGACAAAGTCCTGTTGGTTAAATTTTCAAAATCTTTCTCCCATCTGACACCTGTCCTCTTTTTTCACTAAACAGTGTCACTTCTTTCATTCAGAACTCTCTTTCTTCTCCTGGGTTATCAAAATATCCTGGTCTTCCTGCTAACAAATCACTCCCACATGACACTGCAATATCATTTTGCAGCAACTCTCAAGAGGAGGAGTTCCCTTCCCTGACCATTTAATTGGGCCCTGACTCTGTGATTTGCTTTAACCAATAGAAAATAGTAGAACTGACATCAGTATTGTTTTATAGTCAATTCTCCAGTATTTCAGATTGCTGTAATGCCTAGCTATTAGCTTTTAGGGAGGAACTTGAGGAGTTCACTTTGCCCTCCAGGCTTGCCCCAGCTTTCTGAGCCTTTAGGAAATAGCTGTCTTACTGCCTGCAAAGGCCTGGAATGTCACAGAGGACTTCTTAAATCTCTCCTGGCTGTCTCATATTTCAGGCCCCTGCTTTGCTCTTCTTGTAGAAGGGCCTATGTGCTCAACAGACATATAATTCAAATTTCCCTTTCTCCTCCCAGACTTGAGCACAATACTGCATTACACTAAGTGACAACTCATGGGAAAGATTAAACAGGTGGATGAAGACCTGTGCTGTGTGTGACTGGGTTCTTCAGACTAAGTTTCATAAAGGGTCAAATAGTTTCTCATTACTGCAGGCTATGGTATATCTCTCCTCTTCTTAGTATCCACCAGGTATAAGAAGTAGTCAAAGCTTTCTATGCGCCAATTATGGGCTCATTACTTTCTGGAACTTAGTTCATCATGTTTTTGGTTTTTTACATCATCAGTTTTTAAATGGGTTAAACCCAAAACATGTTCACAGGACAACAAGAACAACTATAATCCCCATAGTCATCCAAAAGGTTTTGTTCAAGCAACAGTGGTATCTTTTGTAATTTTCCACATTCTAATTAGTAGTTACAATTTTTCTTCATAGATTTTTGCTCACCTCTGATGATAGAGATGCTCAATGAGCAGATGTATGCTTAGGGATATATTAATACTTACCCATATCACTCCTTGACAATTTTCATGTCTAGCTTGGTCTCTAAACTTAATGTTTTATACAGGTAAACTTAAAAGGGTCCTCCTATAGATTCAGCTCTGTTGGAAATGGAAGTTTGAGACTTAAATATCAATATTAAAGATTGGTCAAAATTTTCATTCCAATAATTCAATAAACTGACAAATCCATATTAATTTGTCAATATGTTCATAGTTAAACTGCATAAGTAGCAACTGCAGTATAGTCAGAGTCTAGCAAAATGATAATTTTTTTCAAAGTTAGATTAAGTAAAGTAGTATGTGCTTTTTAAACAATCCATGAGATCATAAAGAAAAACTCTATGAAATATTGAGACTGAGTCTCTTAAGAAGCTTGAACAACAACTAGTAGAGGAAACTCATCCTTTAAGGACCATTGTGTAGATCTGGGCCTAAAAATATTATACAAAGTCTAGCATCTAATTATTCCTCTGATTTCATTCCTACCATACTTTTCTCCACTTATTTTTTTCTTCTTCTTCCCTTTTTTTTTCAAAAAATCCAAGTATGTTACTATCTTAGGACATTTTTGTAGATGGTTGCTCTGCCTAGAAACTTTTCCTCTCAGTTATGACTATGTCATTTCAGCTCTTTCCTTCCTTAAGTCTCTGCCCAACTGGTACCTTCTCAGCAGAAGCATACATACTCTCATGAGCATATTTAAAAGTGCAATGACATTCCTGTATTTATTATCCTCTTTACTTGCTTAATTTTTCTCCAGAGGAATTATTACAATCTACTATATTGTTTTCTGATTTATTTTCTTTATTGTTTTCTCCCAACCTTCCAATCACTTCCCCACAGTTGACCATAAGCTGTAAAAAGGCTGAATTAGATTTGTCTTTTTTTTTTCACAGCTTCCCTCTAGTGCCTATAATAATCTCTGGCCTCTGCTCAGTCACATCTGACTCTTTGTGATTCAGTGGGCCATAGCCCACCAAGCTTCTCTATCCATGGGATTTCCCAGGCAAGAATACTGGAGTGTGTTCCCATTTCCTCCTTGAGGGGATCTTCCTGACTCATGTATCAAACCCATGTCTACTGAATTGCAGGTAGATTCTTTGCTGCTGAGCTGCCAGGGAAGCCTGAATGAGGAAATAAGGAATAAAAGGAGAGAGGAAGGAATAAATGGTAGGAGGGAGAAAGGGGGTGAGGGGAAAGGAAAAGAAGAAAAACCTTAAAGTATGCCATCTGGAATCATATTTAAAAGTTTAAAACTTTAAGCTCTCTTGCTTACTATAAATTTTCTCTACCCTTATGAATAATGAATACAAATTCCATAGTCTTTATTTGAGAGGTTTTAACCTTCCCCATAAAAATTTTGTAACATTTAAATAAGATAAAGCCTATATCATAGCCCCTGGAAAATGAGCTTGAGCTCTTTTGATAAAGATTCATATTACATACATTTTAAAAACTGGGAGAACACAATATTGAAGTAGAAGAACAAAACTGAAAGACAAATGCTACCCGATTTCAAGATTCACTATAAAACTACAGTCATCAAAACAGTGTGGCAATTTTGAAAGACTAAACAAAAGGATGGAAAAGAATAGAAAGCCCAGAAACAGATGCATATATATACTCTAATGACAACTAATCTTTGACAAAGGAATAAAGACAATATACTGGAGCAAAGAGAGTGTTTTCAACAAACAACCTAGAATTTCTAGACATTCACCACCCCCTGAAAAACTGCCACAAGAATCTAGGCACAGAACTTACATCTTTTATAAAAATTAACTCAGAATGAATTATCAAAGATTTCAGTGTAAAACACAAATTTCTAAAATTCCTAAAAAAACAACACAGAAGTAAATCTAGATGATTTTGAATACAGCAATTACTTTTTAAGATATATTCCAAAGGCATAGTCTATGAAAGAAGTAATTAGTAAGCTGGATTTCATTATAATTAAAAAATTCTGTCTGTGAAAGGCAATGTCAAGGGAATGTGAAGATAAGTCACAAACCGAAAGAAAATACCTGCAAAAGGCATATTTGGTAAATGAGTATTATCTAAAATACAAAAGCATTCTTAAAACTCAACAAGAAAACAATCTGATTTTAAAATGGGCAAAATATCTGAAGAGATGACTCACATACACACATAATCAGGTTGAAAAACTAGCATACGAAAAATGATTTCAAAATTACTTGTCTTACAGTTCAGTTCAGTTCAGTCGCTCAGTCGTGTCCAGCTCAGTGACCCCATGAATCAGAGCATGCCAGGCCTCCTTGTTCATCACCAGCTCCCGGAGTTCACTCAGACTCATGTCCATCAAGTCAGTGATGCCATCTAGCCATCTCATCCTCTGTCATCCCTTTCTCTTCCTGCCCCCAAACCCTTCCAGCATCAGGATCTCTTCCAATGAGTCAGCTCTTCGCATGAGGTGGCCAAAGTATTGGAGTTTCAGCTTCAGCATCCGTCCTTCCAATGAACACCCAGGACGGATCTCCTTTAGAATGGATTGGTTGGATCTCCTTGCAGTCCAAGGGACTCTCAAGAGTCTTCTCCAACACTACAGCTCCAAAGCATCAATTCTTTGACACTCAGCTTTCTTTATAGTGCAACTCTCACATCCATACATGACCACTGGTAAAACCATAGCCTTGACTGGACAGACCTTTGTTGGCAAAGTAATGTCTCTCCTTTTTAATATGCTGTCTAGATGGTCACAGCTTTCCTTCCAAGGAGTAAGTGTGTTTTAATTTCATGGCTGCAAACACTATCTGCAGTGACTTTGGAGCCCCAAAAAATAAAGTCAGACACTGTTTACACTGTTTCCCCATCTATTTCCCATGAAGTGATGGGGCCAGATGCCATGATCTTACTTTTCTAAATGTTGAGATTTAAGCCAACTTTTTCACTCTCCTCTTTCACTTTCATCAAGAGGCATTTTGGTTCCTGTTCACTTTCTGCCATAAAAGTGGTGTCATCTGCATATCTGAGGTTATTGATATTTCTCCCGGCAATCTTGATTCCTGCTTGTGCTTCTTCCAGCCCAGCATTTCTCATGATGTACTCTGCATATAAGTTAAATAAGCAGGGTGACAATATACAGCCTTGATGCACTCCTTTTCCTATTTGGAACCAGTCTGTCGTTACATGTCCAGTTCTAACTGTTGCTTCCTTACCTGGATACAGATTTCTCAAGAGGCATCCAAGTCAGGTGGTCTGGTACTCCCATCTCTTTCAGAATTGTCCACAGTTTATTGTGATCCACACAGTCAAAGGCTTTGGCATAGTCAATAAAGCAGAAATAGATGTTTTTCTGGAACTCTCTTGCTTTTTCAATGATCCAGCGGATGTTGGCAATTTGATCTCTGGTTCCTCTGCCTTTTCTAAAACCAGCTTGAACATCTGGAAGTTCACAGTTCACGTATTGCTGAAGCCTGGCTTG
>SJYQ01009899.1:100943-121921 GCA_006410935.1 Redunca redunca | reverse complement strand
CAGATGTGTAGAGTGGACTTTTGGACTCTGGGGGAGAGGGAGAGGGTGGGATGAGATGGGAGAATGGCATTGAAACATGTATACTATCATGTAAGAAATGAATCGCCAGTCTATATCTGATGCAGGATGCAGGATGCTTGGGGCTGGTGCATGGGGAGGACCCAGAGAGATGTTATGGGGTGGGAGGTGGGAGGGGATTCATATTTGGGAACACATGTACACTCGTGGTGAATTCATGTCAAAGTTTGGCAAAACCAATACAGTATTGTAAAGTAAACTAAAGTTAAAATAAAAATTAAAAAAAATAAAATAAAAGTTTATTGCAAAAAAAAATAAAATGACTTAAAATGTCATGTGATTTAAAGACTGTGGAGCAACTGAATTTCACAAACACTGCAGCCAGAGTATATTTTGGTTAAATAATTTTGTAAAACTCTTTGCCATTATTAACTAAGTGGAATCAAATGCTGATGTTCTGACCTAGCAATTCTATTCCTATTTATGCAATGGAAATTCATGCAGCAAATAACATATCTAAGAATATTTATTTCTGTTTTATTCACAATAGCAACAACTTTAGTGTTCATCAGTAGTACAAAAGATAAATAAGGACATAATTAGGTTTAATTTACTGAATTATTGCTGCATGTAATAGCATGAATGGTCCTCTCAAACCTTTTATTGATGTATTAATTTAATCATAAAATAGTATTTTTCTGGTAGCATTCAAATTATTAGTCAGTCAAAACTAAACAACAAGTTTAGAAGTTTGGATGGGAGATATTTTCATTAAGATACAATGACAATTCTAAAATTGCAAGTTCAAAACCATTACTTAAACAGCGGAAAAATTTCTGCTTGATTGACTATGCCAAAGCCTTTGACTGTGGATCACAATAAACTATGGAAAATTCTTCAAGAGATGGGAACACCAGACCACCTGACCTGCCTCTTGAGAAATCTGTATGCAGGTCAGGAAGCAACAGTTAGAACTGGACATGGAACAACAGACTGGTTCCAAATAGGAAAAGGAGTAGGTCAAGGCTGTATATTGTCACCCTGCTTATTTAACTTATATGCAGAGTACATCATGAGAATTGCTGGGCTGGAAGAAGCACAAGCTGGAATCAAGATTGTGGGGAGAAATATCAATAACCTCAGATATGCAGATGACACCACTCTTATGGCAGAACGTGAAGAAGAACTAAAGATGGGGAAACAGTGGAAACAGTGTCAGACTTTATTTTGGGGGGGCTTCAAAATCACTGCAGATGGTGACTGCAGCCATGAAATTAAAAGACGCTTACTCCTTGGGAGGAAAGTTATGACCAACCTAGACAACATATTCAAAAGCAGAGACATTACTTTACTAACAAAGGTCCGTCTAGTCAAGGCTATGGTTTTTCCAGTAGTCATGTATGGATATGAGAGTTGGACTATAAAGAAAGCTGAGCACTGAAGAATTGCTGCTTTTGAAGTGTGGTTTTGGAGAAGACTCTTGAGAGTCCCTTCAACTGCAAGGAGATCCAACTAGTCTATCCTAAAGGAGATCAGTCCAGGATGTTCTTTGTAAGGAATGATGCTAAAGCTGAAACTCCAATACTTTGGCCACCTCATGAGAAGAGTTGACTCATTGGAAAAGACCCTGATGCTGAGAGGGATTGGGTGCAGGAGGAGAAGGGGACAACAGAGGATGAGATAGTTGGATGGCATCATCGACTTGATCATCATGGGTTTGGATGGACTCTGTGAGTTGGTGATGGACAGGGAGGCCTGGCGTGCTGCAATTCATGGGGTCACAAAAAGTCGGACATGACTGAGAGACTGAACTGAACTGATATTAGGAAAACTGAAATGGACAAGGTGAATTATGTGCCAAAACATAATGCACCATGATGAACTCCACTTATAATCAAACACTTGTCAGATCAACTTAAAAACAGTCTTAAAATATAGTGATTATTTGTTAGCCATGTGGAGGAAAAACAAATTTCATAGCTTTGACATCACAGAAGAGATCACCTAGACAATACTGAGAAATGCACACATATAAACTTAAACTGTGTTCTTTTCAGAATAAAAGTTGATTATTATGAATCATTCAGAGGTAATAGTTCAAAACATTTATCAGGAGAAAATGAGGGGTATAATATCAGTACATGAAAGGTTACGAGGAATTTTTATAAAAGTAAAATCACTAGTGTATGTTTGTATTAGTTACTCAGTTGTGTCTGACTCTTTGTGACTCTATGGACTGTAGCTTGCCAGGCTCCTCTGTCTATAGAATTTTCTAGACAAAAATACTGGAGTTGTTTGCCATTCCCTTCTCCAGGAGATTTTTCTAACTTAGGGAGTGAATCTGGGTTTCCTCACTGCAGGCAGGTTTTTTATTATCTGAGCCATCAGGAATAACTTATGCCAATATAACAGGGAAAATACAAATGATCATAGTGAATGGACATAGTTACAATGAAATTGACTCTTTACTTAGAGCTGATGGCATTGAATATTTTGCATACCTTTTGGAAATTGTGATAAAAATTTATGTCAAATGTCTTATAATAATACATTCATTATCTAAACCACTCCAAGTTTAGGATTGTACCCTAAGGAAACATTTCAATAGAATTTCAAACTAGTATGCATGAAAACATTTGTTGCACCATTATTGGTAATGCTCAAAAAAAGGTCCAACTTCTGAGGACACTTAAAGAAATACATGGTGTGTCAAAATGGTAAAATTATCTATAGTCATTAAAAGACTAATTAAGACCACCATTTATAATAATTGAGTAAAATTTTAAGAATGAAAAGAAATATATAACATGGTATCTACATTGTGATTGTGACTATGTTAAAAAGTATACATGTGAAAGAGAATATATATAAATAAAAATTGATAGAATTATGGCTGATGTTTTAAATGTGTTATATTTTAGAATTTAACACAACAATGTCTATAAGAAGAAAATCAGTGAACCAAGTTTTATTAGTCTATATTATTACAAACCTACAAAGTGCATAATAATGTATAGGACAGGAACCATTAGAATAGAGAACATCATTGACCTTCTGCTTGGGGAAGAATAAAATGACCTTTGAGACAGAGAAGGGGTAAAGAAAAGTGAACGATTATGCATTAACCAAGTAACCTTGTTAATATCTACCAAAGAAATGAGATAGGAAGCATGCACCATCTTCGCTGACCTTCCAGGTACCCATGACATAGTATAACTTTGAGGCCTCAAATAAAAACTGCAGTCTATTGTACCTGACAGCAAGCTTTGCACTTTCATTATGCATATAATATCTAATAGATCTTTTGAAATCATTACCTGTCAAGAGGGGAAAAGAAGGGTAGAGGAAAAACCTTGAAGAATAGAGTTTGTCAAGGGTCAAAGTAAATGGCAATATACTTTAATAAGCAATAAGCGCCACATTATCTCTGGGTGGCCTATACACTCAGTGGACTGTGGGATCATAGACTGAATTGCAGAAAAACTTCTCAGTATCTAAAATACCCTTCTGGGATATTTTCTATTCATCAGTTTATATGTAGACCAAAAAATTTAAAAAAGGATCAATGCCACTGTTACTCTATGTAATACATAATTGAGAAGACAGATTTTTGAGCAAACAAAATCTTAAGATGTATTATGCATTTATGATTATTATCCTTATGTTATCTACATTACTGTTTCCTTATGTTAATAGTAACACTGAGAACTAATCATATTTATCATGTTTTTAGTACTCATTATCTAAGTAATGATGCAGGCTAATAATAAGACCACAGACTAGGTATAATAAAATGCAAATTTTATTTGCTAACGATGGAAAAACATCTTTCAGGTAAATCTCTCTGACCACTGTATGCCAGCAAAACAAAGAAAACTGCCTTTTCACAAACAATCTTGGATCTAAAAACATGGAAGTTAATAATTCCCTATTCTTCTAGACATTCCATAGATCACATTCTAGTGGCAGAGTAATTGACATAGAAACAGAAATGAGTGGAAGTCAAATTACTCAGATTCTAATTTGCACTCTATTGTAGAACACTTGTCATCATCTCGAAGTCTTGGATTTTGATTTTCTCATTGCATAAAAAGGAGTAAATCTTGATACATAAGATGGTCTCCAAAGTTACTACCAACATTAGAGCCCTAATTCTAATCCGGAGCTAGACAAAAATTTCCCCTTACTTTTAATCATGCATGCAAGAAGGAAGCAATACAGCTGCTGTGGTAGCAACAACATCCTGAAACAGTCTGGGAAATTGTCGAAATCATAAAGTCAACAAAGTTTTAATGACATGTACTACAAAAAAAACCCCACTATCCCTCCTCCTAACACTACAAAGTCTAATGGGAAAATTCCACTTGCTGCCAGCTTGCAAAGAAAAAAGAAGTATGGAATTTACTAGCAAAATTTGCCTTTAAATTGAAAGGAGAATAAACTCAAGGTTCCCTTGGGGTTTTAGAACCCTGGAAACTTCGGAGCACAGTTTGTGGTGTGTAAGTGGTTGGTTACCCTCCTTTTGCTGGACCTTTTATAGCTAAAGATACCACTTGGTTAATCCTAAGTATAAAGACAGGAAATCCTAATAATAACCGAAAATATACTTTGGCCACCTTATGTGAAGAGCCAGCTCACTAGAAAAGACCCTGATCCTGGGAAAGATTGAAGGCAGGAGGAGAAAAGGATGACAGAGGATGAGATGTTGGATGGCATCACTAACTCAATGGACATGAATATGAGCAAACTCCAGAAGATAGTGAAGGACAGGGAAGTCTGGCATGCTGCAGTCTGTGGGTTTGCAAAGAGTACAACACAACTGAGTGACTAAACAACAAATGTGAATTTTATATAAAAATATTTACTGAGATACTCTTAAGATTAGGCTACATATAACTTTTTTTTTTTTTCATTTGCAGTTTTCAAAGATGAACTTCAAGAACACAAGTTTTACTTAAAAAAAAAATATTATAGTTCATTGGATCCAGGTGAGAATTTTGGGTGATAAAAATGTCCAGTGATTTATACTGGCAGTTATTTTTAACTTTAAATATTAAATATATTGGCACTCTAATAACTCCTATGCTTGTACTTATATTTTAACTTCCTTTTAAAAGGAAATAGATATAAAACTTCCAAGTCTAAAACAAAATATCTTTAGGACTACCTTTAAATAGAGATATTTGTTAAATAGAGTTTAAAAGAAATAATTTGACTTTTATTCAAAGAACTTTTGAACCTGGTGAAATAGCTCCTTAATTCTCTTTCTGTCATGGAAGTCCTATTTTTCTACCATCTTTACCAGGAATTCTCCAAAACATTATCATTTTATTACTAATCCCCTTATTATTTCAACTTATTTCTCTTTAATAATTTAATATTAATTCACCTAACATTTACTATCCAGCAAATCAAAAATCAATATTGAATTTAATAGAAATTAGAATTCTAGCCACTAGCAATATAGAGAAGGCAATGGCAACCCACTCCAGTACTCTTGCCTGGAACATCCCATGGATGGAAGAGCCCGGTAGGCTGCAGTCCATGGGGTCACTAAGAGTTGGACATGACTGAGCGACTTCACTTTCACTTTTCAGTTTCATGCATTGGAGCAGGAAATGGCAACCCACTCCAGTGTTCTTGCCTGGAGAATCCCAGGGATGGGGGAGCCTGGTGGGCTGCCATCTATTGGATTGCTCAGAGTCGGACATGACTGAATTGACTTAGCAGTAGCAGCAGGAATATAGAGGCTGGTAATCCCCTTTGAAAATATTTGTATCAGTGAAACATAAAATTGCAAGATAAATAGGTGAAAATATGTTTTGATCATTTTTCACTATTTAATTGTGGAAATACCATAAAAATCACCTGTCAGGATTTTGAACTTCCTATTACCAATATCCCTTACATTCAAATTGTCTCTAATGTTTTTCCTATGTGTTTTTCACTTTGTTTTAGATTGCATACCAGACTAGCGCTCTCTGTATCATTAGATATTGACTCATATGTAATGTTATGTTCTAAGCTGACTCCCTGCCTATTCACCACTAAATAACAGTAAGCAATTCTATCAGGAAAATTAGCAGAAATGACAAGCACAATACACTAATAACTGGATATGCTATGGTTCCCTGGGAAATGGACTTTTCTTAATGGTTGTCTAACTTGAAAAAAGAAATATTTTGTCTATATATTATAGAAAGGTAAAGGTATTTATGTATGTGTATAAATTATATGCTTGCATGTGTGTGAATATACACTATTATATATGTTATATATATGAATTTTTTGTGTATATATATACATATATATAATTTTGCAGAGAGATTATTTGCTATGTATTTTTAAACATTTATACATGGAAAATTGTCAAAGGATTAGCTTGCTGTAAAAGTTAACTGTATATCTCACAAGAGGTAATATGGAATGCATGAAATTTTCTTCCTGACTCTCTATTTCAAGCATACTATGTCACTTATTGTGTACTTTCAATTTCACAAAAGTCAAATAAAAATTTTATGAACACTCATTTCTATGAAACCATCCAGTGTTAATTCACACCTGAGAGCTACTTCACTCAGTCTTTATCCATAAAAGAGATAAGCATACAAGCTATTCTTTGGAGAGAGTCTCTCAACATAAATATCCAAAAATTTCAGGGCTGTTTTCAAGAAATATTATTTATAGGATCAACGTATTACAAAATATTTCTGGTGTGAGATTCAACTCATGTTGACTTTACCTTGGGAACATTTTATTTTGTTTTAGTAAGCACAGTTTCTGCTCACAGCCTACCACTCAGAGATCAAGACACAGCCCCCACAGCTGTGGTAACTGACTACCAGATTAGTATTTGGATACTGGCAAGAGTTCTTTATTTTCCTGGCTACAAGCTGACAAACTCCACCTTTCTTCATATACTACTGAAACACAGCAGCAAATATAAGACAGTCCTATAAACAAAGACAGTAGACTGCCCGCAGGAAGTCTCAGACTCTAAGGAATTGATATTTTATTCATTGAGTCTTAATTTTTTTCCTCTTACTTGGCCTTATTTTATTGTTATTGTTACTGTCGCTACTTTTATTGTAGTTGTTTGGCAACAAGATTGAGAAGAGTTAGATTTTTGGGAGGTTTAGTAAGTCAAGGTTTTCATTCCAAAATAGTTGGGGAAACTGCTAATGTGATATTTACATGATTTATCTTTATGAGTTTTTATTTACTCACATGTAAAACCATTGTTAAAAATATCTTACTTGACAGAATATTAAGAACTTAAAATAGAGTATGAAAAGTGCTTAGAGTGTTAATAAGCACATAGTAGGTGTTCAACTAATGGGACCAGCTAATTTTACCATCTTGTTCATAAGTTTTAGATCCTTATTTCATATCAAATAACTAGAAAACAGGTTGGCAAGGTTTCCTTAAAGGGCAAGTAAATATTTTAGGCTTTGTAGGTTAAGATAAAAAAGGAAAGTAAAGGCTATTATGAAGATATTTACATAATCATTTAAAATATAACCATTTAAAACTGTATTTAGCTCATTGGCTATTAAAACAAAAAGACAAAGCAAAAAAAAATATACAAGGTGAAGCAAGTCAGGGCCACCAGTCATTGTTGCTCTTGCCTGAACCAGATGATTAAAATTTAGAAAAGAAGTAAAACAATTCAGACCAATTTCAGCTATGTTGGTAAAAACAAATTAAAAAAAACTAATTAGTCTTAGATAAAATAGGAATGATCTGGTAATTTTCTATCCTAAATGTTATTATGCCTTAAAATAAAATTATGTCCTATAGAGTGAACCTCAGTCTACGACACTGTCATCCAACAAAAACTAAGACATGAAGTGCACACACATCATGGGAAAATTTCATGACAGGTAAATTACTGGAAAAAAAATGGAAAAATATTTCAAAAGGATTCTTTGCTGTTCAAAACCATAATACAGCCTGTCAAATCACAGAAACATTGAGACTAAAATATTCATTTCTAGATACACTAAAGCTAATACTGATCATGTTATCCATTTAATAAATAGCATGTATTGTGCACTGACTATGTGTCAGACACTATTCAAGGCCAGAGGTTATACCAACTAAACAGAAAATCTTCCTCATCTTCTTAAAACATATATTTTGGTAGAGGAAATAAGAAACAGAAAGATAAACCCATTCGAATTCAGAGTTCCAAAGAATAGCAGGTGGAGATAAGGAAGACTTCTTAAGTGATCAGTGCAAAGAAATAGAGGAAAACAATAGATTGGGAAAGACTAAAAATTTCTTCAAGAACATTAGAGACACCGAAGGAATATTTCATGCAAAGGTGGAGACAATAAAGGACAGAAACAATAAATGTAGCTAACAGAAGCAGAAGATATTAAAGAGAGGTGGCAAGAATACACAGAAATATACAAAAAAAGATCTTCATGACACAGATAAGCACGATGATATGGTCACTCACCTAGAGCCAGACACTCTGGAGTCCGAAGTCAAGTGGGCATTAGAAAGCATCACCTTGAACAAGGAGGTGATGGAATGCCAGCTGTGCTATTTCAAATCTGAAAAGATGATGCTGTGAAAGTGCTACAATTAATACACCAACAAATCTGGAATATTCAGCAGTGGCCACAGGACCAGAAAAGGTCAATTTTCATTCCATTCCCAAAGAAAGGCAACACCAATGAATGTTCAAACTACTGCACAGTAGCACTCATTTCACATGCTAACAATGTAATGCTCAAAATTCTCCAAGCTAGGCTTCAACAGAGAACTTCGATTCTATGTGAACTGAGAACTTCCAGATGTTCAAGCTAGATTTAAAAAAGGCAGAGGAACCAGGGATCAAATTGCGGACATCAGCTGGATCATCAAAAAAGCAAGGGAGTTCCAGAAAAACATCTACTTCTGCTTTATTGACTATGCCAAAGCCTTTGACTGTGTGGATCACAACAAATTGTGGAAAATTTTTAACGAGATGGGAATACCAGACCACCTTATCTGCTTCTTGAGAAACCTGTATGCAGGTCAAGAAGAAACAGTTAGAACCATGCATGGGACAACAGATTGGTTCCAAATCAGGAAAGGAATACATCAAGGCTGTATATTGTCACCCTGCTTACTTAACTTCTATGCAGAGTACATCATGTGAAATGCCAGGCTGGATGAAGCACTGTTGGAATTAAGATTGCCAGGAGAAATATCAATAACCACAGATATGCAGATGACATTACCCTTATGGCAGAAAGCAAAGAGGAACTAAAGAGCCTCTTGACAAAGGTGAAAGAAGAGAGTGAAAAAGTTGACTTTAGACAACGTTCAAAAAACTAAGATCATGGCAACCAGTCCCATTACTTCATGGCAAACAAATGGGAAACAATGGAAACAGTGACAGACTTTATTTTCTTGGGCACCAAAATCACTGCAGATGGTGATTTCAGCCATGAAATTAAAAGATTGTTGTTCATTGGAAGAAAGCTATAACAAACCTAGACAGTGTATTTAAAAGCAGAGGTATTATTTTGGTGACAAAGGTCCATCTAGTTAAAGCTATTTTCCAGTAGTCATATATAGATGTAAAATTGGACTATAAAGAAAACTGAGGGCTGAAGAATTGATGTTTTTGAACTATAGTGTTGGAGAAGATTCTTGGAGAAGTCTCTTGGATTGATCAAACCAGTCAATCCTAAAGGAAATCAGTCCTGAATATTCATTGGAAGGACTGATGTTGAATCTGAAGCTCCAATAATTTGGCCACATGAGGTAAAGAGCAGACTCATTGGAAAAGGCCGTGATGCTGGGAAAGATTGAAGGTGGAGGGAAAAGGGAATGACAGAGGAGAAGATGGTTGGATGGATGGCATCACTGACTGAATGGACATGAGTTTGAGCAAAGTCTGGGAGATGGGGAAGGATAGGGAAGCCTGGCAAGCTGCAGTCTATGGGTTTGCAGAGTCGAACAGGACTGACTGACTGAATAACAACAACAACAGTAGGCAATAAAGAAAGAGTATGTCACGTTAAAGGCTAGTGAGTGCTATTAAGTGTTCTGTAGTAAGTACTCTGAAAAACAATTAGACTAAAAGGGAAGATACTGAGCAATTGTGTGGAGGTGGGAGCGGGGTGGATTATGGGACAGGGCAGTTGCAGTTTATCTAAGTAGTTAGGGAAGGTCTCACTGATATGAAACTAAGGAAGGTAAAAAAAAAAAAAAAACCTTTCCCTGCAGTCATCTGGGGAAAAAACATACTAGGCTGAGGTAAATGAAAAGTCTGTAAGTCTGAAAGGTGCCTGGTATCAGGAGGAAACTGAACGGAGGCATGTGACTGACGCTGAACATATGGAAGGAAGGACAAATGTCCTGTAAGATGGTGCTGTGTGAGCCACTCTAAAAAGAAAATGCTTTTATCCTCTGAGAGAACACAGAAACCACTGGAGGCCTTACACAGGAGAGACATGATATAACTTTTATTTTGGCAAAATTACTCAGTAGTAATTTGTTCCTGGGGTCTTTATTGGTATCCAGTTTGACAATGAGTGTAGGTAAATTATGTTACCATAATGAGAGATGTTCTTCAGCCTGGTATCATTTATCTTATTTTGATTTTGTTTGTAGATTAATTTATCTTTCAAAATAAAGGTTTTCAATAATCAAATTATCAATTTACTCATTTATTATGATACCAACAATTGAAAGTCACTCGGTTGTGTCTGACTCTTTGCGACCCCAGGACTATCATGTCTATGGAATTCTTCAGGCCATAATACTGGAAAGGGTAGCCGTTCCCTTCTCCAGGGGATCTTCCCAACCCAGGAATCAAACCTAGGTCTCCCACATTGCAGGTGGATTCTTTACCGCTGAACCACAAGGCAAGCTCCAAACCAACAAAGATATATGCAATATATGTTAGGTGTTAGATTCTCTGTGGGTCACTTGCAATATAAGAATGGTTCAGAAGTATTAAAAGAGTCTATTCTCTACTGGGGGGGTTGTAATAAAACAACATGAAAATATGGGAAAAAATTTACAATGAAGAATCCAATATACCATCAAGGTATAATACCTTCTGCATCTTATTGATATCACTGATTCTACTACAAACAACACTAATCACAATGGTAATAAATGATCAATCAATGAGCAAATGGGTGGCTTCTTGGAATAACTGCCACTAACTCTATATGTGATCCAAAGGACCTCATTTTCCATTTAGGTAATATTAGAAGGTATATTATTCTGTATCTTCCCATATTTTTGAGCATTTGTAACTATTATTATTGGTTCAATTTCAGAAAAGTGTCTGCTTTTCTACAGTTGATAGTCTTTATCTTGAAAGTGAAAAGAAAAAGTTTGTTTTTAATATCTAAGAATTATATGCCACCAGATAGTAGCAATCAAGGTGCCACAAAATTAGAACTGGTAATCAATAGCATAAAATCATGTAGTAGTGTGGTATGGATTTCCAATGAAGTGTATGTGAAAAAACACAGGATTAGACATAAGGAAAATCTTAATTCAAATGCTAGCTTTGTGACTTGCTGTTGTTGTGGTCATGCCACTTTTATATCAAGTTAAATTTATTTATTGTCTTATTTATTTTCTTTCTATCTAGGATGAAATTTTATCTCAAGAAAATTAACTGACCTGACCATAAAGGAAGTCAGAACTATTGGGATTTCAGCACAATCAAATCTAGATGAAGAAGTACCTGAAATATTGGGTGACTGCTAACAATTGAGCTCAGGAACAAATACCATGGGCACTGGTTGATAAAAATCAAAAGAACAGTATAAATGGTGAAGACTGCCTAAGGGCTCAGAGGATATAAAAATCACAAATAGAAGGAAAGATCAGTAAAACTTCACAGAGGAGGTTGAACATACTCAAGAAAAGATATTTGAAGGGGAGATGAGGCTTAAAGAAAGGGTAACAGAAAGGGCATTTCAATGAAATCGAATAACTAGTGATCCTAGTTCGTGAAACATGAGGCATGAACATAGCAGGGGAAGATGCCTGAATTTAGCTGCAAGAGAGGACACAGAGAGAGGAAGAGGTAATACACTATGCAAGGAAAGGGAGTTTGTGGCCAAATTACAGGGATTTCAAAACTCAAATTTTTATGACTTTAAAATTTTGTTACCAAGCAATGAAGTATTTACCTTGCATTAAAAGTCTGTGTTATTGTATTTACTATTTCTTTTAGGCCGTCATCTCACATTTGATTCCCTGGTGGTTCAGACGGTAAAAAAAATCTGCCTGCAGTGCAGGAGACCTGGCTTTGATCCCTGGGTTGGGAAGATCCCCTGGAGAAGGAAATGGCAACCCACTCCAGTACTCTTGCCTGGAGAATTCCATGGACAGAGGAGCTTGGTGAGCTACAATCCATGGGGTCCCAAAGAGTAGGATACGACTGAGCAACTAACACCCACACACTCACACTTGATGAGATCATATTCCATACTGTTTTAGGACGAACAATCAAAGTACAAAGAGATCAAATTTTAATGCATATGGCCATGAGAATTGGTAAGAATGTTATTAAAATTTTCTATAATAAAATCTCAAAGCATTTTTCCCCTATGTGTAGGCTTTTTAAGTTCAGAACTTTTAGCTTAAAGTTAGAATTATGGGTTACAGGTTGCTTTATAGTATAATTTTAATTAGCCTTAAGTTTATTGCTTAAGCTCAGTTAAAGCTTATTTTGTAAATTTAAAAACTGAATAGTTTGGATTAGATGTCCTCTGAGGTCACTTCCTAAAGGAATATATAAATTCAAAAATTTTAGGTTTTAAGGAAAATTTTTCCTGTGAAGATTAATATTAATATAATATAGCTAAGTCTAGACAACACATTCAGAAGGTAAATCAATTTACTATGAAGTTCCTAATAACAAAACAAATTACCCTTGTCATTTAAACAATTTTCAGTCTAAATTGTTGAGAAAGGATAGATCACAGGAATAATGGAGAAAGGATTTACTTTTTATATCAGGTACAACAATTTGATCCTCAGTCTTAATACACTTGTGACCTTAAATATGTTACTTAAACTTGATGAGCCTCATTTCTTTTCTCCACATAATGTGGCTAATAATAAATAAATATATATTCTCTATGCCAATTTGCTTTTAAACTACTATCCTCAATCTTTACTGGCTTTGCCATTTACTTTTTTTAATTGGTCAGAATCTGAAATAAAAGGCTGGTGGATCATATTTTCCTTTGTAGTTGATTTAAATTTGTCTATTTAGATTGGTTATGATATTTTTGAAGAAAGAAATGATATCATCAGTGAATTACATACGGGAAAGCATGTTTGATCTGGAAAGCCAGTCTATTGCTTTCACTTTACGTGTGAGTAAACAGTCACAAAAAGTAAATAGCTTGCCCAAGATTAAACCACAAGATTTAAGAGAACGGTAAACCACTTCAGTATTCTTGCTTTGAGAACCCCATGAACAGTGTGTGTGTGTGTGTGTGTGTGTGTGTTGCTTAGTCATGTCTGACTCTTTGCAACCCATAGCCCTCAGCCCCACCAGGCCCCTCTGTCCATGGGATCCTCCAGGCAAGAACACTGGAGTAGGGTGGCATTTCCTTCTCCAAAAGGAACTACAGAAAGAAAGAAAGTGAAGTCACTCAGTTGTGTCTGACTTTGCGACCCCAGGCACTATAGCCTACCAGGCTCCCCCATCCATGGAATTTTCCAGGCAGGAGTACTAGATGGGTTGCCATTTCCTTCTCCATGAACAGTATGAAAAGGCAAAAATATAGGACACGGAAAGATGAACTCACCAAGTTGGTAGGTGCCCAATATGCTACTGCAGAGCAGTGGAGAAATAACTTGAGAAAGAATGAAGGGATGGAGCCAAAGCAAAAACAACACCCAGTTGTGGATGTGACTGGCAATAGAAGCAAGGTTGATGATATAAAGAGCAATATTGCATAGGAGCCTGGAATGTTAGGTCCATGAATCAAGGCAAACTGGAAGTGGTCAAACAGGAGGTGGCAAGAGTGAACGTCAACATTCTAGGAATCAGCGAACAAAAATGGACTGGAATGGGTGAATTTAACTCAGATGACCATTATATCTGCTACTGTGGGCAGGAAACCCTTAGAAGAAAAGGAGTAGCCCTCATAGTCAACAAAAGAGTCCAAAATGCAGTATTTGGATGCAATCTCAAAAACGACAGAATGATCTCTGTTTCCAAGGCAAACCATTCAATATGATGGTAATTCAAGTCTATGCCCCACCCAGTAACACTGAAGAAGCTGAACTTGAACTTGTAGGTTCTATGAAGACCTACAAGACCTTTTAGAATTAACACCCCAAAAAGATGTCCTTTTCATTATAGGGGACTGGAATGCAAAAGTAGGAAGTGAAGAAACACCTGGAGTAACAGGCAGATTTGGCCTTTACACATGGACATCACCAGATGGCCAACCCCGAAATCAGATTGATTATATTCTTTGCAGCCAAAGACGGGGAAGTTCTATACAGTCAGCAAAAACATGACCAGGAGTTGACTGCGGCTCAGATCATGAACTCCTTATTGCCAAATTCAGACGTAAACTGAAGAAAGTAGGGAAAACAAGTAGACCATTCAGCTATGACCTAAATCAAATCCTTTATGATTATACAGTGGAAGTGAGAAATAGATTTAAGGGACTAGACCTGATAGACAGAGTGCCTGATGAACTATGGACAGAGGTTCATGACATTGCACAGGAAACAGGGATCAAGACCATCCCCATGGAAAAGAAATGCAAAAAAAGCAAAATGGCCTTATAAATAGCTGTGAAAAGAAGAGAAGTGAAAACCAAAGGAGAAAAGGAAAGATATACGCATTTTAATGCAGAGTTCCAAGAAGAGCAAGGAGAGGTAAGAAAGCCTTCTTCAGTGATCAATGTAAAGAAATAGAGGAAAACAATAGAATGGGACAGACTAGAGATCTCTTCAAGAAAATTAGAGATACCAAGGGAACATTTTGTGCAAAGATGGGCTCGTAAAGGACATAAATGATATGGACCTAACAGAAGCAGAAGATATTAAGAAGAGGTGTCAACAATACAAAGAAGAACTGTACAAAAAAGATCTTCATGACCCAGATAATCACGATGGTGTGATCTCTCATCTAGAGCCAGACATCCTGGAGTGTGAAGTCAAGTGAGCCTTAGGAAGCATCACTACGAAAAAAACTAGTGGAGGTGACAGATTTCCAGTTGAGCTATTACAAATCCTAAAAGATGATGCTGTGAAAGTGCTGCACTCAATATGTCAGTAAATTTGGAAAAGTCAGCAGTGGCCACAGGACTGAAAAAGGTCAGTTTTCCTTCCAATCCCAAAGAAGGGCAATGCCAAAGAATGCTCAAACTACCGCACAATTGCACTCATCTCACACGCTAGGAAAGTAAAACTCAAAATTCTCCAAGCCAGCCTTCAGCAATACGTGAATCATGAACTTCCAGATTTTCAAGCTGGTTTTAGAAAAGGCAGAGGAACCAGAGGTCAAATTGCCAACATCCGCTGGATCATCAGAAAAGCAAGAGAGTCCCAGAAAAACATCTACTTCTGCTTTATTGACTATACCAAAGGCTTGGACTATGTGGATCACAAAAAACTGTTGAAAATTCTGAAAGAGATGGGAATACCAGACCACCTGACCTGCCTCTAAAGAAACCTGTATGCAGGTCAGAAAGCAACAGTTAGAATTGAACATGGAACAACAGACTGGTTCCAAATCCGGAAAGGAGTATGTCAAGGCTGTATATTGTCACTCTGCTTATTTAACTTATATGCAGAGTAAATCATGAGAAACGCTGGGCTGGAGGAAGCACAAGCTGAAATCAAGATTGCCAGGAGAAATAGCAATAACCTCAGATATGCAGATGACACCACCTTTATGGAAGAAAGTGAAGAAGAACTAAAGAGCCTTCTGATGAAAGTGAAAGAGGAGAGTGAGAAAGTTGGCTATACCTCAACATTTAGAAAATGAAGATCATGGCATCTGGTCCCATCACTTCATGGGAAATAGATGGGGAAACAGTGGAAACAGTGCCAGACTTTATTTTGGGGGGCTCCAAAATCACTGTAGATGGTGATTGTAGCCATAAAATTAAAAGACAGTTACTCTTTGGAAGGAAAGTTGTGACCAACCTAGACAGCATATTAAAAAGAAGAGACATTACTTTGTCAACAAAGGTCTGTCTAGTCAAAGCTATGGTTTTTTCAGTAGTCATGTATGGATGTGAGAGTTGGACTATAAAGAAGGTTGAGTGCCAAAAAATAATGCTTTTGAACTGTGGTGTTGGAGAGGACTCTTGAGAGTCCCTTGGACTGCAAGGAGATCCAACCAGTACATCTTAAAGGAGATTGGTCCTGGGTGTTCATTGGAAAGACTGATGTTGTAGCTGAAACTCCAATACTTTGGCCACCAGATGAGAAGAGCTGACTCATTTGAAAAGACCTTGATGCTGGGAAAGATTGAGGGCAGTAGGAGAAGGGGACGACAGAGGATGAGATTGTTGGATGGCATCACCGACTCAATGGACATGAGTTTGGGTAAACTCTGGGAGTTGGTGATGGACAGGGAAGCCTGGCATGCTGCAGTTATGGGGTTGCAAAGAGATGAACATGACTAAGTGACTGAATGAACTGAAGATTAAACAGTTGTAATATTTCCTCAGTATTTCTACCCCAGCAGAATATATAAAGTACTCTACAATAGCCATTGTATTTTAACTCAATTTCTACAATTTTACTCAAATCAGTCTTACTGACTGACTGCAAATTAACTATAAGGAAAACAAAACATGTAAAACATGTAAAAATTTGGACTCTTCAAAATGATTGACTCTTGAAGCTCAAATGTCATACTAGATGATTATATAAAATATTGTCATTTGGTAGAAAGTTTGTACAAATAAAAAATTAAGCTCAAAATGATCTTTAGTTACCTTTTTATTCTAGTATTTATTATACCAAGTCTTGGTCATGAGCTGAGCACAGAGTAAGATAAGAAAACCTGAGCAGATGTAACAAAATGGAAATATGCAAAAGAAAAAAATAACAAAAAATATCACTTCTATGATACTAATAATGTTCTGTATTTGCTTTATTCTCTCTTTGTATAGTCAAGATAATTTCCTGAAAATAGGACCTTTGGTTTCCGAAAGCTCATCTGCTCTTGATTTTATATATCCTCTAATGTATTGACTATTATAATTTTCATCACATACACTGGATTTTTTACAAGATGCAAGGCCCAGCTTAGTTCTCACCTGACATAAACTTGCCTGACCACTTTTAAACAGAGTTAGCACCTAATAGAAGACAACATCATTCACTCTGCACACTCCCTAGACTCAGTGAGTAACAAAATAAAGTCTTTTATCCAACTTCATATCGAAAATGGAAAAGGTGAAATCAATGGAACAATAAAAACTGCAATCTCTTTTTGTCACATTTTATGACCTCATCACCAGCAAACTCCACAAGGTCATCACTCTTTGTATTAGTCTGTTAACAGTCTGGGCACAATCACTGCTACCTTTTGAACTGTTTTTTTTTTTTTTTTTAACAATATTGCTTTTTATTTGTTTGTTTTATAGAATGTTACTATAGGTTACCTCCTTTTGGTTAAAATGAACCTCAGTGAAGAATGTTATCATGGACTGCAGTAAACCTATGCAAGTAAGATACATATGGCCCTCCAACAACATCATTCCACAAAGCTTCTGTTGCCTAGCTATACCACTTCTTTATCAAATCAAAAGCAAAATAATTAGTGCCCTCAATGTACAGCTCAATATACACAATCAATAACCTTAGATATGCAAATGACACCACCCTTATGGCAGAAAGTGAAGAGGAGCTAAAAAGCCTCTTGATGAAAGTGAAAGAGGAGAGTGAAAAAGTTGGCTTAAAGCTCAACATTCAGAAAACGAAGATCATGGCATCTGGTTCCATCACTTCATGAGAAATAGATGGGGAAACAGTGGAAACAGTGCAAGACTTTATATATGGGGGCTCCAAAATCACAGCAGATGGTGACTGCAGCCATGAAATTAAAAGACGTTTACTCCTTGGAAGGAACGTTATGACCAAACTAGACAGCATATTGAAAAGCAGAGATACTACTTTGTCAATAAAGGTCCATCTCGTCAAGGCTATGGTTTTTCCAGTGGTCATGTATGGATGTGACAGTTAAAAATTGATGCTTTTGAACTGTGGTGTTGGAGAAGACTCTTGAGAGTCCCTTGGACTGGAAAGAGATCCAACCATTCCGTTCTAAAGGAGATCAGCCCTGGGTGTTCATTGGAAGGACCGATGCTGAAGCTGAAACTTCAATACTTTGGCTACCTCATGTGAACAGCTGACTCATTGGAAAAGACCCTGATGCTGGGAGGGGTTGGGGGCAGGAGGAGAAGGGGACAAAAGAGGATGAGATGGCTGGATGGCATCACCGCCTCGATGGACAGTTTGGGTAAACTCTGGGAGTTGGTGATGGACAGGGAGGCCTTGCGTGCTGTGATTCATGTGGTCACAGAGAGTCAGACACAACTGAGAGACTGAACTGCACTGAACTGGTACTGTGACTTCTTGGGAACTAGCTGAATAGAAAAAAATACTATTCTAATTATGAAAAATACATAATTTAAGTATAGGTAACATAGCAGGGAAATTCTCTCAATAAGTAACAGAATTATGAGTGAAAACTACATATTAATCCATTTTGGTTAACAATGATTTGGTTGATTATAATCTCTGCTATTTTTTGATGTATCAGAGTCAAGGAGAATATATTTGGTTTCAGGATCAAAAAAATATCCTTGATGCTTTTTAATGTGATTTACTGTAGAATTGAGTTTGACAGTGACTTTAGAAATCTGTTTTGAGAAAATATTAGAAACTTAGACAGGGTCTCTCAGCTATAAGAGACTCTCATAGGTTCTACAGAACCTATGAATTTAATTCATAATTGTGCTCTTTAGATTTAGCATCAACGTATTTTCTGTCTTCTCAATAACCTCCCTGGACTTGGCTTTTCTTCCCTTTATGTCTTTCTACTTCTAATTGGAATATTGGCTCCTTCTGTCCTGTAGTTAAGAACTTATCCACCCTCTGTCTTTTCACAGGATGTTCTTCTTAGCTCTTGGTGTGACTGAGTTCTGACTTTTCTTCAGTTTCTATATTGGAAGCAGTCTTTAAATTCTGCCACCCTGGTGGCTCAGTGGTAAAGAATCCATCTGCAGTGAAGGAGACACAGAAGATGCAGGTTGAATCCCTTGGTCAGGAAGATACCCTGAAAAAGGAAATGACAACCCACTCCAGTATTCTTGCCTGGAGAATCCTATGGATAGCAAGCCTGGTGGGCTACAGTCCGTAGGGTTGCAAGGAGTTGGACATGAGTGAAGCGACTTAGCATAACATGCATGCATCCTCCTTTTATCTCAGGACCTAGATGTCACGTGAATATTCACTTGTTTCCTCATTGCCAATCCCAGGTCATTATTTTGCATCAACATGCCTGTATGCCTCCTATTTTAAATTGCATGGTAACCACCTAACCTTATATTTATGTTTGTAACTCTCATATATCAATAACTTAGCCAAGTCTCTCAGTTCACCAAGTGGGAACAGTTATGCTTATCACTCTAAGCCTTCATTCTGAAAGTAAAACATGCTTCCAAACAACTCAAACAATGCGCTAGTTAAAAATTTCCCCTCCTGTGAGATGAACATAAGCCTCACCTCCTTTCCTCCCCAGCTATCAGCTTTCTAGTCCAAAGTGGACTTGAAATGGACCTGAAATGGACTTTTCAAGAACAAAATCTTAAAGCTCTAACATTTGTGCCGAGCTTCCCATCCTTCTCTATGCATTACTTGGCCCTAGCACAGTGTTTCCTACCCCTTCAATGTGGTCTTTATCAACCCCTTTTCCTAGTTTCAGAAAAGAAAGAAGCTTGCTTTTATCCTTTTCAGAGTTGGACCCAGATAGCAGCTCCATCTTAATTACTTATTGACTAGGAAAAATATTTAGGTCTTTAAATTTTCAGTCTAGACTCTCATTTGTAAAATGGGGTTAGTGAACCTTCATCAAATTAAATAATTAAATAAAATAAAACTCATGAAAGCTTAGAAAATTTCCTGGCATCTCAAGGATTCTAAAATGTAGTGAATATTTTATTTATTTTCTTTTTAGAGAGCAATCAGATATGCCTGCAAAAATGTATGTCCTAGGACTGCAGCGAGGTGAATGGAGGCAATTACCATAATGCCACACAGTAAAGGGTAAGGGACAGGCTTTCTCAGGAAATTCTGAAAGCCAGGCAATAGAAGAGCCTCGGTTCATTGTACTAGCATCATCCCAGGAAGACACTAGTGGGGACCAGTGGGACAGTGTCCCCAAAGAAGAACACAGCCCCCTGACGCTTCATCAATTCATAGTGTCAACGTACAAACATACTTTAGTAGGGATAAACAGGGAGGACTTAGACATCAGGTAGTCTGCTGGTCAGCTCTAGGTATAAAGAGAATTTTCTTGAATTCTTAAAGTTAGCATTGCAGATCTTTATTAAATTCAGATTCAAGCTTCTAAGAAGAAGCCACAACTTGGTCCTGTAGGAAACTGAGTTCATTCAGACATTCCTACTGAGGAAGAGGAAGCCCTCTCTTCTGTTCACTCTATTGCAAGGCAACTTGATATTCTGGGACCAGTCACTTATTGCCCTAAAAGAGATATTTGGTGAAATTGTGTACAAGGGTAAAACCAGACTCAATCTCCACTGGATAACAGTCTAAGTAAGGTAAGTGATTTCCATTTGGTGGAAAATTATAAAGTGAAGTCGCTTAGTCGTGTCTGACTCTTTGTGACCCCATGGACTGTAGCCTACCAGGCTTCTCCATCCATGGGATTCTCCAGGAAAGAATACTGGAGTGGGTTACCATTTCCTTCTCCAGGG
>SJYQ01009899.1:53252-100898 GCA_006410935.1 Redunca redunca | reverse complement strand
CCAATATTAAAAATATAATATTAAAATTGACAGAAAAAAATTAAGAATAATAAAATTAATATTATATAAAATATGTGCACTAATTAAGGCAATAAAGAGTCTTATTAAAGAGAATTTAAGTACTTTTGATTAGTATTTTCAAATGCAAGGAAATTCTAAGATGAAGTTTATGTATGGTAGCAAAACTAAACTTAGGTCGGAAAAGTACAAATATACAAGTAAGTAGTCAACTTAACATCACTGTCAGTCCTATCAAACAAATTAGAAGATTTTGTGGAATTTTCTTCATTTGCAAGTACATTATTCTATTTCTGTTCTTAAAGCCAATCTCAAATGCCAACAGTATTGAGAAAACCACACACACCAGAACTGTGCATCAGCAGGAGTAGCAGCATTAACAATGAAAGCAGGAAAGAAAAAGCCATAAACATTAATTTAGTTCACTAGAAGCCCCATTATCATCACTGTAATCTTCAAAGTTGGATCACTCTGCAGTAGCTTCAGATTTAATATTAGAATCTTCTGTGACTAAATTGAAGAAATCAGTTGCTATCATCTTCTGAGCAGAGAAATTTATTCTGTGTAATTTAATGTAAAAGAGCTTTTTATATTTGTGACCATTATGCCCTTCCACATTAGAGCAATAGCAAGACACACTGAAAAGCCAAGGAAGCTTTACAAGCTAGACTGCTTTATTGATGCTACAAAGAAATAGAGAAACTTGCAACCCAGGACACTGCATGCTGATGATATTTCGAAAGCACTTTTTCCCAGTTTGTACATTGATCCAAAATTGGATTTTTATACACTGAACTCAAACTAATGTTTATGCTGATAAGGGTCAAATATGATGGTGAATTACAGACTCTCTTAAAGAGACTTGTTTGTACTTTGATTCTGACCTTGGATGATTTTTACTCAAATAATCATTTTGACTCAATAACCATTCATAAAGTCTCAGAATACTTATGATCTCCACAACAAGGACTGATAGGTAAGAACCAGTATCCCTTTATGCCTTACCTGCCATTCATGTTGAGTGGGACCTAAGATATCTACAGATGTTAGGTTTCATTAGCATTAAGACAAAATCAACATCTATAACATGGTCCCTAAAGTCTTGTAGGATCTGGGATCTGCCTAATTCGAAAGTAACGTCTTAGGCTTTTTTTTTTTTTTCTGACTTAGGACCTTTCCTCTTCATCTTATCTGTGCTTTATATTCTGACTCAAGAATTTCTCTGCTGCCCTCCATCCCTCATTTGTTAGTTGTTATAGCATCCTGTATTTTTCCTTTGTAGTACTTCTCACAATTATATTTATTTAATTATGCAATTGTGGCTGAATACCTTCTGTCTCTGTGCCAATCCACTGACATGCACATTTCAGGAAATTAGAGTCTATATGCCTCTAAAGGTCTTTATGCTTCTCCCAGTGATTAGACAATAGCTCCACAAAGGCACTCTGTATGCATTGGTTGATAAATTTGGGGATGCCACTGTCAAGCTCTTTACATGTGTCAATTAAGGAATTTGAGCATTAACCTGACAGGGTTATGAAGTTAAGTGAAGTGATAGTCACTCAGTAGTGTCTAACTCTTTGCAATCCCATGGACTGTAGCCAGCCAGACTTCTCTGTTCACGGAATTCTCCAGGCAAGAATAGTGGAGTGGGTTGCCATGCCCTCCTCCAGGGAAGGGAATAGGAGAAGTAGGAGCCAGTGTATGTGGCCTCTGATGGACTATCAGTCCCCATCATTTTGGAAAAGACTGATCTCTCTCTTTGATTGACTGTCAGATTCTCTGAGGAAGGAAAAATAAATGTTCTGATTGAGTAAGCCCAGAAGATTTCTATATGCAGACTTCAGGTTCTTGTCATCTACTCAGGAGAAAAGCTAAATATCAGTCTACCTGGTGTTGTCCTGCCATTAACCCATGTGTTCTCTCCATTCAAGCATTTATTGAATGGGTTCTCCCTAATACTCTCTCAACTAACCTTAGGGTTTACACTCCACCAGGGCATATACATATACACAAAATATAAGCATATACTTCTAAGAAGTACTTGTAGTACTTCCTAGAAGTACTACACTTAGGTATACAGAAGATTTGCAAAAATTCTTCCTTTCATATTCACTATGGGGCCTAGGATCACCAATAAATGGACACTGATGACCAGCTCTGAGTTTAGGTTCCTAAAGATACATAATCAGCTATATATATATTAATATTCTTGGCATCTCTCAGAGTGAGACGGAGCAGTGGCCTTACCAACATCTTTTCTTTTTAGCCTTGGAACAAAACTTTTTTCTCACTCTGCTGCTGCTAAATTACTTCCTTTATGTCCGACTCTGTGCGACCCCATAGACGGCAGCCCACCATGCTCCCTCGTTCCTGGGATTCTCCAGGCAAGAACACTGGAGTGGGTTGCCATTTCCTTCTCAGGGCATGAAAGTGAAAAGTGAAAGGGAAGTCACTCAGTCGTGCCCAACCCTCAGCGACCCCATGGACTGCAGCCCACCAGGCTCCTCTGTCCATGTGATTTTCCAGCCAAGAGTACTAGAAGGGGATGCCATTGCCTTCTCCACTCAAAGAGGTATAAATAATAAAACTGGGTTTCCCTGGTGGCTCAGACAGTAAAGAATCCACCTGCAATGCAGGAGATCTGGGTTCAATCCCTGAGTTGGGAAGATTCAATAGAAGAGGGCATGGCAACCCACTCCAGTATTCCTGCCTGAAGAATCCCCACAGACAGAGGAGACTGGTAGGCTATAGTCCATAGGATTGCAAAGAATTGGACATGACCGAGTGACTAACCACAGCACAAACAATAAAACTAATTAAGAAAGTGGTATTATAGGCACTGTAAATATACTACAACAAAGCTAATAAAGGATGTATAAAAGTATTTATGATATGCTGTGTTCTATCATGACTCAATAGCAGAGTAATGACATAAAAAATGATCCAGTAATCTCAGGCAAACATTTAGCTAATATACTTGCTATACTACACAATATAAATCTTTCAATTAGAAAGAGCATATATTTTATAATTTAAAGGACAAAAAGCTAAGTTCAAGATGAAAAATGTAAGAAAGACTCCAGAATTTTAAATTTCAAAAATGCAATTTGGTTATTTCATGTACCATAAATCAATGTCCTGTGTAATCAAAAAAGGAAAAATGAAAGTCTGTCTAAATTAATAACAGTTGAACAGTCCATGTATATTAATCTAATCTAACAGGTTTTATTACTCTGCAGAAATTTTCTCAAGACTTAATATCTCTTATATAAAAGAGAAAGGATGATTGGGAATGATTAAAAAATATAATTGGGGAAAATGTTCATTTCAACTATAAATGAAAACTGGTAATGAATGAGCAATGAATGACCATGAGCTCTGTCATTGCTCAGTAATCATATTTAACAGAAAAATATAGTTCAGATTAAAATATGTTGAAATGGAGCTTGAAAGAAATTAAAAAAAAAAAACACACCTAGGTATTTTAATTTCCAATTAGGTGCCTTGAGGCAGTGAGCAGTTTCACTGAAACTAAATTGCCCTTGCTACTTAAAGCCTTATAGCCAGATGACATGGTCTAACAATCCTAACACTTTTACAATTGAACTATACAGGTTTTTGTATGCTTTAAAATGTTTGAATAAAGTTTTAAAATACAGTGATGTAAGCAATAATTATAAAGGATTTCCAAACTATACAAAACACAGATATTAAAAAATAAAATACAGTTTTTTGTATACAAAGGTAGATATATACGTGGTATATATTTAAAGTTTATAAAAATAATACAAAAAACAAATAAAACACAACTAAAATAGGTAATAAACATTAGGCAAAAGGAAAATATTCACCATATAAAAATGAAATCTTATCTATTAAATCACATAATATATACATCAGTTATTAGATGAGGACCTCAAAATGGACTGAATTTCTTAGCCAATAAGAAAAAAATCATATCATATGATTCAAAAACATGTCAAAAGTACACCAGATATTTAGAAGAGTTAATAATATGTAATACACGATCTTTAGTAGAGCAAAGTTCCCCCTATGGCTTATCACAGGGCATGGTCAAACAATAAACAATAGTGACTATGATACACTTGAATTAATTAACTATTTATGAGTTATTCTAGGCCAGGCAACCTACTGGGTAGTAGACGTTTTTAAAAGTAAGTAAAACAAACAAAAAAATCTCCATTCACTAGATTTTTATTCCAACCAGGAATGTCATAAAACAAAATTTAACTCAGTTTGGAAAATGGGTATATTGGGAAAGCACCTGTTTACTACTGGAATGCACAGCTACCATGATAAGGTTGAGTCTTTTGTTTATAAAGGTATAAATGTACCTGGTTTAGATTAAATGCATCATACTAGAACACATTTCAATAGAAGCAAGCTTCTTCTGATACAGAAGAATGCGGTATCTGTGCAGAGTTTTTTAATGCTCTACTTTAATTAACTCATGTCAACCATGAAATTGACAGCTGCATAACCTTCAGCCCGTCATCCTTGTTTTAGACAGGATAGGCCAGGTTACAATGTAGTAACAAAGAGCCTCCATAACTTGATAGCTTAGAACAATAATGACTCATCTAACCCACATTACACATCAGGCATGCTTGGTGTATAGACTCTACAATGTGGGTGATTACCACGACACAAAGATGGGGATGGCAATTTATATCCTGGCTTTTAAATGCTTTTGTCCTGACAGAATGCATGTCACACATTTCTCTGACCAAAGTAAGTAAATGACGATATCTAACTTCAAGGGAAAAGACAAAATCAATCCTATCCTGAATAGAAAATGGTAATGAAGGCCACACCTCATAAGTCATGTCTACAAGGTCTAGAAGACGCTGAGAATAGCTGTGAAATTCTATTTCCCAAGAAAGGAAGACCTGTAATACCACTAGGGAACAACTAAAATCTTCCTATAAAATTTAAGGAGAAACAAAGCCATGTGAGAGGAGAAAGTGTCCATAAAATCTGACATTTTCTTCATAAATTTGGGGATAATCAATTTCAGTTCAGTTTTTCAGTCATATCCAACTCTTTGTGACCCCATGGACTGCAGCATGCCAGGCTCCCTGTCCATCACCAACTCCCAGAGATTGCTCAAAATCATGTCCATTGAGGCAGTGATGCCATCCAACCATCTCATCCTCTGTTTGTCCCCTTCTCTTCCTGCTTTCAATCTTTCCCAGCATCAGGGTCTTTTCCAATGAGTCAGTTCTTCTCATCAGGTGGCCAAAGTATTGGGGTTTCAGTTTCAACATCAGTCCTTCCAATGAATAATAAGGACTGATTTCCTTTAGGATGGACTGGTTGGATACCCTTGCTGTCCAAGGGACTCTCAAGAGTCTTCTCCAACACCACAGTTCAAAAACATCAATTCTGCGGTGCTCAGCTTTCTTTATAGCCCAACTTTTACATCCATTCATGACTACCGGAAAAAAACATAGCTTTGACTAGATGGATCTTTGTTGGCAAAGTCAAGTCTTTGCTTTTTAGCATGCTGTCTAGGTTGGTCATAGCTTTTCTTCCAAAGAGCAAGTGTCTTTTAATTTCATGGCTATAATCACCATCTGCAGTGATTTTGGAGCCCAGAAAAATAAAGTCTGACACTGTTTCCACTGTTTCCCCATCTGCCATGAAGTGATAGGACCGGATGTCATAATCTTCGTTTTCTGAATGTTGAGCTTTAAGCCAACTTTTTCACTCTCCTCTTTCACTTTCATCAAGAGGCTCTTTAGTTCTTCTTCACTTTCTGCCATAAGAGTGGTGTCATCTGCATATCTGATGTCACTGATATTTCTCTCAGCAATCTTGATTCTAGCTTGTACTTCAATCAGCCTGGCATTTCACATGATGTACTCTGCATATAAGTTAAATAAAGAGGGTGACAATATAAAGCTTTAATGCACTCCCTTCCTGATTTGGAACTACTCTGTTGTACCATGTCTGGTTCTAACTGTTGCTTCTTGACCTGCATACAGATTTCTTAGGCGGCAGGTCAGGTGGTCTGGTATTCCCATTTCGTTAAGAATTTTAAGTTTGTTGTGATCCACACAGTCAAAGGCTTCGGCATAGTCAATAAAGCAGAAGTAGATGTTTTTCTGGAACTCTTGCTTTTTCGATGATCCAGCAGATGTTGGCAATTTGATCTCTGATTCCTCTGCCTTTTCTAAACCCGCCTTTTCTAAAAAATAATACTATCTGCCTTTTTCTAAATAATAATACTATCTGCCTTTTCTAAATAATAATAATAGAATAATAAAGGCCTCAAAGTTCTGAGCCATATTGTATGGCCATGGTACTTTTAGCCAGTTTTTTTTTTTTTTTTTTTTCCATATAGGTGATAACAGAAGTCTACTTGACCTATAGAAAAGTCTCAGGAAAGCATCAGAGGGACTCCCAGAATGGTTACAAAACCAAACTAGTTACAAAATCTATGTCAAGGTAACTAAATGAAGATCTTATTAGATGGGCTTATTAGAGATAATTTGCTTAAAAGTTGTGAAATGTGTACCTCACATGACTGATTTTAATTTGAGAACAGACTTTAAAATCCTTCTTTCTGGCAGTAGTTAGAATGGACAGAAACACCTCAAAAATCAACACAGATGAGGTTTGCCTAGTAAGTCAATAAATAACACATCTTTCATTCTTTTCACAAATCCAAGCATGCATGTATGCACAAGCACTAAACACACACACACACATGATCCTTGATTAAAGAAAATGCACTTAACACACTTGAAGATATTGGCAAACAGATTTAACATGTAGATAGAATAATAGCTTGATTGAAAATATAGATTGCAGAGAATAAGTTCAATATTTCAGGTTTACTTTCCATGAAAGGCCATAAAGGCATATTTTCACTGAGCACTGCTAGATATTACATACTAGTCGACTGTACTTTATATGGGAGGATTCTCATCTTTGATTAACCTGATAATTACTCAAGCTGGTGAAGAACATCTTCATCCAAACTGAAGATGAGATGAAAATGAGATGTAGATAAGGTTCAAGCTAAGATTATATTCTCAGTCTAATTTAAACAGCCTCCATTTAGTCCACTATACCCAGGTTAAAACTTGGCATATTCTCTCATTCTGGGAACAGGTATTGTAAACTCATTAATTAAGGTTATGTTGACACTTCTATTTTCAACTAAAACATCTGTTAATTTACACAGAGGTTTTCTTGGTTTAAACCAACTCGTCATTACTTCCTCTCAATGAGAGATAATGTGCTTAGGTTTTACAAGTGCTTTAAGTGTGAACTGAAAAGATTAACAGTTCTTGCCAATGGGCATGCTCTGTTCATATTTTTACATATTTATCAAGAAGTCACAGGGTCTTAAGTTAATAAATGATCATTCCTCACAACATATCTATAAACAGGATCAGGATTAATGAATTCCTGGCAGCTTTTGGTTTCAGTTAGCCCAAATTCAACTGCAGAAGAATCATATCTGTCCAAAAGATTTGGATTGTGCTAATACAGATTCCAAACAACCACTTCTGTCAATTTAATAAAGCAATTGGTCAGATCCCTAATTTTAAAGTCAGCAGTTCAAGCAAAAAACATTTTAAAAAAAGAAAAAAAAAACCTAAAACAAAAAACAATGTTTAAATTTTTCATCATCTTTTCTGTTTATTTCACTGTGGTTTATACCTTTAATCAAATCTCTTACTCTACTTACCTGCCTTTTTAACTACATTCAATGCTATATCATTTACCTTGTCTCTTTATGTGTGTGTGTGTGTGTATATATATATATATATATATATATATGTTTTTTTCATGTGTTTTCTTACAGACTTGCCTGATTTTCCTATTACCTTTCTTATCCTGGACAATTGCAATCAGTTCCCAGCATGCTTTTTCATCCTGGCTGTCACCTCCTCTCTGAAGTTCTCTCTTAACCTCACACTGGATTCTAACTTCCAATGATATTCCTAAATACCATTTGAGAAATTTTCTCTTGCTGGGCTAGAGTTGTATAACTGTTCATTATTTTTTTCTAACTGGACTCTTGAAAAACTAACCTCTTGAAAAATTAATGGAACTTGCAAGGAAAGTATGTTTAATAGCCTACTATTAATGAAGTATTAGCAGTCTAGCTATCAGATTTTAAAAGCCTTTATATTCTGTCTGCTCTTTAATTGAGAGATATAATATCTGTACCGATAAAAGAAGTTTCCTCTGCTACTTATGTGCTGTTTCATGCAGCTAGTTTGTGCTGATGCCTCATTCATTCCTATTCAACTCTCTTCATTCCTTAAACTTCCCTCCCTAGTCTGAAGAAGCAAGCCCCCAGAAATTTAGCAGGAATTCCAGGATAGGTTCCTGAAGGAATACAATGTCCCCTTAGAGATAGTGTCCCCAAAATTACAAAATGGCTACATAGAGACTCTGCATTCTGAGGATTGGCATTTTGAAACAAAAGATCAGAGAAGTTCCTAAAAGTCAAGAAGTTCTGGGTAGGAGCTGAGTATAACTTAGACCAGCAGAATCTCACCAGATGAAAACCTTTCAACAAAGGGAAATGAAAGGCATGTTAAAAGACTCTTTTACACACTTCTAGACTTGAGAAAAAGTGAGGACTAGAAATCTTGTTTGGGTCAGGGTGAGAAGTTCTAACGGTTAATGAAGGAAGGATAGGAAATGAATTTGCTTATGTTTGAGCAATAATTAAGTTGACTTACTTGTAAAGAATGATTGGAGGTAGATGAGGAGGCAAATCTTGACACTTCAGAGGTATTGAGATCTGGCTGTCTATGTGTTCCTCAAACTCTGTGCTTAGCCCCTGTAATATACAGCCAGTACTACCTAAAACAGGACCCCAACATACTCTGTAGGAGAAGGCACTGGCACCCCACTCCAGTACTCTTGCCTGCAGAATCCCATGACCGGAGGAGCCTGGCAGACTGCAGTCCATGGGGTTGCTAAGAGTCAAATACGACTGAGCGACTTCCCTTTCACTGTTCACTTTCATGCATTGGAGAAGGAGATGGCAACCCACTCCAGTGTTCTTGCCTGGAGAATCCCAGGGACAGGGGAGCACGGTGGCTGCTGTCTATGGGGTCGCACAGAGTTGGACATGACTGACACGACACAGCAGCAGCAGCAGCATACTCTGTTGGATTTCTAGTTTCTATCCATGTTATGGTCCTTATGCTGAGGAGCTCCAATCCTCCAGGTATTTTATCTCATTACTGATGTTTTTCTTGTCTCTTGCCAAAGCCTTGATACTTATTCCTGCCATTCCAGTTATAACTTTCTTGACCACAGTTTGGATTTTCCAGTTTACTGTCTAAACAATAGAACTCAGGGGAATTCTCCTGGGAAATAGCTTTGCTTCAGGAACCCTGGTAATCGAGTCCATAGCTATGTTTCTTTGTTGGTGTTGCTGTTTCTTTCTTTTGATTGTTTTCCTTTCTTAACAGATTGAAATGTTATTGAAATGCAAAAGTTAAGTAAATTGAGGTCCTTATTTACTAAAATCTATTGACTCCCTACCAATTTTAAAATCTACAGAAGGCAATAAAAGAGAGATAAGGTAAATTAATTATGACAGATCAGGGGTACTAATGTGTTTGCTTCTGACACCAAATCTCTTTTTCTTTTTTTCTTTCAACTATGCTACTCTCTTTTCCCATGTTTATCATGTAGGATCATTAGAATTTGAATTCAAAGACACCTTCATCTAAAATATAATTGTCAACACAGATTTTTGTTCCAGTCTATTGCTATACTCCTCAAATTAGTCTTTGTTACATTTCTTACTTAATATAATCTAAATATTTTTGGATTATCCTTGTGTCTACCATTTGCTGTGTGCACTCACCTATTTTCCTCTAGGTTTTCTTCTTCCTTTAAATGTGGACCTGTGAAAGGTAATTTTATTGAATATAGATATATAAGTTGATAATTATGTTCCATCATCATGTTACAGATATTATTCTGAATTCTTCAAGCTTCCATGATTTCCACTGAAAAGCCATTTACCTTTATGGGTAATGACTCATTTCATTCTGTTTGTTTTTTTTTTTTTAATTTTCCCTAGACTTTCTCTCGGTTGCATTACCTGTGTTTAGATGTATATCTATCACTACCAATCTAATACATGTCTCATTTTGCTTCTTCACATTGTGAATGTGAATGTATTTTTTATGATATATTATCAGCCACAAACTCTTCAAATATTGCTTTTCCCCAAATTCAAAATATTCTCCAGTAAAAATTTTATTCAGCCTAAGTTGGAATCTCTCATTTAATTGTTGTACATTAAAGAATTCTCAATTTCTTAAGTTTCTTAAACACCCTGACATGTTTGTATATTTTATGCCTATAAATATAGATGCACACATTTTATATTTATATGTGCTACTGCATTCTGAATTGCTGTCAAGTTTAATTTCTGAGATTATGATTCTTGCTACACAGGTATAATGTGTGGCTTGGCACAACTATTGAGTTGTTATTTTAATCATTCTCCTTTTATAATGTGTTTGCCTTCTCTTTTGTTTTTTTATATTAGATTTTCTTTTTATCATAGTATATTTGTCTTCCATTATGTATTTTATAACAGTTTTACTGAGATATAATTCACATACCTTAAATAGTGAAGTGAAAGTGAAGTCACACATACCTTAGCACTCACCTTTTAAAGTGTACAATACTGTGGTTTTAAGTACATTTACAGTTAGACAATCATTCTCACTAAGTTTAGAATACTTTTATTACTGCCGGGGTCCAGCCCTGGTGGATCCGGGGTGATTTGAAGGGGAGATGGAGTAGGCGAGGAAAAAACTTATTCATTTATAAATATAAGATTAGATTAGGAAGAAATAGTGTAGTAGGAAAAATTAGTGGAGAAAAGAGGCTGAAAAACTTGGTTTACATGGAAACCCAATAAAGTTCCAGACAAGGAGCTTGCACCATCTATGTTAGGCCACCGGCGTCCTCTTGAATAGCGGGGGGTGCCCCACCTTGGCTTCCCTCTCTCGTGGATCTTAGAAGCTGGGGCAAGTAAGTAGACACGGTGAGCCTCCACGCCCCAGATGGGAATTCAGCCAGAAAATAGAGTAAAGAGGAGACACGGGGGAAACCAGTCCTTCCAATGACTGGCCCAGCCTCTATTGTCTAAAAAGGCTTTTTATACCTTTGTGATTGTACATAGAGATCAATGGGTAATACAAAGTTATGCAGCGTTAGCAGCCCAGACTCTTATCAAAACCAGGCTTTTCTCTCTGCATACCTAGTTGTATACACAAGTCTTAGGTGATTTACATCATTTTCCGGCCAAAAAGGCCAATTAATATTTTAGAGCCTTTTTTCTGATAAGGGTTTGTCAACCAGAAGACTTATTTGTGTTGATCTTCCTAAAGTCTGGTGTCACTCTCAGAAAACACTAAATAAAGTTACATTCTTACATAGCAAAAATATAGCAATTTATAACAAGTAAAAGGAGTACAGTGATTTATAACAAAAGAAAAGTAATTAACTCAGAAGTCTAGTGTTGCTAACATCAAAATTATTATATATCTTTTTCCATATCCCATTTACATTGATTAACATCCTCCCAGGTGCCTAAAAGATGAAGAATATGGAGGCCTGGCAGCAATCATTGAGTCAACAGTGAAATCCTGTCACCAATAATATTTCAATAATATTTTTAGTTCTCAGCATATGGGTCTTTCACTTCTGTTAAATTTATTCCCTATTCATATTCTTTAAATACTTTTGGTGCAATGGTAAATGAATTTGTTTTTCCAATTTCATTTTTGTAATTATTCATTGCTAGAGTAGAGAAATACAACTGAAATTGGATAATGTTCTTGTATCTACTTTGCTCACACATTAGTTTTAATAATTATTTATACATAACAGGATTTTCAAAATACCATGTCATCTGCAAATAGATATAGTTTTATTTCTTATCATCAAATTAGAATGTGTTTTATTTTGTTTTGCTATCCAATTATCCATGCCAGAACCCCCTGTGCAATGTTGAAGGAGTAGAAAGAGACAACATTGTTATTCCTGATATTAAGGGGGAACCATCATGGTTTTGTTGTCTTCTTTTGTGTAATTATCAAAATCAACATTAACACTTTCTTTTTAGTAGTGAATAGTACTCTACTGCTTGGATATACTACAGTTTATTTACATATTACCTACTGAAGGATATTGTGGTTTCTCCCAAGTTTTGGCAATTATGAGTGAAGCTGCTATAAACATCTGTGTGTAGTGTTCTTTGTGTGTGTGTGTGTGTGTGTGTGTGTAGACATACATTTTCAACTTTGAATAAATGCCAAGGTGCAAGACTGTCAGAGCATATGGTAAGAATATGTTTAGTTTTATAAGAAACTGCTGAAATGTCCTCCAAAGTGGCTATGGCCGCTTTGTATCCCTACCAACAATGAATGGGTTTCTGTTGCTTCATATCTTCACCAGCATTTGGGATTGGCAGTATTCTGGATTTTAGCCATTTTAATACATGTATAGTGATATCCCGTTGCTTTAATTTGCAATTCTCTGATGAAATGTGACATACCTTTCATATGCTAATCTGCCATCTGTACACTCTTTTTTCTTTTTAGAAAAGGATAATTGCTTTAATATTGTGTTGGTTTCTGCCATACATCAACATGAATCAGCCATAGGTATATACATGTGTCCCCTCCCTCTGAACCTCCCTTCCCAACTTCCTACCTCATCTCACCTCTCTAGGTTGTCATAGAGAGGATTGAGCTCCCTGAGAGATACAGCAAATTTCCACGGCTATCTACTTTACATATGATAATGTATACGTTTCCTTGCTACCCCCTCCATTTGTCTCACCCTCTCCTTCTTCTTCCATTGTGTCCACAAGTCTGTTGCCTGTGTCAGTGTCTTCATAACTGCCTTAAAATGGGTTCACGTTCTTTGGTGAGGCATTTTTTGAGGTCTTGAGCTCATTTTATAATCAGGGTGCTCATTTTCTTATTGTTAAATTTTACTAGTTTTTATGTTTGCTTTTTTATATTAATAATTGTAGATGATAGTCCTTTATCAGATATGTCTTTTGGGAAGATTTTCACACAGTCTGTGGTATCTTCTCTGTCTATTGAAACATTTTTTAACAGAACAAATGTTTATAATTTTAATGAAATCTAGTTTACCAATTATTTCTTCCATGGATTGTGTCTTTGATATTATATCTCAAAAGTCATCATCATAACCAAGGTCATCTAGATTTTCTCCTTTTTATCTTCTTAGAGATCTATATTTTTATTTTATAATTAGGTCTTGATTCATTTTGAATTAATTTTAGCAAGAGGTGTTAAAGTCTGTGTCTCTGTGAAGATTTTGTTGTTGCTGTTATTCTTGCTTTGTTTTGTTTGCATGTGGCTGTCCAGGTTTTCTAGAATTGTTTGTTGAAAAGATGCCCTTTGCTGCATTAAACTGTCTTTGTTCCTTTGTCAAAGATCAATTTACTATGTTTATGTGGACCTACTTCTGGGCTCTCTATTCTCTTTCATTTATTTATTTATTTATTCTTTTAATAATACCACCCTGTCTTCTCAAAAATACCCTGTTATTCATTCTGACTAGTTCCTCCAAAATTTACCAAAAATTTACCTCTTTTATTAATATCTGTCAACTTTGAAACTGAATAAGAACAAAAATATTCATCTTATGAGTTCATTCCCTTTCTCTTCTATAGAAGGATCAATTTGCACATGTAACATACGAAAAAATCTTTCTATTAGTCAAGAAGACAGAGAACAAAACATTTATCCTACAGATTATTTCAATAGTCCTCCTGATATTCTTTTTTCTTTGTTGGTCTGATAGGCATTTTATAATTTCCCCAATGATTCTCCTATAAACTCCCATAACACAAAGACTCTTTAATTTTTCTACTCACCAATTTCCCTAATGATTCTCCTATAAACTCCCATAACACAGAGACTCTTTAATTTTTCTACTCACCAAGCATCATTTAGTATGGTGATAGGAAACATTGCTTCATCTTAGTACTCTCAAATGTTTCCTTCTATTCCTCTTTTTAGTATAAGGCATTTGAAATTAAAGTAATTAATATTCTTGAAGTATTAACTCAGACCTTCAGGAGACACATACTATTCTTTGTATCAGCAAGTTTTTTCTACAAAAAAAAATCATCTTAAAACATTAAACAACAAGCATTTGTAATTTCTAATAATTCTTCAGGCGGCCTAGCCAGCTTTTCTGATTTGGGCAAGATTTGATGGTATTGAATTGTCCAAGAAGACATCCCTTGCGTTTATAGAAGTTGTCAGGCTGGTTGGTCTAGGCTAAAACAAGTAACAGACCCAAGCTGATATTCCAGAGATGGGGAAAAAAAAATACCCCGTATCTTAATAGAAAGAATAACAAAGTTACATTCTAGCAGAAATGTAAAACAATCAGGAAAGCATGTGCATAACCCTTCTATGGCAATATTGAGGCTCACAGTAAGTCATTTAGAGATAATATAGTTTCAGATATAATAAATCATTCATAGAGTATAAAATATATACCCATCATCCTGTTAGAATGGAAGGCCACTCACATGTTATCAATAGTTAATACAAGGCTCAGATTAATGAATTAATAACTAACTGTGATCAAAATTATAAGCTATATTTTTACTACTGTTTCTTACTAAATACGGCTATAACATGCAGTTCCAATGATTTTATCTGCATTTTAAATGTGAATCGAGCTTTAACCAAATAAAAGTTGAAAATTACATTTTATATTCTTCAATATGTAACATCATCCCATACTATAAATGCCAAGCTAGAAATCTTTTCTTATGTTATAGATTATATAAATAATTATAGAACTCCACTTTACTTTCACCACTGTGTTGTTGGTTAAAGCACAAAACTAGCATGTATGCAAAAATATAAAATATCAAAAAACTTGCCTATACTTCAGTCTAGGCAAAAGTATCAGGGACCCCTCTGCAAATCCCTTTTAATTATAGGAAACAAAACCAGGAATGAACCTAATTTTAAGACACTGATGGGTCTACCACAGACTGAATTAAGCAGTGCACAAGGCAGATAGTAAAAATGCTGGGTTATCTTGCTCTTGTCCAAGGCTTAAAAACTATGAGGACTTTCAAAACGGACAGAGCCCTTTCAATCATTTTTTTCTTTCAAAGACTTCTTATGAGGGTAGATGAGCTCATAATAAAAGAAAGAACATTCACTTTGTCTTTTAAAAGGAGTCTTGAAGGCAATGAGGCTGGATATCAAACTGGCATCAGATTGTACCCATTTCGACCATTTTTTGTCACCTTGCGACTAATCTCTCTCCTGGATTCATTTAAAGATCTAACTCCTAAATTCTTTGCTTGATTCCTTCTGTAAACTATATCCTAAAACCTCAGATTGGATTCTGGCTTCACTCTCTCTTAAATTGCAGACTGCTTTTCAAGTTTGATTGTTGTCACCTCAGCTAACAGAACCCAGCCTAGTTTTTAGTTTACAACACCTGGTCTAAATATAATCCTTTTCTTCCTGCTCACTAACTTTTTCTCAGTCACTCTTCTTTAGTCCATCTAAGATTTTCATCTGTCCTTGAAATATCGATGAACAGTTTCAAACATATTTGATCCTGAGTAAACACATCTTTGGGAAATAATCTAAGGATATTACAAGCTACAAAGAACATAAAACAATCCCCACCGCCACAAAAAAAGAGAAGGAAAAACCACACAGCAAACCTCTGTGCCTATGAGACAGGCAAATGTGGGAGAAGAGATGAACCAAATGGGATGATTAATATGTTTAGTTTTATGGGTCAGTTAACTTGTCTCAGTGACATGTGAAAGTGAAGTCGCTAAGTCGTGTCCGACACTTTGCGACTCCAGGCTCCTCTATCCATGGGATTTTCCAGGCAATAGTACTGGAGTGGATTGCCATTTCTCTGGTGGCTCAGATGGTAAAGCGTCTGTCTACAATGTGGGAGACCCAGGTTCGAGCCCTGGGTTGGGAAGATCCCCTGGAGAAAGAAATGGCAACCCACTCCAGGACTATTGCCTGGAAAATCCCATGGACAGAGGAGCCTGGTAGACTACTGTCCACAGGGTCGCAAAGAGTCGGACACGACTGAGCAACTTCACTACACTACTAACTTGTCTAGGCTCAAGAATACCCAGATAGTGAAAAAACATTATTTCTGAGCATCTATGAGGCTGTATCTGTAAGCATGTGAACTGTAGACTGGATAAAATAGATCTCCTGTACTAAAGAAAGGGGTCTTCATCCAGTCTCTTAAGAGCTTGGATAAAACAAAAAGGTAGAGGAAGGGAGAATTTAATCTTTTCTTGACCTGGGACTTCCATCTTCTTCTGCCTTTATACATCAGTGTTCTTGGCTCTTGGAATTGAATCTACACCATTGCCCATTCTGGCCCTGAGCTTTGGGTCTTTGGACTATAACTGAGACACAATTAGCTCCCCTCATTCTCAGCCTTTAGAACTGAATCATACTACTGGCTTCTAGTTTTCCAGCTCACAGATGATAAATCACAGGACTTCATAGATTCCATAGTAGTGTGAACCAATTCTTGTAATAAATAAATATATAATTGGAGCTCTAATTATATTTATCTATCTCCTAATTATGCTGTTTCTCTGGTGAATGCTGACCAATACATGAAACTTTACAGAATGATTGGGCTGGACAAGGTAGTATATCTGGTCCTTTGCTTACACTGTCTTAGCTAATGCTCAGCAAAAGATAAATTATTATTATTTCTATTTTAAAGATATTATTTAATTTCTATTTTAAAATATTATTATTTCTATTTTAAGGATAAGAAACAGTGACAGACTTTATTTTGAGGGACACCAAAATCACTGCAGATAGTGATTACAGCTATGAAATAAAAAAACACTTGCTCCTTGGAAGGAAAGTTAGGACCAACCTAGACAGACTATTACAGAGCAGAGACATTATTTTGCCAACAAAGGTCCATCTAGTCAAATCTATAGTTTTTCCAGTAGTCATGTATGGATGTGAGAGCTGGACTATAAAGAAAGCTGAATGCCAAAAAATTGATGCTTTTGAACTGTGGTGTTGGAAGAGACTCTTGAGAGTCCCCTGGACTGCATGGAGATACAACCAGTTCATCCTAAAGGAAATTGGTTCTGAATATTCATTGGAACTGATGCTGAAGCTGAAACTCCAATACTTTGGCCACCTTATGTGAAGAACTGACTTATTTGAAAAGACTCTGATGCTGGAAAAGATTGAAGCGGGGAGGAAAAGGGGAGGACAGAGGATGAGATGGTTGGATGGCATCACTGACTCAATGGACATGAGTTTGAGTGATCTCTGGGAGTTGGTGATGGACAGGGAGCTTGGCGTGCTGCAGTCCATGGGGTCACAAAGAGTCGGACATGACTGAAAAAGTGAACTGAACTGAAGTGAACTGTACTGAAAGACAAGAAAGTAGGTCCAATAAGATGAAATACTCTTGTCCAGAAATGTAAATGGTGGACTGAATATAAACTCAGGATTTTATGACTTCATGGCTGCTTTTTGCATTGGACCACGCCATATTTTTTTCATATGAACACTTAGACTTATTATACTCCCCTAGACAATGCATTACAGGAAAAAAAAAAAACATTGAAAGATCACATAGGCATAAAAGTATTAATAGTGATAGCAAGGCAAAGTGGGAAAAAATAGGGTCCAAATAGTATTAGTTCAACTAATGTGAAAATCATGGAAAGTCAAATGTTAATTTTTATCACATAATTTTTCTTTTAAATATATTCAACTTGAGTTTTTAAAAAATCAGAGTTCCATATTATAATCATAGCCTATTTTTTTAGGACAAAGCTTATTAAAATTAAATGTTCTATAATAAGAGAGATTTCAATAAAATAAGAACTTGCTGAACTATAAAAATGTAAATATGACACAGAAAACACCTTTCCTCTGTGAAGTAAACTATGGATATTATGGATGGGTAGTCTCACTAATTTCACTTTATCTGAAATACATTTTTGAGTAGACCAAACTATTAAAATCAAAGCCAGCAATGTGAAGTTTATGTTGATGTATGGCAAAAGCCATCACAGATTGTAAAATAATTCTCCTCCAATTAAAATAAATTAATTAAAACATAAAATTAAAAAGAAGAGTTCCTGCTACAGACACCTGAAGACTGGTGATAGTTACCTTCTCTATTTGTAATCCTCCCCCCATCTGACATTTAAAAGCTAAGACTTAACTAATGTTCTTGTCTCTGAGGACAAACCAGACTTTAACTTAAATCTAAAACTGGGAAACAGTTATTAAATAGTAATTATGACCCCTGTTTTATTGTCAAATAAAATCATTTGCTTTAAATAAGTTCTTAGCTAATATAGTCAGTTATTATTCTTCACAGCAAGAAGTCTTATGCTTAAAACCAATACAATATTGCAAAGTAATTAACCTCCAATTAAAATAAATAAATTTATATTAAAAAATATGAAATGAAGGGTGTTAGCTAATGTTACATTTTATGAAGAAAAGATCCAAAGTAGGTGATATTTTCATAAACTGAGTTTATCAGTAAGGCAGATGTCTTATTTAAGCAATGTCTATTGCAAGTGATTATTAGTTGCTATGAATTTGAAAAGTTTTACTGGAACTAATACTGGTATAAATACCTATTAGCAAATGATTAGCAGCTGGAAGATTGATGTTGAGTTCATAATGTTTCAGTCGTCTTTCTGTATACCATCCCCAGATCTGGGAAGGAAATTTTTCTAAAAAATTAATAAAGAAATACAAAGGTAAAGACATATTAAGACATCTCTATATTATAATAGATCATCCTTTCTCAAGTTACCTTGGTTTCTATCCATTACCTTAGAACTTAAATAAATATAAATAGTGTTTATAAGAAATGGAGACTGAAAGAAAGCAGCTACCGTTTCTGATACCCTCATACAGATACCACTTTGAATGACCTAAAGACAATTAGTTGTTTTAAGATATCATGATTTTTAACCAAAATCTTTGAAAAAGATATGTCTCCTTATATAAAGCATATATCCCCATTACAAATTGAAAATGAAATACATTTGCAAGTGGGCATGTAATGTTTATAGATACCTTCTTGATGTGTTTAATGCATGTGAATACAGTTGACATCTCAGGGTAAAAAAAGGAAGACTATCTAATTTGAATAAGAACCTGCAGTGGAGGCAGAAAAGCATTGTGTAATATAGTTTATGGCATAAAATTCTATTCATATCTGGCTTTCACAGACTATGGACTTCTCAGAGGGAAATCTATCCAATACAATGCATTTTTAGGGAAGGTGTACTTTAATTCATAAAGGTATAAAATGAATTACAGGGTTTTCAGAAGAAAAAAAGAACTTGTTTTAACAATAGCCTCTGAAAAACTAAAAATGCATTCATGACAAAACTCCTTTTATAATAATCTTATTTTGAAAATAGCAATATAAACTCACATTTTCATCAAAATCACACAGATCAGTCCTACATTGGGTATATTCTTGTTTCCCTGAAAATTCAAAAAGAAACATATACTTAACTTGCCGCTGTGTTGGAGAATTACAAATGTTATTGCAAAGACATAAACTCCTTATTCACTACCAATGTTACCAACTTTTGAATATCTACTTAAAAATATCAGATTAAAGACACAGATAACCCCCAAGCTAATGGATAATCTTACCAATACATTTGGCTATGAAATATGTTCTACATCTGTATTTGCAGCATATTTCTAAATATATTTCCCTTATACAAATTTAAGCTGTACTGTATCTAATTCATATTGCTTTGGTAAAAACAAACAAACAAAAAGAAACCAATAAGACCTGTTAACTCTTCATCAAGTAGCATGGTAATTATCAAAAATAGTATCAGACATCTTATAGAATTCTAAAAGGGTCTATGGTACAAAACCCCATCAAGGACATTAAGACTGCATCTAGAGACCCACCAGAGTTCTCTGAATTTCTATGTCTATCAACATAACTAATGGATCTCTCAGATTCTATTTAACCATTTTTTGTATTCCTTTCACATTTAATAAGCACCTATTTATTATATGCCAGGCATTATTCTAGGCAGTTGAGTTTATGGTAGTCAACTAAACAAAGTCTTTTCTTTTTAATACCTTATATTACAGTGGGAAGAAATAAAATAAGTATCACATGTGTATATATTTTGATAAGTACCATAAAGAAAAAGCAGTCTGAGAAAGGAGGATAGAGTGCTGTGTACTTGTGGCACTGGTGATGAGAGGGGGTGCTTATTTAACACAAGGTGATCAGGAACAAGTTATATGAAAATGTGGCATTTGAGCAGAAACATGAGGTAGTGGAATGATAAACAAGGATAATATTTAAAAGACAACATTAAAAGAGAGAACAGCAAAAGTAAATTCCTTGAGTTGTGAACAAGTTTTTGTCTTTTTTTAACCCACTATCAACTAGATTCTTCACTCTCTATAAGTACACTTTATATGATCTACTTATTTTAGTTACTGCTTCCTCATTATTTCTATACTTCAAAATGAGATAAGACCTTTAGTTTAACCCATTATCTCATTTCTCAATGTATTCTTTTAGCTTCAACACCCACTGCTTAACTATGTGACTGCCCATGATTTTCAATTCAAATTATGAAAGGCAAAATCTCATGAAGATAGTTTCTCTGGCTATTTATGATCCTTGCCTAGTTTATAAAGTGGATAGGAGAGTCAAGAGTTGAGTCATGTAATATCAAATATCAAGAATATACCTCATCAAGAATTACAGATGAGCATTTATCTTTAAAAGTGTCTAAAAACAAGGCATAACTCAAACATTCAGTAACATTACTTGTCCTTGCCTCATATTCAACATCTTTTGAATAAGCCAGAAGAAATATCAGTAACCTCAGAAATGCAGATGACACCACCCTTAAGGTGGAAAGCAAAAAGAAACTAAAGAGCTTCTTGATGAAGGTGAAAGAGGAGATGAAAAAGCTAGCTTAACACTCAGCAGTCAAAAAATGAGTATCATGGCATCTGGTCCCATCACTTCATGGTAAATAGATGGGAAAACAAGGAAAATAGCGACAAACTATTTTCTTGGGCTCCAATATCATTGCAGATGGTGACCACAGCCATAAAATTAAAAGACACTTGCTCCTTAGGAGAAAAACTATGAAAAACCTAGATAGCATTTTAAAAAGCAGAGACACTACTTTGGTGACAAAGGTCTATATAGTCAAAGCTATGGTTTTTCTAGTAGTAATGAATGGATGTGAGAGTTGGACCATAAAGAAGGCTGAGGCCAAATAATTGATGCTTTGAACTGTGGTGTTGGAGACGCCTCTTGAGAGTCCTTTGGACTGCAAGGAGATCAAACCAGTCAATCCTAAAGGAAATCAATACAGTCCTAAAGGAAATAAATCCTGAATATTCGTTAAAAGGACTGATGCTGGAGTTGAAGCTCTGCTACTTTGGCCACCTGATGTGAAGAGCTGACTCATTAGAAAAGATCCTGATGCTGGAGAAGATTGAAGGTAGGAAGAGAAGGGGACCACAGGGGATGAGATGGTTGGATGGCATCACTGACTAAATGACATACATTTGAACAAGCTCCAGGAGTTGGTGAAGGACAGAATGCAGTGTGCTACAGTCCATGGGTTGCAAAGAGTCAGACATGACTGAGCAATTGAACAACAACAACTGAATAAGTCTCTGAATTTTCAGATTCTAAAATATTTAATTTAACACTATCAACATATCTACATGTTATTACAGAATAGATGTATCAATATTTAGATTTTTGACCAGTTTCCTCAGATGCTGAAAACTCTAATATAGAGAATTGAACAGTGTCTTCCCAAATACATTATCATCTGGAATCTCCAAATGTGACCTTATTTGGAATGAGTCTTTGCAGATGTAAGTTAAAGTTCTTGAGATAAGATCATATTGGATTTAGGGTGGGCTCTAAATCAAATGACTGTTTTGCTTATAAGAGAAAGCGAAGGGAGATTTCAAATCACAGACATGAATACGTGAGGGAAAATCATGTGAAGATAGAAGAAGCAACTGGAGTGATGCATTTATAAGCCACACAATGTCAAGGATTGCCAGAGTCATCAGAGGCTAGAAGAGAGGCAGGGAACAGCTTCTCTCGCAGAGTCTCCAGAAGGAATCAACACTATCAATACCTTAATTTCAAACCTCTGACCTCCTGAAAGGGAAGGTAATAAATCTGTCTTGTTTTTAACCACCAAACTTGTGTTAATTTGTTAAGGCAGGCCTAGGAAACTAACACATCGGCACATGTATTAGGGTATCTAAATCAATGCAGATACCCATGACAAAATTTTCAGAAAAGAGAGAAACCAATGCATAGGAAGAATAGATTTGTTATCAAACTCTGCTGCACACTTGGACAACTACTTCCATGTAACAGTTCATCTTTTTTGTTATTCATTTTGCTTGTTTATTTTTTGTTAACCACATGATGCTCATTTTCTCTCAGTTATACATATAAGAATACATGCCTTATTTTAAAACATTGTCTTGTTTCTAAAAGCATATAAAGGGAAATCAAGGTAAAGATAATAGTTTGAAGAGGTGGTCAGAGAAATACAAGGCAGTCTAAGAATCCAGTGCTTTAGTGATCTGAATTAATACAGAGAATTAGCTTTGAATATAAGGGAGGGATAGACTCCATCCCCTTTAAGCATTAACTTCCTTGAATGATACTATCTCAACAAAGTTTTCAATAAATATTGAGTAACAGAGCATTCAAGATTGCTGTTTCTGAATTATTGACTATATTTCTGCTTTTTAATCCCAGTTGGAAAAAAAGCCCATACACACTAATAAGCAAAGGTACTGTAGGTAAAATTGTTATCTTTTTTTTGAAAGCAGGAGTCTGATGAGGAATTTTAACCAATTTTAATGCCATTCCACCTCTCTCTGAGTTGTGCCTGGAGGAAACAGGATTCTATTCTGATGATTGTTTTGGATTTGCTTCAAGCATAGATAAAATGCATAATCAAAACACTAAAATTCTCTGCTATATAGAATGGCTGACAGAGTTAAAGCATGAAAAAAATAAGGCAGATGTAATTATACGTATACTTTGACTAAATTAAAATTTTAATAAAGTACTCATAGCATTGCAGAGCTCTGAGGTATGCTGCTTCCAGCTGTAAGATATATAGTATTTCTTAAGTGAAAAACAATATTATATGAGGTGTCATGTCTTTAAAAAATTGTTACATTAAATATCATTTAATAATAGGGGAGGTGGTAACTCTACCAAAAATCACAACACCAACTTTATAACGGTTTAGCTTTAGGTCTTCTTGGAGGCATTAATTACCTTGTATAGTCTACCGACTATTCAATTTATAAAAATATATATTATGCATATAAATAATATTTGTTTCCAAACTAAAAAGAAAGAACTAACACATCTACTTTTTAAAATCTAGTATCATGTCATTCAGAAAAATAAAATTTTAAAGCAGATTCCTGAAGCAGTCATTACCAGTGACCTACCTACATTTCTTCTGAATTCATCTCTATCTAACAAAGCACTTACTGTGAATGCCTAGAACTCTCTGCTTGAAAGATTTTGCCACCAGATTATAGGAGGCCTAATAGTGAAGCATGCCATAAATGCTAGAAAAGCCACGTATCTGAAAGTTTTCTTTAATAATGAGGTTCCTGAGCAAGATAAATGCACAGAAAGAAGTGGAGAAAAAAGCAACAATTAGTTATTATCCAATACACAGTACTGAGCAAAGTTCCCTCGAATCCACAACTACCTGAACCTCAGAATATGATCTTATTAGGGAATAGGTTTCTTTGCAGGTGTAATTAGTTGAGGCGAGGTCATACTGGATTAGGATGAACCCTAAATCCAGTGGATAGTGGCTTTGTAAAAAGATGTATACCTGAAGACATTCAGTAAAGAAAGCCATAAGACAAGGAGTAATGAAGACTGGAGTAATGAAGCTACAGTCAAGGAATACCAAGGATTCTGAGCAGTCACCTGATGTTAGGAAGTTAGAAAGAGGCAAGGTAGGAGTCTTAGCCCTTTAAAGGGAGTATAAGCCCACCTATATGATGATTTTGGACTTGTAGACTCCAGAACTAAGAAAATAAATTTCTATTCTTTTAAGCTACCAGTTTGTCACACACACACACACACACACACACACACACACACACACACATACATATATATTCATGGCTAGGATATAGAAATACCAGGTGAAGCCAAAGAAGCATAAATGAAGCCTGCAGTCTCAGACAAATCTAAAGAGCCTCCTCATTTTGTCACTACCATAAACACACCTACCCATGTTCCCTTCTCTGTGCAAATCTTACTTTTAGCACCTTCCACAGCCCAGAAAGTTGCTTGGAAGGAAGGGCTAAAGAAAAAAATAGACTCTAGGAAAAAGGTGGCCTGCAGTGGCCTAAAAAGTAGATTCTGGGTCTGTTTACTTTAGAAGAAGACAAGAAAAGGCACATCCACATTCAGGCTTTCAATGAAAATTGACTTTGTTTACAAATGAATTATACCAATCAGTGCTTTGAAATTTAGCTGGTTAGATTATTAGATTGGCACAAACATAATTGCAGTTTTGGACTGTGAATTTTAAATCATTTTAACTAGGCACAAACACGTCTTTATTAATCAAAATAGGAACCATTTCAATCAACATATCTTTGCCAATGAGAAATAAGTTTTATTCCTATAGTATAAAAATCCCTGTTTTGAGATTCAGTTAACTCTTGGAAAGCATTTTCTGCCTCCTGCTGGTTGTGGTAGTATTTTCCCTGCAAAAAGTTGTTGAGATGCTTGAAGAAGTGATAGTTGTTGGCAAAAGGTCAGGTGAATATGGTGGATGAGGCAAAATTTTGTATTCCAATTTATTCAACTTTTGAAGCATTGGTTGTGTGACATGTGATCCGGCATTGTCCTGGAGAAAAATTGGGCCCTTTCTATTGACCGATACCGGTTGCAGGCATTGTAATTTTCAGTGCATCTCATTGATTACCTGAGCATACTTCTCAGATGTAATGGTTTTCTCAAGATTCAGAAAGCCGTACTGGATCAGATTGGTAGTAGGCTGCCAAACAGTGGCCATGACCCTATTTGGTGCAAGTTTCGCTTTGAGAAGTGCTTTGGAGCTTCTTCTTCTTTTTTTTTTTTTTTTCAAGTTTAAGATTGTCTTTTATTTTTTTTTTTTTTTNAGATTGTCTTTTATTTTTTTTTTTAATTTTTTAATTTTTTATTTTTTTTCTTAATTCAGCCACTGAGTTGGTTGTCACCAGTTGCTGTATACAACCCACTTTTTGTCGCACGTCACAACCCAATTTAAAAATGGCTCATTGTTGTGTAGAATAAGAGAAGACAACACTTCAAAACGATGATTTTTTGATTTGCAGTCAGTTCATCAGGCACCCATCTATTGAGCTTCTTCATCTTTCCAGTCTATTTCAAATGCCAAACAATTGTAGAATGGTCAATGCTGAGTTCTTCAGCAACTTCTCATGTAGTTGTAAGAGGATCAGCTTCAATTATAGCTCTCAGATTGCCGCCGTCAACTTCCAATCACCAGCCACTATGCTCATCTTCAAGGTTCTCATCTCCTTTGCAAAACTTCTTTAACCTCCACTGCACTGTATGTTTGTTAGCAGTTCCTGGGGCAAATGTGTTGTTGATTTTATGAGTTGTCTTCCCTGCTTCATGACCCATTTTGAACTCAAATAAGAAAATCACTAAAACTTGCTTTTTGTCTAATATCATTTCCATAGTCTAAATAAATATAAAATAAACAGCAAGTAATAGTCATTAGCAAAAACATAAAGTGAGAAATGCACATTAAAATGATGGCTAATATAACTATATTTATTGATAAGTATTCTGTTATCAAACAATAAATTTCAACAATGCAAAAACTGCAATCGCATCAACCTAATATTAACTTCTCCAAAGATAAGGAGAAAAAAGAGAGGATATTTCCTCAGATAGTCCTCTTCCACCAAAAGATGATTACTTCATATTTTGTTCTTTAATGGAGACTTTGAGCTTATTATTCAAACCTTTGGTTAACCAGAGCATAACTGAGACAGAAAAAACAAGAGCACAGCTATTTAGGAAAAGGATCAGGGACTGGTTTTGGGCAAAACAGGCTTTGGAAGCTAAAGAACAAAGGCCCCATGGGCCTGGGTCCCAAAAATAAAAACCAGGCTCCCAGGAATAAAAAAAAAAAAAAAAAAAAAAAATTAACTTTTATCTCTGTTACACAAGCAAGTATACTTAGTTGGCACAAGATAAGAAGCTCAACTATAAATTTTAACCTTATCTCTTCCAGTGCTTTCTTGCAGAAAATTCTCATGGACTCCTTTTGGAACAGGAAGGAAAGGGACAGGGCACAATCTTTAAAAGAATGCTGCAGGACATGACAAAGACTTGTGGTGGCGCTGGTGGCTGTGTCATTTATCATGCTACTGTATTACAATGAGGGTATAAAGAGGCTCAGGGTCTACTGGGTCCAAAATGGTAGAAGAGTTGACTTCCAGTAGGCCCTGAGCCTCATTATACACTCATTGTAATACAGTAGCATGGTAAATGACATAGCCACCAGCGCCACAACAGTTCTGAGGCTAAACATTATAGGCCAAAAAGGTAGGCAGGGTGGCCGAATTTCTGGAAATCCCTATCTCTTCTTCCAAAATAACTGGAATAATCCTTCCATTCATTAGCCTATGAAATTTCCTAGCCCATAAAAACTAACCACACTGTATTTTGAAGCTCTCTCTACTTCAGACATGGCCCACACTCTATGGAGTGGGTTTCTCTCTAAACAAATCCACTTCTTACCTATCGCTATGTCCTTGAATTCTTTCACAATGAAGCAAGAACCTTAAATTCACAAGCAACACACTTTCCCCTCAAAGAAGAATTTCCTGTTCCAGATAGCCACCATGGGGCTACTGCAGGTGATCAAATGAGTTTAATGATTTTTCTGGAAATAATCAGTGATCATGAGACAAACTCTCCTTTTTTTTTTTTTAAACAAAAGCAACTCGCCTCTTCCACTCAAGAAGCTGGCACTTTTTTCTACCTTCTCCATTTGAAACTGAGCAGGAACCTGTGGGCCTCCAAGGCACAAAAGCCTTTCTCTGTCCCTGAATCTTCAGTGTAGGAAACAGGCTTCATTCAGCCTCCAAGACTGTTCCCTGTTCCAAAGGGCAGGATCAAGCAGTTGCTAATCAGGGAACGAAGTGGATGTGGAGACAAGGGGAAACCAGTCAAGAAACAACAGTCCAGCCTTCCTTCAGGGTCCTGATGGCCCCTCAAGAGGTATGCATAACAGTATCTCTCAGGTGTTTGGCAGATCCTGAAACCCCCACCAGGTAAAAGAAGTGATCTGCTGTCCACAACTATGTAGATCTCAGGCCAGATGGAAAAAAGTTAATGAAATTGACTCCAAATTACCTCAGTTCAGTTCAGTCATACAGTTACGTATGACTCTTTGCAACCCCATGGACTGCAGCAAGCCAGGCTTTCCTGTCCATCACCAACTCCCAGAGCTTACTCAAATTCATGTCTGTCAAGTCAGTGATTCCATCTCATCCTCTGTCATCCCCTTCTCCTCATGCCTTCATTCTTTCCAGCATCAGGATCTTTTCCAGTGAGTCAGTTCTTTGCATCAGGTGGCCAAAGTATTGGAGCTTCAGTTTCAGCATCAGCCCTTCCAATGAATATTCAGGACTGATCTCCTCTAGGATTGATTAGTTTGATCTCCTTGCAGTACAAGGGACTGTCAAGAGTCTTCTCCAATATCGCAGTTCAAAAACATCAGTTCTCTGGTGTTCAGCTTTCTTTACGGTCCAATTCTCACATCCATTCATTACTACTGGAAACACCATAGCTTTGACTATACAGACCTTTGTCGCCAAAGTAATGTCTTTGCTTTTTAACAGGCTGTCTAGGTTAGTCATAGCTTTTCTNACTTCAGACATGGCCCACACTCTATGGAGTGGGTTTCTCTCTAAACAAATCCACTTCTTACCTATCGCTATGTCCTTGAATTCTTTCACAATGAAGCAAGAACCTTAAATTCACAAGCAACACACTTTCCCCTCAAAGAAGAATTTCCTGTTCCAGATAGCCACCATGGGGCTACTGCAGGTGATCAAATGAGTTTAATGATTTTTCTGGAAATAATCAGTGATCATGAGACAAACTCTCCTTTTTTTTTTTTTAAACAAAAGCAACTCGCCTCTTCCACTCAAGAAGCTGGCACTTTTTTCTACCTTCTCCATTTGAAACTGAGCAGGAACCTGTGGGCCTCCAAGGCACAAAAGCCTTTCTCTGTCCCTGAATCTTCAGTGTAGGAAACAGGCTTCATTCAGCCTCCAAGACTGTTCCCTGTTCCAAAGGGCAGGATCAAGCAGTTGCTAATCAGGGAACGAAGTGGATGTGGAGACAAGGGGAAACCAGTCAAGAAACAACAGTCCAGCCTTCCTTCAGGGTCCTGATGGCCCCTCAAGAGGTATGCATAACAGTATCTCTCAGGTGTTTGGCAGATCCTGAAACCCCCACCAGGTAAAAGAAGTGATCTGCTGTCCACAACTATGTAGATCTCAGGCCAGATGGAAAAAAGTTAATGAAATTGACTCCAAATTACCTCAGTTCAGTTCAGTCATACAGTTACGTATGACTCTTTGCAACCCCATGGACTGCAGCAAGCCAGGCTTTCCTGTCCATCACCAACTCCCAGAGCTTACTCAAACTCATGTCTGTCAAGTCAGTGATTCCATCTCATCCTCTGTCATCCCCTTCTCCTCATGCCTTCATTCTTTCCAGCATCAGGATCTTTTCCAGTGAGTCAGTTCTTTGCATCAGGTGGCCAAAGTATTGGAGCTTCAGTTTCAGCATCAGTCCTTCCAATGAATATTCAGGACTGATCTCTAGGATTGACTAGTTTGATCTCCTTGCAGTCCAAGGGACTCTCAAGAGTCTTCTCCAATACTGCAGTTCAAAAACATCAGTTCTCTGGTGTTCAGCTTTCTTTACGGTCCAATTTTCACATCCATTCATTACTACTGGAAACACCATAGCTTTGACTATACAGACCTTTGTCGCCAAAGTAATGTCTTTGCTTTTTAACAGGCTGTCTAGGTTGGTCATAGCTTTTCTTCCAAGGAACAAGTGTTTTGGAATTTCATGGCTGCAGTCACCATCTTCAGTGATTTTGGAGCCCAAGAAAATAAAGTCTCTCACTCACTGTTTCCACTGTTTTCCCATCTGTTTACCATGAAGTGATGGGACCGGATGCCATGATCTTAGTTTTTTGAATGTTGAGTTTTAAGCCAGTTTTTTCACTATCCTTTTTCATCCTCATCAAGAGGCTCTTTAGTTCATCTTCACTTTCTGCCATTAGGGTGCTGTCATCTGCATATCTGAAGTTATTGATATTTCTCCCAGCAATCTTGATTCCAGTTTGTGCCTCATCCAGCCTGGCATTTTGCATGATGTAATCTGCATAGAAGTTAAATAAGCAGGGTGACAATATACAGCCTTGACGTACTCCTTTCCCAATTTAGAATCGGTCCACTTTTCCATGTCTGGTTCTAACTGCTGCTTCTAGACCTGCATACAGGTTTCTCAAGAGGTAGGTGAGCTGGTCTGGTATTCCCATTTCTTTTAGAATTTTCCACAATTTGTTGTGACCCACACAGTCAAAGGCTTTGGTGTAGTCAATAAAGCAGAAGTAGATGTTTTTCTGGTACTCTCTTGCTTTTTCGAAGATCCGACAGATGTTGGCAATTTGATCTCTGGTTCCTCTGCCTTTTCTAAATCCAGCTTGAACATCTGGCAGTTCTAGGTTCATGCACTGTGGAAGCCAAGCTTGGAGAATTTGAGCATTACTTTGCTCACATGTGAAATGAGTGAACTGTGAATAGTTTGAACATTTTTTGGCATTGTTCTTCCTTGGGATTTGAATTAAAACTGATCTTTTCCAGTCCTATAGCCACTGATGAGTTTTCCAAATTTGCTGGCATATTGATTTCAGCACTTTAACAGCATCATTTTTTAGTCTTTTGGCTTGATGTCCACCAAGAGGCAAGCTCAGTTTTGAGGTAGCACTCCCTCTTAAGATACAGGGAAAGAACAGAGCCAATAAAAACCGTATCAAAATGAGAAATTAAAAACCAAATAGTCCCATCTCTAAATCTTAATCCCTTCTTTTCTGGTGTAACATGAAACCGACTGACAATGCTGAACTTCATCTAAGCCCTGAGTTCCCAGAAAGTAGCAAAGTGTGTTAAGAAATCTACCCCTATCTCCACATACATTTTTGTGTTTCAAGAAATATTACTGTTTAGTCATTAAGTCATGTCCGACTCTGTGACCCCACAGGCCCAACCAGACTCCTCTGTCCATGGAATTTCCAGGCAAGAATATTGGATTGGGTTGCCATTTCCTTCTCCAGGGAATCTTCCCAATTCAGGCATCAAACCCACACCTTTTGCAGTAGCAGACAGATTCTTTACTGCTGAGTTAGGGAAGCCCAGATCCAAGAAATACCTAACTGCATAATATACTGGACCACTCTGCCCTCATATATATAATATCCAAAATGAGGCACCATCCTCTTCATCTCCATGCTTCAGAACTACTCACTTGTTTATCTGCCTCTCTAAAGCCTAAAGTTTTCTCTCTCTTTGACATGTTCCTCATGAATGAACATAATTCCTATTTTAATAGCCTGAATAAAAGCATCTTTTTAATTATTGGGGGTATTTTGTCTTTGTTAGACTCAGTCAAGAGCCTACCTTGGGTTTGAATCCCCTTAAGAGCGGGTATAGGTTGAGTCATCACCACTACACGTGCTGTTGCAAGTTCAGCACTGAACGCTGGATTCTCTCTCTGATGGTTATTAAGTCCTTTCTTGGCTTTCTCCTTCCTCTTTCTAACTATTCAGTGGTCACTAGGATTCATAAAAATACCATGTTACACATTTCACAGATAACAAAATCCAAGAAACATAGGCAAGTCTTCTGGCACCAAAATAGTTGCTATCCTAAGTACCAACTTCCTTAACAAACACACAAACATATATTTTACAACAGAAAACAAAAGCTATGTTTCCTGAAATTAATACATATTTCATTATCTACCCACATGTTTCCTCAGTAACTCCGGAGGTCCAGGATCCCAATGTAGTAATGGACTAGAGAAGTTAATGAAGTCAGTATTTTTTGACAGAGACAAAAAGAGAAACTCAATACAGGTCAACTAAAAATGAAGTCTGCACAACCTTGCTTAGTCATCCCTCAGTTATTCTTTCCTGAAACCTCTCTTCATTCCTATAATTAATGATCAGTAGTTTTCTCATCAGCCTCTTATTTTAGCCAAGGCTTTTTCAAATAAGAAAATTTATAATTACCTTTGTATTTTATTTGAGAAACCATTTTCAAATTTCATATAGAATAACTATAATCTCAGTAAAGTTTTATTAATTTATTTGGCTGCCTGGTCATACTCATCAAATATATTTGAAATAAGAGACTCACATTTCTTTATCATTTTAGAGTTAAAGCTGGATTTAAGATACCAAAATCGGCAGATATGGGAAAATAAGGAAAACTTTAAAGAACTTCTCAAATAGTAAGAAGCAGAGAAATAACTGAAATCAAGTCAATTCATTCTTTTTGCCCTCTGACCTTGATACATATATAATGTATACAAACAGCCTCTGGAGGAAGGTAGTGCCTGGTTAAAACAGAGGAAATGATACCTTCTAAATGATGTTAAGAAAGATGACAAGTATAAATATGCTAGCAGAAATACAGTCTATAAAACTTACTCCAAAGCACAGATGTCCTTATCCTCAGGACATTCTTTTTTTTTGGCTGTGCCATGTGGGATGTCAAACCTTAGGTCCATGAACAGGGATGGAACCCCAGTCCCTTGCAATAGAAGCTTGATGTTCTTCTAACCTCTGGACTGTCAGGGAAGTCCCAAGGACATTCCTTATTTTATACCATGGAGTAGTTTCCCTTCATTCCTGTAAGTTTTCACTGCTGTAAGCACCACAAAATACTCCTTACCATAGTCTAGTCAGTAAGTAAGTTTCTGCATTTCAAACATTCTTCATAGTATCTCACACTATACTGGTAACATGAATGATGTTGAAGAAATATTTATTTCAAAGGAAAGACAGGGGGAGGAAGGAAAGAGGAAAAACAGAATATTGGAGAATATTGTAAATGCATAATGAAAAATTACATAAATACAAGAGGATGATGTACTGAACAACTGCATTTGTATTCATATTTTTATATCTATACATGAATCAAAAAAAAAGTTGAATTCACAGTTTTGGCAGATTCCCTACATCCTCAGTTATGCTGAATGTGATATTCCCAGTTGTTTTAGTTACAATGAGAGCTTTAATTAGTTTTCTTTTGCTTTGGCATAGAATACTCTTTTGAGGGAAAGCTATGGTATGTGGAACTGTTGTGACTTTTCCAGGCAATATAAGAATGAATTCGTAGTGATGATAGTGACAGTGGAGTGCCAAAGAGGAGTAAATAAAATTCTTCCTAGAGGCGTAAAAGAAATAACATCCAGTGAAAAATGTGCAAAATGTATCCAAAAAGACATTAAGGAGCGATCAGTAAATATGCTTCATTGCAAACAAAAGAAAAAATAAATTCTGGTTAACTGAGCAGAAAGACCATTTTATTCAAGCTATTGGAGTATTCATTAAATCAAGAATATGGCAAACCAGGCTCATAAAAGAAGCCATAAATATAGCCATGGGGAGAGTTTAGTTATGTAAAAGATGTTATGGGTGCTGCCACCATCAGACAGCATTGTCTAATAAGTCTGCTGGAATCTCAACTCCAACAGTACCTCCAACCATCCCAGTGGGCACTAGACTCCAGATACTAAGACCAGGGTAAATTCTAAAGGTCCCAAGAGTAGTAGCCAATTGACCAAGCCCTTTATTACCTGCCTTCTTCAGACCAAGAAACATAGCCTTAAAATCTCCTTCAGTTTGACTAAACTTTAGACAGGTTTCTTCCTGACTAGAAGGCCCTGATATCCCTTTTCTTAAAGAATTTACTTTCGAAAATTGCAATTGTAAATTCTCTGTCTCTTTGAGATGTAAATCTTCTCTCAGCCTCTTGCCAGTTTTACAACTCAGAAATGTCTTTTTCAAGGACTTGAGAGCCATCCTTTTGAAATATCATCATCAAAGAAGATAGCACCCCTATCTCCCAGTCTTTATGGAAAGGTAGAAGTCTAATTTTGATGAGATAAGTGCCAATTAGCAAACACAAAGGATCTAATGATATTTTAATTGACCCACTCCCCAGTAACATTCTATAGTAAGTTTCCACTAGCTTATCCTTTCTTTCATTTCAGGAGTCTTGAGTTTAATCTCTTTCCTCTATTTATAAGTGAGGAAGACACCTCACTTCCCTGGTGGCTCAACGGTAAAGCATCTGCCTACAATGTGGGAGACCCTGGGTTGGGAAGATCTCCTGGAGAAGGAAATGGCAACCCTTTCAGTATTCTTGCCTGGAAAATCCCATGGACGGAGAAGCCTGGTAGGCTACTGTCCTTGGGGTCGCAAAGAGTTGGACACGACTGAGCAACTTCACTTCACTTTCACGTTTTTCCCTCTATTTCTATAGTACTGAATAAAATCTTCCTAGTCTGTTGAACTTTCCTGATGCAAATTTTCATTGATGTGCCCCTAGCTTCTATGAGTCTTGACAGAACAAATGTCTGGTCTTTGACAATTTTCATGGGTAGAGGCAGAATCACCTCTTACCTAGACTTAGACTGCAAACAAATCCTTGGAACATAAGCAGGAAGTGTCCATGCTGGATGGCAAAAAAACAGACTAAAGGTCACTACTTCTTTAGAATATAATGTCTCTGTGTTCAGTCACTTCACTCTTTGCAGTTCCATGGACTGTAACCCACTAAACTCCTCTGTCCACAGAATTCTCCAGGCATGAATACTGAAGCGAGTTGCCAGGCCCTTCTCCAGGGGATCTTCCCAAGGATTGCAGGCAGATTCTTTACCCACTGAGCCACCTGGGAAGCCCAGAATATAATGTTTATAGGAGGAATAATATCTTCAGGAGGATTATTCTTTCTTGCATACATTGAATACTAAAATACTCATAAAATGATCTCTAAGGCTGTTTCTCTGTTACACTGAATTTCTTAAATATCCTTAGCCTGGGTTCTGTGTTAGGAAGCAGCTTCCAAAACTATCTTGGCTAGCCGAAAGTTCATATGTTTGGTTGAACGTAGTAAGTGGTTCTCAGCACAAAGGTAATTAACATCTGCTGAGTGCTTATCAGACATTTAGAACTTTTAAAATCAAATCTTTTAAATCTTAGAATGTTTAAGATGTTATTTCATTAAGAATAGACATCAAACAATGAAAGGAAAAAGATCCATCAATTACTATCACCTCACAAGTTGAAGGTGACTCCATGTCTATACTTGTAACCAGCACTCTATAGAAATAATTCAAAACTTTAAACCTTGAATGTATAGATTTGAACTTGGGTCTTCCTAACTCCAAAATCCTTACTTTTACTGCAAAAATAAAAACTCTATTGAAAACATTAATAATTAATAGCCTATACAGTGTGCTCCTTTCCTAGAGAGGTTTAGTTGTCATCTTTTTTACTTCAGAGACAAGAACACACGTAATACTCCTGAACACTTTTATTAGTCCTAATTCAGTTTAATATATAACTCATGTTACAAAGGCTTTGAATGGCATACATACTGCAAGCAATCTTTATCTAAGAAATATAGCTTTCCCTTGACCCAGTCTATCTCACATCTCTCTCTTCTTAACAGCTAAACCCTTCAATATAGTTATCTGTACTTCATGTCTCCTCCTCTCTTGAATATAATGCAATCAGGATTTATTACCACTCCAACCAGAATTGCTCTTTAGAATGTAAATTCTTATTTATTTGAGCTTTGGTGATACTTATTAAACTTTTCCTTTTCTTGATTTTGGGACAATTTTGTTCTCTTGGTTCTCATCTTACCTCCCTGGCTCCCCTTTCTTGAGTTCTTCTGGTCATTATTCTCCACTATCCTGAAATCTGAATTAATTGAAAGTGTTAGCATTTAGTCTTCTGGTATCTTCTAAAATATATTATGTTAACTCCACAGGAGAGTTCATCCAACCCAAGGTCTTTAAGTGTTGCTGAAATTCTGGTAACCCACATAAGTTTATTTGTATAACAACCTCTGCTTTGAACTGTAAATGTATCAATATTATATACAATATTGGCTACCCACACCTCCATTATAGGAGGCAGTTGCAGTAAGATATAAATAAAATTAGACACTATTTTTAAAAAGACAAAAGTGTGTATCCTGCTGCCTATTCTGTTTGCAACCCCATGAACTGTAGACAGCAGGCTCCTCTGTCCATGGGATTTCCCTGGCAAGAATATTGGACTGAGTAGCCATTTCATTTTCCAAGGGATCTTCTCCACTCAGGGACTGAACCTGGGTCTCCCACATTGCAAGCAGATTCTTTGCCATCTGAGCCACCAGGGAAGCCAGACATAATTAAAACTAGACACTATTTTTAAAAAGACAAAAATGTGTATCATGTTGCCTACTCCCTCAATCAGAGTTGGTCTTAGTCTGTCCTGTTTCCCTGTACTAAACACAGTTATATCCACTATACCGAGATGAGGTTGTACGTCAAAGCAGGATGTCTTTACATAAGCCACTTGTTATGAGACTAAAGGTGACTAATTCATGGGTGTTTTTTCATGACTTTGTTAAAGAGGACATCTGAGAAATATTCTATAATGTTAAATAACGACCTANNNTGTGATTGATTGTAGTAAAAAATTTCAGTATAGAAATGAACTTATAAATTTAAGGAGTTGATGTTGAAACAATCTGACGAAATTTGAAATAAATTTAATATACTTCATGTATTTTTCCTTCAAACTGAACAGGCAGAAAGCATTGAAAATTATTTCCAATAGAAATAATTTCCAGTAAATTCCAATAGAATATTTCCAATATCTGTGGTCTCTCAAGAAATATCAAGCTTGTCTTGTGGGTCAGCTATCACTCAGAATTCTCAAAATATGCCAGGAACTTTGTCCCCCAATCCTTCCTTTCCTTGAGTTAGAATTCCAGAGTTTGACTTTTAGACTAAGTATTCTACAACATGGAACCCATTTGCTGTCAGTCAAGAGGAATTCAAGAACCTCAAATTCAGTGCATATGAGATTTGGAATCTACATCATTTTCTGATACTCCCACAGGAAACGGGTGCTTCAGGTCTGAAGGCAGAACATTTTCTTCTGTGATGCTGCAACTAAGGCTCTACCTTTTCACTTCATTTCTGATAACTGAATTTCTACTTTGTCCCTTTATGCCTGAGCCCAGTCTTAAACTGTTTGCAAACTTTGGGGCTACCCAAAGCCCTTTCCAGTTCCCTTCTTTCACCAAGAAACTGAGCCCTAAGCTCCCTTTCAAGCAAAAATCTAATTCATCTGCAAGGGATTTCCCAGATCCTAACTTCCTTTTTTCATACCTAACTGGGTCTTAATCAATTTATCTGATTAAAAATAGTGACTATTTTGACAATAACCATGCCAGGGTTTTGTGATAATGAGCCAAACTGATCCTGTGCTCCAAGAATCTTTATGAAAGTGATTCAATATTGGATCAGAGTTCTTTAAAGAGGTTAACTGGGCTCACCTTGCACAATAATAAGTGATTAGCAGAAAAAGCACCACAGAATAATGAGTAGACTGTGAACACAGCATGGAAATTCAAACAGTTGTCATGTCAAATATTCCATAGCCTTTATGAGAGGTGCTATTTGAAGAGATTATTTTCCCTCCATGCTTATTTATTGAAGAGTGCTAGACCATGGTATAGCTGAATATTTTAAAATAAATTCATAGAGACTCTCCTATACAGTTTTCAGGTAATAACTCTCTTAGAGTTCATAACATTTTTGCTGTACACACAGACTCACTCACACACACACACACAAGTACACATACATGCACACAAGCAGAGAGTTATTTAAAAGCATTTATGTTAGATCCACAATAGAGAGAGCTAAATGAGCTCCTATGAAGGCCATTTATCTTAATTCCCTGTCTTAAAAGTTCATGGTGAAAATTCATTGTAAAAATAAATTTTGGATAAGACTGTGGTCCACAGTCCCACCCAAAAGAAATGTGAATTCCTTTTTTTTCAAACAGTTTTGTAATTAAAACTTTTACCTACAAGTAAAAGATACTGGAGGTCCTTTATTAGAAACTCTCTGCTATCAAGACTGCTTTTTTGGTGTGATTACATTACCTAAGAGATGCCAACTAGCTCTAATTAGTACTCACTGAATCAAAAGTGTTTTGATAACTATATGTACAAATCTAACTTCCTACCCACAAAATCTCTCTTTCAATTTGTAACTTCTCCCTGATCTACCAAGTCACCCTATTCGCTGTCATCTTTTGCTTCTCCATCTCCACCATTTTCTGACCCATAACCAGGTTTTTCTCCATTATATATTCAATGGATTGTATAGAAAATTCATCTCTGACACAGGAGTGAAATTCTTTCTAAAGAACTGTAGAAATTTATCAACATCTGACTTCCCAAGGTGCCAGGGAGGTAATACTTATTTCCAGAAATACCTGGGCTCCTTCAATTTAATCTAAGAGTGAAATAAGAAATTTTAATTAATAGCTCATTGTTACAGAGTTGAGCAAACCTAAGAGTACATCAGTAAGCTGGAGACTAACTGGAATATAGAGTATGGAGAAAAGGGAAAGTAGAATTACTTGAAGAAAAAGGAAATGGGAAGCTAACAAGATATACTAAAGTTGAGATCAAACTCATAAGAGATCAAAAGAGCTACAAGTGAATCTTGTAGCTGGAATCTAATTGTCTCTCCTCTTTACACACCATCTTGTAATGTTTCTACTGGGCATGGAATAAAGTCATGAGTAAAATTCAAAACTTAGAATTTGCTAACACAAAAAGTCATAACCTTCAAACCAAATTATCAGTCTCATTAATCCAAATGAACAATACCAAGATCTCTTCCAAATCATTTTAGGGAATGTATCCTAAGGTCCATCATTATATACATTCTACCTTAAACACTCTTCCAAACTTTAATAGTACCAAATTTAAGTAGTTAAAATAAATATTAACAGGTTCAATCATATATTAGCTGAGTCTTCTAGGCAGCAGAAGAAAAAAAATCACTAAACCTTCACAGAAATTATCCTCTAACATTAATAACTGACTAATTTATAAACAGTTAATTTGACCTAGTATCTTTTTTTCTGATCAAACTTATTGTTGCTCTCCAAGTGTCAACATGAGATTTCCCTCTTTCCAACTCAAGCTCAGAGTATCTAGTCTTCGTAACCATTCAGGTCTGACAATGGACTAATAATTGGACTCACAATTCTTTTATTTTGCTCAGTAATCTTGAATATTCTTGAAATTGTGATTAATTTTATCGTAATCTTATAATAGTTCTTCAGTATCAAATTACACATAAGCCTAGTCAAAACAATGAGCATGACTCCTTTTGATGACTTCAGACCAAAGGAATAGTTGTAAATATTTTAATAGTATAAAGTGTTTTACTTCTGGACCAAAGTGTCAGAACTAATAGAGAAAGTCCAGGACATGGATGCCACTTCAATAAATATAGAAATAGATCAAAAAAACAAATTTCCTATAAGTTTTCTACTATAAAGCCAGTCAATTACTTTATCCTTCATGTGAGATGAAACATAAAACACTACAAGGCAAATTTTATTTTTCATATGGGATATTTCTGTTGAACAAATATTTGATAAGACAGTTTGGGCAAAAAGCTGAATTTTTTCCAAAGCTGTCATTCAAAATTAAAGTTATGATATTGAGACTTGGTCTTTTTAATTATANTGTTGAACAAATATTTGATAAGACAGTTTGGGCAAAAAGCTGAATTTTTTCCAAAGCTGTCATTCAAAATTAAAGTTATGATATTGAGACTTGGCCTTTTTAATTATATCTTAGTATTTATCATATTATATTTTTATTAGAAAGTGGTATTTATTGATTCTGAGATAATATTGTATTACCCTCACAATAGCACATGCACTTTCAGAAAGTATGAGGGTCACTAGTAGACTCTTCCAACTTAATCCAGAATATTCTGGACCAGTGAAAGCAATGGGGATGTGTTTGTTTAGGAGTCTTTTCCTGCTATAATATCTATTGCTAAATATTTCTGTACTGCTTCTTCAGTTGATCAAATTATTGTACTATTTTCTTTTAGCCATCTGAAAGAATTTCCCATTATTGGATTTTTCTATCAGTATCCACTGAAAGTGCCCCATCTGCCTGGCTTTATATTTGCTATTCTACAGGAGTGTCAAAAGCAATCTGAGGGCCAGTGAATGATGAAGTCCACTGTGTGTAGTTATAACTTCTTCATTTTCTATCCTGCCAAATCTCTGTTTAGTTATTTTGCATTCTCTTATTGTTCTCCTGGTATTTCTGGCTTTATTTCAGCTTATTCTCTGTGGATGTTTTCAAAAGAGACATTCAATTAAATGTTTTTTATTTCATTCCAAATGGAGTTCATCTCATTCTTTTAGCTATTCTCTCATATTTTAAGTTTTATTTTAGTGATATATATTCCCAGAACTAGAACTAAATCAGCTATTTAAAACGTTATCTTTTTTCTGTGGAATATATTTAATGTTTACTATTACTTTGTATATTTATTTATTTCTAAGAATAAAGTACTATTTTAGTCTTTGAATCAAATGTAAAGACTGAGTTGGTAGTCTATGAATCTTGTCCGTTAGGTAACCTCACCTCTATGGAGCTAAAATTAAAGTCATAATAAGAGTAGCAAAATATTTTGTTCCTTTCATTCCATTCCTACCTACTACCAGAGAATTCCCTGGCACTCCAGTGGTTAAGACTCCACACTTCCACTATAGGGGGGATGGGTTCAATCTGTGGTCAGAAAACTAAGATCCTCTGTACCACCTGATGCAGTCAAATTTTTGTTTAAAAAAATCATCAGATCTCTAGTACATTTTCCATAATGTTCTAGTCCTCTCAAGAGAATTACCTTGGGTCAATTTTTGAAGAGGTCTTTTTGCATCTTCCATCTACCATCTAGCACATGCCCATTGCCCCCATGTCCATCTACCACAAACAGTCTAGAACACCTCGCCACTGATATTTTATTATCTAACACTACTTTAAATTCAACTGAAGTTTTCCAGTTGAGGTCACATGGAAATAATAAACAAGCGAAATAATCCATGTAGTTTTTCAAAAGAGAGGAGTAAATTCACATTCCTTTCTAGCATTGTGTTTAACATTGACTCTATTAGACAAGTGGGGAAATATCCTCAACAAAGAGGCAATCAATTTCTTAAGGTCCTGTCTCCAAAAGAGAAGTATTTTATAAAATCTCTTCCACTGGTTTGACAGGGCAGATAAACTCATTAGTGCAAACATTAAGCTGTTCCAAGTGATGGTTTGTGGCTTCGTTTAATAGACTTAAATATATATTCTACCCCATTGACTACTGAGCCAAAGAACAGGCCAGTCAAAATCACCAAGCCATTCAAAACAAGGTCATAATAGCAGATTCATCCTAAATCAAGCATAAAAGTATTAAATTTTAGAAATATCAGATACTGCTAAAGGGTCCTTTGGGAATGAAAGTAGACACCAAAGACCAAAATATACATGTTGGTGATTATTTTGTTTTTGGAATCTTCATTTTCAGGTCAATTTATTTCCTCATATAATGTAAGATGAGATTTCCTCAGGGAGGAGACAATTATTAGAGTACCAGATAATATTGCTTAATAAGCACTTGTCATTTGTGCTTCTAAATATAATCTGTGTATATAAATGTTCATCCTTTCAAGGAAAATCTCAGATCCTTTTAAAAAGTTCAGACTTTCACTTTAAGTGTAAAACATTCTTTGTCTACTATGGAGAGTAAAATGAGGGGATCTTACCCTAATTGTGCAGTGGTTCCCTCAAACAGTCTGATGTTATACTGAGACACTGGTCATCTTTCCCCTTCAAACCTTCATAAGTAAAACAAAACTAATTTCAAATTTATCCCGTAGGCTGGGTCTACAGTTGAAACTAAATGGCCTATGAACATTGTTGTCCTGGTATGATGAAGTTTAGGCTGTACAAGAACAAAGATTATCTAACCATCAACTTATAGACTCTTGAATTAGAAGGGAGAGGTTTCCTTCCTTTGATATCTGATGAGCCTGAGGTCCTAAAACAACAAGGTATTTCTAACTTTGTCAGGGCAACATGAAGAAGTGAGTTTAAGCTCTGTCTCCACTAAATTCTGTTAGATGTTGCTATGCGATATTGCATCTATTAGCTTCAGTTTTCCCCTCACTGTTAAAATGATGAAAAATGAAGAAAAACTGAGGCTAGCAAATGTTAAATAGTCTCTTCCTTTGTGTCATTTTAGTATAATTTGTCTTAAATAAACAAATGACTATACAATAAATTTAAAAACCCTATTGCTTATTTATGTGTTTCAAGTATGGCCATTATGAAACCTGAGTGATGAATTACTTTCTTTCTAGATTCTCCGAAATATCCAACAATATATCTGGCATTTCCATGCAAATACCCTGAAAGGACTTCAAACATTACATGAACCTAAAACAACCTATAGATTTCCCTTCAGAGGTGACAATTTAGTTCCCAACGATGTGACCCAAATTTCAATAAAATATATTAGTAGCTTTCAATTTCTCAAACCTTGAACTATAACAAAGACCTGTTGCACTGACCTCCTCGACATCTCTAAAGCTTATACAATTTTTTTCTTTGTTGCCATTATCCTAGTCTACATAAACTGCATTCTTAGTTAAATTATTATCTTAATCAGTAAGAGGTGTTCCTGTCCTCAGTTTTGCCCATTTTAATCCTTTGTGTAAAACACAACATTTGTGAGCTTTTGAAAATACAAATACGATTATTTCACTGGCCTGATAAAATAGTAAACTAAGTCCACATTTCCTTTAGATAATATCCTGACTCCTTAATAGTAACATATTATTATGAATTTGATGTCTGTGGCCCCCTCAAGTTCATATGTTGCAGTCCTAGCCCCCAGTCTGATAGTACTAAGAGGGTAGGTCCTTTGGGAGGTAATTAGATTTAGGTGATGTCACAAGGGAAGAGCCTGCAAGACAGGATTAATGTACTTAAAAGAAGAGGAAAAGACACGAAAGCTTCCTCTCTCTACTTTATGGGGACACAGAGAAAAGGTGGCCATCTTCCAGCCGGGAAAATGGCTCTTACCAGTAACCAAATCTGCTGGCACCTTGATATTAGACTAACTAGTCTCCCAAATGGAGAAGGCAATGGCACCCCACTCCAATACTCTTGCCTGGAAAATCTCATGGATGGAGGAGCCTGGTAGGCTGCAGTCCATGGGGTCACTGAGTCGGACATGACTAAGCAACTTCACTTTCACTTTTCACTTTCATGCACTGGAGAAGGAAATGGCAACCCACTCCAGTGTTCTTGCCTGGAGACTCCCAAGGACAGGGGAGCTTGGTGGGCTGCCAAGCACTGCTGTCCCACACTATGGGGTAGCACAGTGTGGGACACAACTGAAGCAACTTAGCAGCAGTCTCCCAAACTGTTTGAAATAAAGGTCTGGTGGATACATGTTGATGTATGGCAAAACCAATACAATATTGTAAAGTAATTAACCTCCAATTAAAATAAATAAATTTATTAAAAAAATAAAGGTCTGCTGTTTAAGCCATCCAGTATATGGTATATTGTTATAGCAGTCTGAGATCACCAAGCCAACAAATGAAACCAAGAAGTGGAGACGGTGTTGCAACAAATAGCTAAAAATGTTGATGCAGGTTTAGCGCAAGTTATGGGTAGATGTTGAAAGAGGGCCTTCTGAATAATCCTCTCCACCCTAAGATATGAATTTAGGTGGGAAAAGGATCACTCCAACATCAAGTGGGAAGGGTATGTAAGAGATTAGGCTCAAGCTAGTTCTGAAGACGCAAGTAAATTGCATGAACCAATGAATCAGATTCATAGCGCTCACCTATACTTACTGCCTCTTCTCTCTCAACTTCCCCCTATGGCCTCATGGGGAGTTCTTTATGCCCAGTTGACTTAAAGAAGAAACATTTGGGACCCAAGTTTATAGATGATATTGTATGATATGCTGGAACTCTGCACAGCTACAACACAGCATCCTCAGTGTTTGGGAAACCCAGGAGGACGACAGAGAAAAGAATGCTCCCAAAGGACAGAACTTTAAGCAGGCACACAGGTGTTCATTTTCACCTGAAAAGAAAGAGCAAAAGACACAGATATACAGTGATTTACGGGTGGTGGCTGTGGTTAGGCTGGATGCTCAGGAATTGGAAATGAATGATTGGAAAACCGGTGACAGAGGTCTTACATTGACAGTACAGATTTCTGAGACAGCCTTCCAAGTGGTCTATTTCAAGTTTGGCCCTGTTCTAATCCATTCTCTAAAACATAGCCCGTAGGAATTTTTTTAAATGTCTGTATGGTTATTTCACTCCCCTGCTTAAATCCTAAAAAGGCTTCCCATTTCTCTTGGATAAACTCCAAATTCTTTAACACAACTTACATAGTCTAACCACTTAATACCTGATGCCAGTGTTTCTTTCCAGACTTATCTCTCCATTGGAAAAAAAGAAAAACTATATTTTAGTCTCCATTTATATATGATTATCCTTCTTCCTAGAATTCCCTTTACACACACCAGCTTAAAAACATTTAAATGCCAGTTTAGATATTATTTCCTCCGGGAAGATTGTTTTCACCCATCTATCTTCAGATAAATATTCATCTTATGTTTATTTATTGCAGGTCATATTTCTATATAAATCTTCCAGAGGCAGTTCAAGTGTAAATCCAGAACCAATCAAGACTTATTCACGCTTCAGATTCTAGGCTCAATGCTCCTTCTGTTTAGAAGGATGGAGATATTTGTTCCTGTAGTCACTTCTCCCTGTTTTTTCCTGCCTGAAATTAACTTCTTTCCAAGACAGTTAAGAATAATGATTATTTTTTCATTAGAAACTACTGCAAAGTAAGCCCCATCATTTGGTTCTAACAAGGGAATCACTAAAAGTCCAACATTAGAACATTCCACAAAATTGGGTAATCATGAATATCCATAGTCCTACCTACCACACAAGTACACCTCTGTATAAGTGCTTGTGTGTTGTGAATATACATTGTAGATATCATAAAACTCAAAGCTGAAAGGTATCTCAAAACATACTCAGATCTATTCTTAAGTCTCAAAAAATGCCTTCTAAGTGGTTATGCATTTATGCTTTAATATCTCCAATCACTGAAAGTTCAATATTTCACTAAGACAATCCACTCCAATATTAGATATTTCTGACATAGAAATATCAATCATATATGAAGTCAAAATGTATCCCTCAATAGTTTAAACTCAGTTCTATTCATTAAAGGCTATATTGTCCAAGTTTAATTCCTCTTGTGATAGTCTTTTCAGTACACACACACACACACACACACACACACAAAGTTTCTAAAAATCACTGTTCTAACTCTTTCAAATAGGTGTCTTCATATCACATATAAAGAAATCTAGTTGTTTGGAAAAAGGAGGAGAGGTGAAGACAGGGGTGAAATAAGAGAGCTGGGTATTATTTTGAATGAAAAGGTTAAAAAATCTGTATGTGAAGAAAACAGTCTGGGGTACTATTTGTTTTAATCACCATAATTAAAAGACATTATGGCCTATGTCAAGGTTGCAGAAATTTTCCTTAAGAAGTTGTTAAATATCTACTCAGAAACCTGGTACAATAACTTTTTTGCCTCTCTTAGGAAGAGGAAAAACAAGTTATTTTCTTTACATAAGTGATGTTTTGTCATTGCTTTCAGTTTTCATCTATCATTTCCCTCACAAGCAATGGCTCTTAAATCTCCTTGATGTGGAGCAGTAGTAAATTTTAGAAAAATAAGATCCAACAACTTTTGGATATTTTCACCTTTCCTTTTTGGAATTTGTTTGGGTGACTTAGGGAAGCAGATGCTTCTTTACATCATGAGTAGACCAAGCAGATTCAAAGCTCAGTGCAAATGGCCCTGCATATTCATCATACTCCCCAGTAATAAATGGCAAAGCAAGAGTGATCCCATTTATTAGCACTAAGCATCTGCTACTCAGGATCATGGTGAACTTATGGGAATGTTCTAGGTGTCCTTGAGTCCAGAAAATTAAGAGATGGTGAAAATAGACACAAAAGTGTCTTGTAAACAAACAAAAAAATCACCAAATGTTAATGCCAGCATCCATATTCATCTTAATCTCCTTTCATACGCATTTATCAGATGTGATACAAATTAATGCATTTACCATGTGGTAACAAATTACTGCTAATATATTTCAGCAATATTATTGTGAAACAAATGTCCCCCTATTACAGGATCAGCCAACAAAACTTTGGCATGATTCATAAGGATTGTTATGCTATTGACTGTGATGTCTAAAGAGCAAGCCATGGAATTTATCATCATCAAAATACATTTTATGGCATTAGAGTCAGACAGTAGGACTGTATAAATAACCTTTAAATATTTCATATACTATAACCAGCAAAGAAAGAATGAATTGATACCATTATTGCTTATTCTAGAAGATCTGAGGCACTGTAAAGAAATCTCTCCCAGATTACTTAAAGGAAGGAAGATTTCAGAGAAACCTTAAGTCTTCTTTTATATGAGAAAAATATGAATTGTTGTATATAAAAGTGACCAAATCCACCATGGAATATGGGTGTATAAAGGCAACAGTAGATGGAAGGAGTATCCATGTGTCAGAGGTAAACCACTTTACTGCTCTTATATCCATGTTTTGAAATCAATACTGAGACCACAGCCAAGCCGGTTTTGAATGTTTCTATACTTATTGTTAACAGAATAAACATAATCAGGTTGATTATGTACCCTAAGAAGAGAGGGAAGACTCCTCAAATCCCACTACTCTAGACACTATTTACCATTCAGTCTTTTAAAGAGAAGAAAATATATTCCTCTATTTTATCAAGAAATTATGAATTATAAAATTTCACTAGTTCCAATCTGAAGGAAGGTGAACCACTTTCAGAGATGCTGAGACTAGATGATGATATCGATGGCCCAGCAGCTCTGTATTCTCTCCAGCCACCTGAAGTTTTGGTGACCCACCTAAACACTCACCTAATTCTGACCTTAATTTTAAGCTCTGTTTTCATTCTCAAGTTCTTAATGCCCTGATGATATTAATTTTCTTTACAGTGTAAAATATTATAAAAATTATGTTCTTGCATATGCCAAGCACTGTGCTTGAACATGTTTTTATATAGTCCTCACCACATCCTTGTGAGATAGGTATTATGAGCTCACTTAAAATGGCAGGAAATAAAAGCTTTCAACTGGTGAACAATAGAATAAATATCCACAAATTGTAAACAGGAGGGCCTGAATCCAAACATGGGACTGTACAACTCCAAGGTCCCAAGCAGTATCTATTAGAGATCAAAGTCAACAATGCAACTCATTTATTTTACGGGCCCAGAAAAATAAGAGATGGTACATATCTTACATCAGGAGTAAATAAACTTTTCTCTGTAAAGGGATCTATTGTAAATATTTTCAACTTTGTGGGACAGATAGTCTTTGTTACAATTAAAACTGCCATCACAGTAGGAAAGCAGCCATAAACAAATGAACATGGCTGTGTTCCCATAAAACTTTATTTACACAAATAAGCAATGAGCCAGCTTTGGCCTATGGGATATAATTGTATGAATCCTTTCTCATACCATTTCATGAAATGCTCATCTTGATAAACAATCAAAAATTTATTACATGCAATAAAGTTTTCAATTAGAACATCATATACATAAATCATATGAGTTTTCATCACATTATCATATAAACATGACCCATATCAGGAGTCAACATGAAGGCCTCAATGCTGTTTGTAGAATTAGTCTTCAAACTTAAATCAGAAACCCCCACTCTTGGTATGGATGGGGTCAGTGGATGGAGGCCACACTCAGGATATCTAAGGGTAGGCTGAGAATCATTCTAAGGTATTTTCTGTACAATTATACCCATGTTTTCATACATAATGTACTATAGTTGATCTCTTGAAAGAAACCTTCTACATTTTAAAATATTAAGGTAGAATAATAGGTAAAATTTACAATTAAGCCTAGGCTAAAAAAGAAAGATGCATAATACATACATGGATTAACATTTAGAAGACACATCAGCAGTTCAGTTCAGTCCCTCAGTCGTGTCTGACTCTTTGCGACTCTGAATCGTAGCACGCCAGGCCTCCCTGTCCATCACCAACTCCCGGAGTCCACTCAGACTCGCGTCCATCGAGTCAGTGATGCCATTCAGCCATCTC
>SJYQ01009899.1:23167-53041 GCA_006410935.1 Redunca redunca | reverse complement strand
TGCCATAAGGGTGGTGTCATCTGCATATCTGAGGTTATTGATATTTCTCCCGGAAATCTTGATTCCAGCTTGTGTTTCTTCTAGTCCAGTGTTTCTCATGATATATAGCTATTAAACTGAGCAGTGGTCACAACTGCAGAAGGTCATTATTCATTCCAATACCGAAGAAGGGCAATGCCAAAATTTGTTCAAACTACCACAAATTTGCACTCATTTCATATGTTAGCCAGGTCATGATCAAAATTCTCCAAGCTAGGCTTCAACAGCACATGAACCAAGAATTTCCAGATGTTCAACATGGATTTAGAAGCGGAGGATTAGAAGTGGCAGATGTGCAAGATGGATTTAGAGCCACAGCTATGTCAGCGCAGAAGCTACCCCTCGTCCAAGGTCAGGGACTGCAGCCAAGAGGAACTACCCCTCATCGAAGGAAGGAGCAGCAGCTGTGCTTTGCTGGAGCAGCCATGAAGAGATACCCCATGTCCAAGGTAAGAAAAACCCAAGTTAAATGCTAGATGCAGAGACAGGGCATTAGAGGGCAGACACACTGAAACCACAATCACAGACAACTAGCCAATTGGATCACCTGGACCACAGCCTCGTCTAACTTAATGAAACTAAGCCATGCCATATGGGACCACCCAAGACAGGCAGATCATGCTGGAGAGGTCTGACAGAATGTGGTCCACTGGAGAAGGGAACGGCAAACCACTTCAGTATTCTTGCTTTGAGAACCCCATGAACAGTATGATAAGGCAAAATGATAGGATACTGAAAGAGAAACTCCCCAGGTCAGTAGGTGCCCAATATGCTACCAGAGACCAGTGGAGATATAACTCAAGAAAGAATGAAGGGATGGAGCCAAAGCAAAAAACACACCCAGTTGTTGATGTGACTGGTGATGGAAGCAAGGTCTGATGCTGTAAAGAGCAATATTGCATAGGAACCTAGAATGTTAAGTCCAAGAATTAAGGCAAATTGGAAGTGATCCAACAGGAGATGGCAAGAGTGAACAACAACATTCTAGGAATCAGCAAACTAAAATGGACTGGAATGGGTGAATTTAACTCAGATCACCATTATATCTATTACTGTGGGCAGGAATCCCTTAGAAGAAATGGAGTAGCCATCATGGTCAAAAACAGAGTCTGAAATCCAGTACTTGGATGCAATCTCAAAAACGACAGAATGATCTCTGTTCCTTTCCAAGGCAAATTCTTCAGTATCACAGTAATCCAAGTCTATGCTCCAACCAGGAATGCTGAAGAAGCTGAAATTGAACAGTTCCATGAAGACCTAAAAGACCATCTATAGCTAACACCGCAAAAAGATGTCCTTTTCATTATAGGGGATGGGGACACAAAAGTAGGAAGTCAAGAAACACCTGGAGTAAGAGAAAAATTTGGCCTTGGAGTACAAAGGGAAGCAGGGCAAAGGTTAATAGAGTTCTGCCAAGAGAACGCACTGATCATAGCAAACGCCCTGTTCCAACAACACAAGAGAAGACTCTAAACATGGACTTAACTAGACGGTCAACACTGAAATCAGATTGATTATATTCCTTGCAGCCAAAAATGGAGACGCTCTATAGAGTCAGCAAAAACAAGACCGGGAGTTGACTGTGGCTCAGATCATGAACTCCTTATTGCCAAATTAAGACTTAAATTGAGTAAAGTAGGGAAAACCACTAGACCATTCAGGTATGACCTAAATCAAATCCCTTATGACTATTCAGTGGAAGTGAGAAATAGATTTAAGGAATTAGATCTGATAGAGAGAGTGCCTGATGAACTATAGACAGAGAGGTTCATGACATTGTACAGGAGACAGAGATTAAGACCTTCCCCAAGAAAAAGAAATGCAAAAAAGCAAAATGGCTACTTGAGGAGGTATTACAAATAGCTGTGAAAAGGAGAGAGGTGAAAAGCAAAGGAGAAAATGAAAGATATACCCATTGGAATGCAGAGTTCCAAAAATAGCAAGGAGCGATAAGAGAGCCTTCTTCAGCGATCAAGGCAAAGAAATAAGGAAAACAATAGAATGGAAAGACTAGAGATCTCATCAAGAAAATTAGACATACAAAGGGAAAATTTCATGCAAAGATGGGTTCGATAAAGGACAGAAATTGTATGGACCGAACTGAAGGAGAAGATATTAGGAAGAGGTGGAAAGAATACACAGAACTGTACAAAAAAGATCTTCACGACCAAGATAATCACGATGGTGTGATCACTCACATTCACCTAGACCCAGACATTCTGGAATGTGAAGTTGAGTGGGCCTTAGGAAGTATCACTATGAACAAAGCTAGTGGAGGTGATGGAATTCCAGTTGAGCTGTTTCAAATCCGGAAAGATGATGTTGTAAAAGAGCTGTACTCAATATGCCAGCAAATTTGGAAAACTCAGCAGTGGACTCGGGACTGGAAAAGGTCAGTTTTCATTCCAATCCCAAAGAAAGGAAATGCCAAAGAATGCTCAAACTACCGCACAATTACACTCATCTCACAGGCTAGGAAAGTAATGCTCAAAATTGTCCAATCCAGGCCTCAGCAATACGTGAACTATGAATTTCCTGATGTTCAAGCTGGTTTAAGAAAAGGCAGAGGAACCAGAGATCAAATTGCCAACATTGCTGGATCAGCAAAAAAGCAAGAGAGTTCCAGAAAAACATCTATTTCTGCTTTATTGGTTATGCCAAAGCCTTTGACTATGTGGATCACAATACATTGTGGAAAATTCTGAAAGAGATGGGAATACCAAACCACCTGACCTGCCTCTTGAGAAACCTATATGCAGGTCAGGTAGCAACAGTTAGAACTGGACATGGAACAACAGACTGGTTCCAAATAGGAAAAGGAGTCCGTCAAGGCTGTATATTGTCACCCTGCTTATTTCACTTATATGCAGAGTACATCTTGAGGAACATTGGGCTGGAAGAAGCACAAGCTGGAATCAAGATTGCCAGAAGAAATATCAATAACCTCAGATATGCAGATGACACCACTCTTATGGCAGAAAATAAAGAGAAACTAAAAAGCCTCTTGATGAAAGTGAAAGAGGAGAGTGAAAAAGTTGGTCTAAAGCTCAGCATTCAGAGAATGAAGATCATGGCATCTGGTTCCATCACTTCAGGTGAAATAGATGGGGAAGCAGTAGAAACAATGTCAGCAGTAGAAACAATGTTATTTTGGGGGGCTCTAAAATCACTGCAGATGGTGATTGCGGCCATGAAATTAAAAGATGCTTACTCCTTGGAAGGAAAGTTATGACCGATCTAGACAGTATATTAAAAAGCAGAGACATTACTTTGCCAACAACGATCTGTCTGGTCAAGGCTATGGTTTCTCCAGTAGTCATGTATGGATATGAGAACTGGACTATAAGGAAAGCTGAGCGGCAAAGAATTGTTGCTTTTGAACTATGGTGTTGTAAAAGAGTCTTGAGAGCCCCTTGGACTGCAAGGCAATCCAACCAGTCCATCCTAAAAGAGATCAGTACTGGGTGTTCATTGTAAGGACTGATGCTGAGGCTGGGACTCCAATATTTTGGCTACTTGATATGAAGAGCTGACTCATTTGAAAAGACCCTGATGCTGGGAAAGATTGAAAGCAGGAGGAGAAGTGGAAAGAGGATAAGTTGTTTGGATGGCATCACAGACTCAGTGGACATGGGTTTGGGTAGACTATGGCAGTTGGTGATGGACAGGGATACCTGGCTGCTGCAGTTCATGGGGTTACAAAGAGTCGGACATGACTGAGTGACTGAACTGAACTGAACTTCCTTGACCACACCAAAGCCTTTAACATCACTTCATGGGAATAGATGGGGAAACAGTAGAAAGTGTCAGACTTTATTTTTGGGGGCTCCAAAATCACTGCAGATGGTGATTGCAGCCATGAAAGTAAAAGACACTTACTCCTTGGAAGAAAAGTTATGACCAACCTAGATAGCATATTCAAAAGCAGAGACATTCCTTTGCCGACTAAGGTCTGTCTAGTCAAGGCTATGGTTTTTCCTGTGGTCATGTATGGATGTGAGAGCTGGACTGTGAAGAAGGCTGAGCGCCAAAGAATTGATGCTTTTGAACTGTGGTGTTGGAGAAGACTCCTGAGAGTCCCTTGGACTGCAAGGAGATCCAACCAGTCCATTCTGAAGGAGATCAGCCCTGGGATTTCTTTGGAAAGAATGATGCTAAAGCTGAAACTCCAGTACTTTGGCCACCTCATGTGAAGACTTGGTCATTGGAAAAGACTCATGGTGGGAGGGATTGGGGGCAGGAGGAGTAGGGGGCAACGACAGAGGATGAGATGGCTGGATGGCATCACTGACTTAATGGATGCGAGTCTGAGTGAACTCTGGAAGTTGGTGATGGACAGGGAGGCCTGGTGTGCCGCGATTCATTGGGTCGCAAAGAGTTGTACACGACTGAGTGACTGAACTGAACTGAACTGAAAGCCTTTAACTGTGTGGATCACAACAAACCGTGGAAACTTCTTATAGACATGGGAATACAAGACCACCACCTGACCTGCCTCCTGAGATATCTGTATGCAGGTCAAAAAGCAACAGTTAGAACTGGACATAGAACAACACTGGTTCCAAGATAGGAAAGGGGTATGTCAAGGCTGTATATTATCACCCTGCTTATTTAACTGATATGCAGAGTACATCATGAAAAATGCTGGGCTGGAAGAAGATTGCCAGGAGAAATACCAGTAACATTAGATATGCAGAGAACACCACCCTTATAGCAGAAAGCAAAGAAGAACTAAAAAGTCTCTTGATGAAAATGAAAGAAGAGAGTGAAAAAGTTGGCTTATACCTCAACATTCAGAAAACTAAGATCATGGTGCCTGGTCCCACCACTTCATGGCAAATAGATGGGGAAACAATGGAAACAGTGTCAGACTTTATTTTCTTGGGCTTCAAAATCACTGCAGCTGGTGACTGCAGCCATGAAATTAAAAGATGCTTACTCCTTGGAAGAAAAATTATGACCAGCCTAGACAGCATATTAAAAAAAGAGACATTACTTTTTCTGCAAAGGTCCATCTTGTCAAAGGTATCGTTTTCCAATAGTCATATGTGGATGTGACAGCTGGACTATAAAGAAAGCTGAGTGCTGAAGAAATGATGCTTTTGAACTGTGGTGTTGGAGAAGACTCTTGAGAGTCCCTTGGACTGCAAGGAGATCCAACCAGTCTGTCCTAAAGAAAATCACTCCTGAATATTCCTTGGAAGGCCTGATGCAGAATCTGAAACTCTAGTATTTTGGCCACTGATGTGAAGAACTGACTCATTAGAAAAGCCCCTGATGTTGGGAAAGATTGAAATTGGGAGAAGGGGATGACAAAGGTGAGATTTTTGGATGGCATCACTGACTGGATGGACATTTGTTTAAGTAAGTTCCAGTAGTTGGTGATAGACAGGGAGCCTGGTGTGCTGCAGTCCATAGTGTTGTAAAGAGTCAGACACAACTGAGCGACTGAACTGAAATGAATGCAGAGTACAATATGCGAAACACTGTACTGGATGAAGAAAAGCTGGAATCAAGATTGCCAGAAGAAATATCAATAACCTCAGATATGCATATGACTCCACCCTTAAGGCAGAAAGCAAAGAGGAACTGAAGAGCCTCTTGATAGAGGTGAAAGAAGAGAATGAAAAAGCTGGCTTAAAACTCAACATTCACAAATCAGGGCATCCAGTCCCATCACTTCATGGCTAATAGATGGGGAAGCAATGGAATCAGTCGCATATTTTATTTTTGGGGGCTCCAAAATCACTGCAGACAGTGACTGCAGTCATGAAATTAAAATAAACTTCCTCCTTGTAAGGAAAACTATGACCAACCTAGACAGCCTATTAAAAGCAGAGACATTACATTGTCAACAAAGGTCTGCATAGTGAAAGCTATGGTTTTTCCAGTTGACATGTATAGATGTGAGAAGGCTGTGTGACAAAGAATTGATGCCTTTGAAATGTGGTGTTGGAGAAGACTCTCAAGACTGCAAGATCAAACCAATCAATCCTAAAGAAATCAATCCTGAATATTCTTTGGAAGTACTCATGCTGAAGCTGAACCTCCAGTACTTTGACCACCTGTTGCAAAGAACTGACTCATGGAAAAGACCCTGATGCTGGGAAAGATAGAAGGCTGGAGGAGAAGGGGACAACAGAGGATGAGATGGTTGGATGGTATCACTCAATGGACATGAGTTTGAGGATGTTCCAGGAGATGGTGGAGGACACGAACCCTGATGTACTGCTCCATGGGGTCACAAAGAGTTGGATACTACTGAGCGACTGAACAACAGTAACAGACTATTATTAATTGGGTAAAAAATTCATTTAAGAATTGTTAGTTATAGTTTTTGTCAAATAAAAGAGGCATCTTCATTTGATGACACTGATTTGGAAGCTTTGCCTTCAGATCCGAAATATTTTGTACAAGTATAGAGTAAGGAGCCAAAGAAAGTGTTCAGCTTAAAGGAAGATAACCTCAAGAGGAAGGTCAAAGGTCCCTGCTTCTCTGTGATGACCTAACTTTAGATTTCCTTTGTCTATTTATTACCAGCATGATACATACCTACACACTTAGGCATGCATCATATTCATGTAATTCCTTTTTATCTTCAGGTATTCCAAAGTTTTTATCAATGTTAATAAAAAAAACAATGATGTAACCTAACAAAGACTTTATCATTGCAGTTTTATGAATTTTTTCAGTACCGTTTTTCTAAAATCAGTAAGGTTCTAAATTGGTCAGTTGAATTTTTTACGCATACTTTTCTGAATTTGGGGTAAAAATCACATTTTAAAATTGACTCTATAGATTTCATTTATGGAATATTTTCATGGAGAAGGAAATGGCAACCTACTCCAGTGTTCTTGCCTGGAGAATCCCAGGGACAGGGGAGCCTGGTGGGCTGCCGTCTATGGGGTCGCACAGAGTCGGACACGACTGAAGTGACTTAGCTTAGATTTATAAAATTAAGAATTCTTAGGGCACATTTCTCATGAGTGTGAAAAGGCATGTGTGTGTGTGTGTGTGTGTGCGTGTGTAAGTATTCCATGTACAAAGAAAGTTTCCATTGTGCTTCTTTCTTATATCTCCTTACATCATTTTGTACTGATTTGTGCCATACTGAGGTGCCTAATGAAACATGAAATGTTTAATTAACTGTCTAATATTATTCTTCCATGATAGATTAGAAAATCCATGAAGGTAGGAACCATAATTTTCTTGTTTCCTGTTGTGTCCCCAGGCACAAGTACAATATCTGAGATATAGTAACCACTTAATAAATAAATTCTTGTTGCCATAGTAAATTAAATCACATTTTATTTAGAAGAAATATAAAGAGAAAATTGTGTCTCAGACACTCTTCACACAACTAATCTTCAGTGGGTCTGTGAGGAGTGGATATCTCATTTTAAAGACTGAGGTTTACATTTATCTTCTAGAAGATGCCGAAAACATCCTCACAGGCAAGCACCAGAGAGAAGAGAATGCTTTTGTCTAGATCTTGGGCTTTGTCAGAGAGGAGAATCAGTCTTCAAATACTGTCAGCTTAGATGGTTGCACTGAAACTGTTCAATTAAGCCTCTGATAGAGGATCAAGTAGACTGCTACTTTGGGCTACTAGATCAATAATAATAATTCCCTGTATTTGTATAGCAAGCACTTAAACTTCCAAAAAGTACTTTCACATCTATTGTCTAATTTTATCTTTACAAGAACAGGGTCAGATATGAGGGTCAGATCACCTTTTCCGTTTCACAAATGAGAATAGTTCAGGACCTGAAAAGTTAAATACCATTGTCAGCAGAGATGAAACAAAGCATAAGACCCTAGCTTTCCTACATCTGAGTTAATTGCTCTGTTCACAGGATAACCCTGCCCCACGATATAACCACCTTTTACAATGTACACATACTTATATTTCAGTTCAGCAGCAGAAGCACAGTTAACCATATACCTGCCATTTCTGAGAAGATATAAATGATGAGGATTAAAGCCAGGAATCCAATGATCTGCTCCCAGATCAGAGACAGCATCCCAATGGAAACACTGTGGTGAAGTGCAAAGGTCACAGCGTGCAAGGATCTTGTGTGCATACTAAGCCGCTCCAGTTGTATATGACTCTGTGACCCTATGGACTGTAGCCCGCCAGGCTCCTCTGTCCATGCGACTCTCCATGAACACTGGAGTGGGTTTCCACACCCTCCTCCAGGGGATCTTCTCAACCCAAGGAGTGAACCCGTATCTCTTCTGTCTCCTGCGTTGGCAGGCAGGTTCTTTAACACTAGCGCCATCTGGGAGGCCCTTCATAGAACTCGGAACCAGACAAATACAGACTGTACCTATCCACAGCATTGGGGCATACTAACTTTTACTATCAACTGTAAATAGGACTATTTATGGCTACTAAAGGATTTTAAGAATTAAACCTAACAATGAGTGTGCAAGTAGGCAGTTTAACATCAAATCCATTTTTCTGTCCTTTGTCTGAGATTATATTGCCCAATGTCCATTTGTCTCTTCTATATTATCCATATTAACAACAAAAAATTTCATTTAATAGTGGTAACACTGTATTCACTAAAACTCTGTTTCCCAGACTCCTGATAGAGGATAATCTAAAGGGTTTTGACCAATGAGAGGTAAAAATAAATTGCTTTTCAGGATTTACATGGATGTCAGAAACAGCATGTGCCTTTTTTTTCTTTGCCCTTCCACTTCCTGCCTGGCCCCTGAACAGGAAGGTGGAGCAACAAACTTGTCACCACAGAGGGGCACAACTCCAGGCTGAGGATGGGCAAACAGACAGGATAGGTCTCAAGCCCCTAATGACATCATGGAGCTACTGCATGACCCCTTGACCCCTATATGCAAATCTTCATTTTGTGACAAAAAGTAAACATCCTAACTGTTTAAGTCACTGTTTGTGAGAATTTCTATAAGAGCCAAACAAATTCCCATCTGATATAACAAATTTCCTTTTATTCAACTTCTTCAAAGGGTTTCATAATCCATCCTGGATAGCACTACTAGGTTAACATTTGTAAAATAAAAATAAATAACACATTGAAGACTTTGAGTCAGCTTCTACACTAAGAATACAAACATGTCTTAGTAGCAAAATAAGTTACTGGTGGAGCCAGAGTTTAAATCCAGGAGGTACTCAATGAGACTCAGTCTATGCACTGTTCCCTGTGATTTAGGGCCTGGTATGGGATGAGTTTTGGTTTCACGACTTGCCAATTGTGTGACATTGCCAGACATAGACCGAAAGACTTGACTTGACCTTATATAATAAAACTAAATACATCCCAAGAGGTAGGGACCACTATCATCACATATTACAGATGAGGAAAGAAAGGTTTGAAGAGATGAATCAACTTCCCAGGAGTACACATCTAGTGACGAGCAGAGCCATGGAAGCAGCTCCCTGATTCCAAAGCCACACTTCTAAGGAATACACTCTGCTGCCTTAATTCCACGTATAGAATGTCAGCATCCAATTTCTGCTATGAGAAATTTACTACTAAAAGCAGAAAGCCTCTTCAGGAAAGCCTGAAAGCTTGTATGCATACAGAAGCCTTTTCTGGTTGGAAAGGAGGCCACATCATGTTAGAGCTTCACTCTGTTCAGCTGTGTTCTAGAGGGCTCACGCTGACTAAATCCATGAAACATGATATAGTCTGCTGTTAAGTCACTAATAATATGACAGATTTCATACAGCTTAAAGAGTCAAATGTATTCCTCAGAATATTTTGTTCTTGGTGGCAGATATTTACTTTTGTAGGAAAAAAAATCTAAGAATTAACCCTTCAATGCCTAGGGATAGAGATAAATCAGTCTCTCCTATCTAGTATAAAATTATCAGCCTTCTTATTTCATTTGGTTTTTAAATTCTCTCATGTGAAGCCAGACACCAGCATTTCTGTTTCCTTCCCCTTAGCATCTGAATATCTATGATCCAGGAAGTATTTCTGTGAATTTAGAGCCTAAAATGTCACCACATGCTGCTGCTAATAATAACACATCATAATAACTGCTGTGAAAGTTCTTTAGCTGTCAGCTCTATTTTTATTTCATTTAAAAAATAATAATTTCAGTGCCCATTGCTGTGCCTCTGAGTGCATTTACAAACCAAAAACATATTTTCCATTTTGAAAAAAGTAAAAGAGCAACATCCAGCTCATTCAGATCTTAAGCCTCAGGCGAAAGAACTGACTAGGCTTCCTGCAGACAAAAAAAAAAAAAAAGTGGTGATGTTTAAGTGGCTGAGAACTGAATGAGGGTAGCAACAGAAGTTAGATTCATGGAATCCAAAAAGCAGGTATCCTTCAAGGTTATCTGATTCAACTATCATCTGTTGTATTAACATTTCCCTCTTCATGAACACATATAAAAACGCAAACAAGATATCCCAGGAAATGACTATTTACCATAGTATTTCCCTTCATTGATGGGAAAATCATTCTGAATCAATCAATTCCATTTTAAGTCTTTAAAGTCAATGGCAAAATGTTTTTGTTTGTTTGCTCTTATTTGTCTCTTCTATTTTGTTTTTCTATTAGGACTAAACTATACTCCACGAGAAGGAAATGGCAACCCACTCCAGTATTCTTGCCTGGAAAATCCCATGGACAGAGGAGCCTGGTGGGTTACAGTCCGTGGGGTCACAAAAGAGTCAGACAGGACTTACTGACTAAACAATAACAGTACTCCATGAAGCTTCTACTCAGCAACTCTGCTTCTGAGTCCTGTAGCCAACAGACTAGTCTATCCATAATCTTTCAGTTATTCAAAGATGGCAAGCATTTCTTTAAATCCCAAGACTTATATTATGCAAAACAACTTATATATAAATTTTAAGTAAGTGAAGTCGCTCAGTCGTGTCCAACTCTTTGCAACCCCATGGACTGTAGCCCACCAGGCTCCTCCGTCCATGGGATTCTCCAGGCAAGAATACTGGAGTGGGTTGCCATTTCCTTCTCCAGGGGGTCTTCCCAACACAGGGATCAAACCCAGGTCTCCCGCATTGGAGGCAGATGCTTTAATCTCTGAGCCACATAACTCTAAAACATTTAGAATAGAACATATTCAGCTGACTCTAAAAATAAGTGTCCATACTCAAAATTAGCAAGAATTCCAGATGTGGTTTAAGGAAGTATAGAACTGAAATGGATATTTGTAAGCTACAATGATCTTTCCTATGAAACCCTTCCTCACTGAAGGCTATAAGGATGGTCTGGATACCTTCAACATCACTATCTTCAACACCAGTCATCACATAAATGCTTCATCTTTTCTGAGAGTATGGTAGGTGTCCCATTTTCAACCTTATCTCTCCTTCTCACTTCTCGTCTCCTCTTTACCTCCCACCTCCCTGGAGTTGCAATCAGCAGATAACTGCTAAAGGACTTTGGCATGTGATTTCTCCTATTGCAATATATTCTTAATTCTTAGTTTTCTTTCAAATGAAAATGCATTCACTGTTTCCCTGACCTCGTAAGTCAGATTTCATGTTATACAGTCTCATAACACCATTGATCTCTACATCCACAACTTGTAAAACACATCAACCATTGTGATTTTACATTTATTCAATAACCATCTGTCTACCCATTTAGATTATAAACTCCATAGGGAAGACAGATTGCTTTTGTCTTTGCTTATGTATCCTCAGCACTAAGCTCAAATCTTAGTTCATAGTGGATGATCAGTAAATGTTTGTTGAATAAAACATTGAAGAGATGATTGAAAGGAAAGTGAAATAAAATTTTCATAGAGAGAAAGTAGGTAGATTGGTGGCAATAAATTTAGTAGAATGAATAAGCTAAAGCCTCAATGACCCTGTGAATGCAAGTGTGCATACATATATCTGTTTCCAAGTATGTTTATGAGTTAGGTTCACATGGTAGAATGGGGATGAAGATGAGCAATAAGAATCAAGCTGAATCTCAATACTTAAGCCAATATGGGGGAGAGTGTCAACAAATCAGGAGAATCTGTGAATTAGATACTCTTAGACTCCCGGTCCTCTTCTTAACTTATACAGGGAGGCCACTTCGAAAAACTGGTGGTTTTACTTTCTGGGGAGTAGAATAACAGAAGTCCACCTTTAGAGACAGTACTGAGAGTGATGGTAAGAGTAGGTGTGAAATGAAATGAAGGGAATAAAGGGAATGTCTACAGAACTGCCAGACAAGTCTTACTTCTCTAGAGTAAGGCAGTCAAATTTATGCTATCCAGGTTGGTATTCAAATATCACTGTGTTCAGTTCCTCAAAGAAGTAAAGATCAAGGCAAGATTAGACCCAAAGGTGATTTAATGGGGAAAGCATGTTAGAGACTAGAGTGGAGAAAGGAGGAATAAATAGAGGCGCCTTCAGATCACACATAGTGGAAGGAGAGGGGGAAAGAGGGAGAAGGGGTTTCTGATCACACTGTAGTTCTAACAAAGTGCTGCCTAGACCAATGAGGAGTCCTTGAACTAAAGTGGCCCATTAAAGGGATTCCACATGGTACATGAAACAACTGCATCAGTACCTCAATGGGGACTATAGGGGTTCAGTAACTGGCTGAGACAGTATTGCAAAAGAAAAGCCTCAGCTTGGAGGCAGATCAGGTGGGTAGCAGCTGTGGACATCAGTGAATTATGTTCTCTGTGACAGAGATATGAGTGAGAAATTTTCACAGTCACCACAATTCCTTTTTGGGAAAACTGAGCTGCCTCCTTAAAATATATATTGACATTTGGGGTTCTCCATAAAGTACAGTTAATATTGTTCATAACTACTTAAATATGTAAACAGAGTCTAAAATACAAGTGCAATTGATATATACAGCATTCAGCTTGATTTGTAATATTTTACATCTGCAACAAAAAAGAGATCTGAAAACAAATATGGTAAAATGTTATTAACTCAGTAGTGAGTATACAGCTGTTATTATGTCTTTCGCATATATTTTAAATGCTCCAAAATATTGTTTAATATTAAAAATCAGACATGGAGGAATGTGGGAAACAATCTGTTGGGGGAATACTATGCAGTTAATATACCTGGAACATAAGTTTTATGTGTAAAAGGAGAGGAGATCAGGAAAGGATGCATGATTAGACTTGATTACGGTCAGCAAGTAAAGGAACTTATGTATTAGGGAATAGATTTGAATCAAAATGAACAGGCAACAGGGAGCTAAAGAAAAATTTGAAATCTGAGAAAAACTATGTTCTAGACATTTGGAGATACCTACCAACCATCCTATCCTTTATCAGGCAATAATTATAATTTTGTATTTTATACAGCTCATGAGGTTCTCATGGCAAATATACTGGGGTGGTTTGCCATTTCCTCCTCCAGTGGATGGAAAGAATACATGGAAGAACCGTACAAAAAGATATTAATGAACCTGATAACTATGGTGGTGTGGGCAGTCACCCAGAGTCAGACATTCCAGAGTGTCAAGTCTAGTGAGCCTCAGGAAGCACTGCTGATAAAAAAGCTAGTGGATGTGATGGAATTCCAGCAGAGCTGTCCAAAGCCCTAAATTGATGCCATCAAGGTGTTGCACTCAATATGTCAGCAAATCTGGAAGACCTAGCAGTGGCGACAGGACTGGAAAAGATCGATCCTCATCCCTATTCCCAAGGAGGGTAGTACTAAAGAATGTGCTGATCATCAGACATTTGCACTCATCTCACATGCTAGTAAAGTCATGCTTAAAATCTTGCATGCTAGGCTTCAGCATTATGCAAACCAAGAATTCCCAGATATCCAACCTGGGTTTAGAAAAGGCAGAGGAACCAGAGATCAAATCGCCAACATTCACTGGATCATAGAGAAACCAAGGGAATTCCAGAAAAAGCATCTACCTCTGTTTCATCAACTATGCTAAAGCCTTTGACTGTGTGAATCACAACAAACTGTGGAGAGCTCTTAAGGAGATGGGAATACCAGACCGTCTTACCCATCTCCTAATAAACCTGAGTGAGGGTCAAGAAGCAACAGTTAGAACCCTGTATGAAAAAACTGATTGGTTCAGGATTGAGAAAGGATTTTGACTGGGCTGTCTGCTGTCACTTTGTTTATTTAACCTATACACTGAGCACATCATGAGAAATGCCAAGGTGGATGAGTTACAAGCTGGAATCAAGATAGGCAGGGAAAACATCAACAATCTGATATGAGGTTGATACCACTCTAATGGAAAAAAGTGAAGAGGAACTACAGAACCTCTTGATGAGGGTGAAGGAGGAGAGCTAAAGAGCTGTCTTAAAACTAAATATTAAAAAAAAAAAAACTAAGATCATGGCATCTTGCCCATTACTTCATGGCAAATAGAAGGGGAAAATGTGGAAGTAGTGACAGATTTTCTCTTTTGGGCTCTCAAATCACTACGGATGGTGACTGCAGCCATGAAATCAGAAGATGACTGCTTCTTGGCAGGAAAGCTATGACAAACATAGACAGTATGTTGGAAAGCAGAGACATTACTCTCCCAACAAAGGTCTGTATAGTCAAAGCTACAGTCTTCCCAGTCACCATGTATGGTTATGAGAGCTGGATCATACAGAAGGCAGAACGCCAAAGAAATGATGCCTTCAAACTGTGGTGCTAGAGAAGACTCCTGAGAGTCCCTTGGGCAGCAAGGAGATCAAAGTAGTTAATTTTAAGGGAAATGAACCCTGAATACACATTGGAAGGACTCTAGTATTTTGGTCACCTAATACAAACAGCTGATTCATTGGAAAAGTCCCTGATCCTGGGAAAGACTGAGGGCAGATGGAGAAGAGGGTGTCAGAGAATGAGAGGGCTGGATGGCATCACTGATGCAATGGACATGAACTTGGGCAAAGTTTGGGAGATGGTGAGGGACAGGGAGGCCTGGCGTGCATGGGGTCAGTCCATAGGGTCACAAAGAGTTGGACATGACTGGGCAACTGAACAAAAACAACAATTATAACTTTGCATTAAAAATACCATTCCTCCCCTACTCTTAGTCCATGTGGATTCTGTGTGGCTGATACTATCCCCTTGCATAAGGTAATACATATGACCCAGACGCAGCAAATGAAGGCATTTAATACAATACCTGGTTCAGGGATAGGACCCTAATCCAATGGATCCAACAAGATTGAAATATGAATCCATACAACTGCTAAACTCCTATACCATCAGCCTGGAAATTCTGCCACAATAAGCAGAGAAGCAATCAGAAAATGAAGTTACTACAAAGGAACATTAACCCCAGAGAAGGGGAAAGTTGATGACTGATAATAATGTTTGGATCCAGAGGCACCTAGATTTGAAGACAAAATCCAATAAATTATTTTTGTTGTTGTTGTTTAGTGAAAGTAACTTAAGCAAAAAATTGGCTAAGCCTTTAGGCTACTGAACAAAAATATTTTGAATTCTGACAATGTTGGAATAATAGAATAAAAGTCAGAAGTCAAAGAGAAGGGATACTTTATTTGCGCTAATTTATTTCTATTTTCAGTACAAGTGATAGACTTAAAATTTAAAGTTAATTAATACAATGTAAGTATATTGGAAGACAGATATTATTCAAGACCAATAAATACATTGTGATGGTAGTATGTAAGTGAAGGGAAATTTTACCACCAAAATATAGTATGATGGTAGAAGTGAGGGGAAGAAGAAAGTTGTAGTTATAGAAAAAACTAATCAATATTATTTAAAAAAAAAAACCTATAGATTAATACCAGAAAACTTCTCATTTATTGTTTGTGGGAGTTGCTGTTACTCTAGCCTCTAAGGGGCAATTTGGAAATTTATCTATTTAAATTAAAAATGTACATATTCTTTGGTTCCGAAGCTCTACTCTTAAAATTTATTATGTGAACTTAATTATACAAGGACATAATAAAGTCTGCAGAAAGATATTTAATGCAGGACTTTTGTTAAAAAAAAAAAAGAAACAGGTTAAATATGAATCTATCAGTTCAGTCGTTCAGTCGTGTCTGACTCTTTGCAACCCCATGAACCTCAGCATGCCAGGCCTCCCTGTCCATCACCAGTACCCAGAGCCTACCAAACTCATGTACATTGAGTCGGTGGTGCCATCTAACCATTTCCACATCCTCTGTCATCCCCTTTTCCTCCTGCCTTCAATATTTCCCAATATCAGGATCTTTTCAAATGAGTCAGCTCTTCACATCAAGTGGCCAAAATATTGGAATTCCAGCTTCAACATCAGTCGTTCCAATAAACATCCAGGACTAATCTCCTTTAGGATGGACTGATTGGATCTTCTTGCAGTCCAAGGGACTCTCAAGAGTCTTCTCCAACACCACTGTTCAAAAGCATCAATTATTCCGTGCTCAGCTTTCTTTATAGTCCAACTCTCACATCCATACATGACCACTGGAAAAATCATAGCCTTGACTAGCTGGACCTTTATTGGCAAAGAAATGTCTCTGCTTTTTAATATGCTGTCTAGTTTGGTCATAACTTTCCTTCCAAGGAGTAAGCAACTTTTAATTTCATGGCTGCAGTCATCATCTGTAGTGATTTTGCAGCCCCCTAAAATAAAGTTATCCACTGTTTCCCCATCTATTTCCCATGAAGTGATGGAACCAGATGCCATGATGTTAGATTTCTGAATGTTAAGTTTTAAGCCAACTTCTTCACTCTCCTCTTTCACTTTTATCAAGAGGCTCTTTAGTTCTTCTTCACTTTATGCCATAAGGGTGGTGTCATCTGCTTATCTGAGGTTACTGATATTTCTCCAGGCAATCTTGATTCCAGCTTGTGCTTCATCCAGCCCAGCGTTTCTCATGATGTACTCTGCATATAAATTAAATAAGCAGGGTGACAATATACAGCCTTGACGTACTCCTTTTCCTATTTGGAACCAGTCTGTTGTTCCATGTCCAGTTCTAACTGTTGCTTCCTGACCTGCATACAGATTTCTCAAGAGGCAGGTCAGGTGATTTGGCACTACCATCTCTCTCACAATTTTCCACAATTTATTGTGATCCACACAGTCAAAGGCTTTGGCATAGTCAATAAAGCAGAAATAAATTTTTTCTGGAACTCTCTTCCTTTTTTGATGATCCAGCAGATGTTGGCAATTTGATCTCTGGTTCCTCTGCCTTTTCTAAAACCAGCTTGAACATCTGGATGTTCATGGTTCACGTATTGCTGAAGCCTGGCTTGGAGAATTTTGAGCATTACTCTTTCCTAGCGTGTGCGATGAGTGCAATTGTGTGGTAGTTTGAGCACTTTTTGGCATTGCCTTTCTTTGGGATTGGAATGAAAACTGAACTTTTCCAGTCCCATGGCCACTGCTAAGTTTTCCAAATTTGCTGGCATATTGAGTGCAGCTCTTTCACAGCATCATCTTTCAGGATTTGAAATAGCTCAACTGGAATGCCATCACCTCCACTAGCTTTGTTCATAGAGATACTTCCTAAGGCCCACTTGACTTCACATTCCAGGATGCCTGGCTTTAGGTGAGTGATCACACCATCATGATTATCTGGGTCATGAAAATCTTTTTTGTATAGTTCTGTGTATTCTTGCCACCTCTTCTTAATATCTTCTGCTTCTGTTAGGTCCATACCATTTCTGTCCTTTATTGAGCCCATCTTTGCATGAAATGTTCCCTTGGTATCTCTGACTTTTTTGAAGCAATCTCTAGTCTTTGCTATTCTATTGTTTTCCTCTATTTCTTTGCATTGATTGCTGAGGGAGGCTTTCCTATCTCTCCTTTCTATTCTTTGGAACTCTGCATTCAAATGGGTTTATCTTTCCTTTTCTCCTTTGGTTTTTGCTTCTCTTCTTTTCATACCTATTTGTAAGGCCTCCTCAGACAGCCATTTTACTTTTTTGAATTCCTTTTTCTGGGGGATGGTCTTGATCCCTGCCTCCTGTACAATGTCACGAATCTCCAACCATAGTTCATCAGGTACTCTATCAGATCTAGTCCCTTAAATCTATTTCTCACTTCCACTGTATAATCATAAGGATTCACAATCATATGAATCTATAGGACATATATTGAATGATGCTATGAGGTCACCACAAAGGATAAGATAGTTTTATAAGACTGGTATCTAAAATACATATTTTAAGTGGAAAAAATCAAACTGAATAATATGTAGAATAAACTGTTAGTAGAAAAACTGATACACAGATTCTTTCAAATGTAAAGAGCTTCTCTGCAATGAATTGCCAAGAAATTAGATTACTAGTAGACAAAGAATGGAGACTTATCTCACCCAATTATTTATTTCACCCATTTATTCTTTTGATCCTTATTTTTTATAGTATATAGAAATACTATCTATTAAAAGAATAAATAATCTTTTTTAAAAACGATTAAAGCACAAGCAGAACCAGAAGACTTTATAAATAAGATTGAAACGGAACTGCCAACCAAGATGGGGCAGAAAAAAATATGGATTGCTGCAGATCCAAAAGATTTTGAGGAAGAAGATGTGATTATTTTAAAGAGGTCTTATACACCCATTTTTGGGTTTTCTACACATGCATTTATCAAATCCCTGACACCAAGATAACTCAGTAATAGCTTGTAAAAAAAAAAAACTGTTGGTCTGTAGAACTATTTTAGATCATGACTGAAAGATCTATGCTGCAAATACCCATGGAATACAGAAAGGTGAGTAAGCTGTCAGTCCTCTCCTGAGCAAGAAAGAAAAATCTGCCAGTTATGCAGAGGATGTGAATATATATTTTTTAATCTAAATGTATCCCTAAGCATCCTCTCAGGGTAACACTAGTTATTAAATCTCAGGTTACATTTTGCAATTGAGCAAGACTTTAAGTGAATGAGCCAAAGGATCAGGAATTATAATGCCTTTCATTCTGAAAATGTAATTGCCTCCAGTGTGCTATACTCTTCATACTCGAACTATAGGTGAAGAAACTACTGGGTATGTGTCAAACCTCCAGCTGAATATTGTTTTATTAGCTTTTATTATTAATATATTAGGTCTGTTCATAGTCATTTCCCAAAGTTTACAATAAATGTTTCATCTCAAATATTTCATAAAATGCTTCTGTATCTTGAAGTCATCAGGAAGATGCCAAATGTGCAGAGGGAACAGGGGGAAGGGAACACATGATGGGTTTATTTGTGAGAAAATCATATCCTTTACGTTTTTTGTCCAGAAACTTCTATCACAACGATATTAAAGACATCAAAATATTTAAACCATTTGTTTAGAATTCTCCACTGTTCCATCTGTTTGACGAACTCTAGAATGCAAGCCACAGAAATCAAAATCAATGTTCTACATGCAAAAAATGCAGAAATGTGATAAATTGATTAAAAACAGAATATCTCTCAAATATATCATTTTTAACCATGGGGACTATTCCTCCTTATGAATTTAAGACAATGGTTTTACAGAAATGTAGTGAAATTCCTGATGTTCAAGCTAGTTTTAAAAAAGGCAGAGGAACCAGAGATCAAATTGCCAACATCCGCTGGATCATGGAAAAAGCAAGAGAGTTCCAGAAATACATCTATTTCTGCTTTATTGACTATGCCAAAGCCTTTGACTGTGCGGATCACAATAAACTGTGGAAAATTCTGAAAGAGATGGGAATACCACATCACCTAACCTGCCTCTTGAGAAATCTATATGCAGGCCAGGAAGCAACAGTTAGAACTGGACATGGAACAACAGACTGGTTCCAAATAGGAAAAGGAGTCCGTCAAGGCTGTATATTGTCACCCTGCTTATTTAACTTCTATGCAGAGTACATCATGAGAAACGCTGGACTGGAAGAAACACAAGCTGGAATCAAGATTGCCAGGAGAAATATCAATAACCTCAGATATGCAGATGACTCCACCCTTATGGCAGAAAGTGAAGATGAACTAAAAACCCTCTTGATGAAATAAAAGAGGAGAGTGAAAAAGTTGGCTTAAAGCTCAATATTCAGAAAATGAAGATCATGGCATCCGGTCCCATCACTCCATGGGAAATAGATGGAGAAACAGTGGAAACAGTGTCAGACTTTATTTTTGAGGGCTCCAAAATAACTACACATGGTGATTGCAGCCATGAAATTAAAAGACACTTACTCCTTGGAAGAAAAGTTATGACCAACCTAGATAGCATATTCAAAAGCAGAGACATTACTTTGCCAACTAAGGTCCGTCTAGTCAAGGCTATGGTTTTTCCAGTGGTCATGTATGGATGTGAGAGTTGGACTGTGAAGAAGGCTGAGCACCAAAGAATTAATGCTTTTGAGCTGTGGTGCTGGAGAAGACTCTTGAGAGTCCCTTAGACTGCAAGGACATCCAACCAGTCCATTCTAAAGGAGATCAACCCTGGGATTTCTTTGGAAGGAATGATGCTAAAGCTGAAACTCCAGTACTTTGCCCACCTCATGCAAAGAGTTGACTCATTGGAAAAGACTCTGATGCTGGGAGGGATTGGGGGCAGGAGGAGAAGGGAACGACAGAGGATGAGATGGCTGGATGGCATCACCGACTCACTGGACGTGAGTTTGTGTGAACTCCAGGAGCTGGTGATGGACAGGGAGGCCTGGCGTGCTATGAATCATGGGGTCGCAAAGAGTCAGACAAGACTGAGTGACTAAATTGAACTGAACTGTGATAAGTATTTTTGTTATTTAAATATCTATTAATCAAGTTCATAATGTTTAACTGTTTTTCACTTTTCTCAGTATTAAATTTGCTTTTTTGTAGCTCAGAACTTTTAGTGAAATTCAATAGAATCTTAATGGTATTATATTCATATATGGTAGCTGTCAATGGAAGGGCGGGATGGCTGGTAAGAGCAAAAGCAAATACAATGCTAGACAATCAATTGACAAAACATTTAAACATAACTTCTTTAAAAAACAATACAGGTGAGGTGGTTTTCATGGTAAATAAGGAATGGTATCTCCTAATAATTGTTGGCACTTACTAGCACTGCTAAGTCATTTCATTCGTGTCCGACTCTGTGTGACCGCATAGACGGCAGCCCACTAGGCTCCTCTGTGTCTGGGATTCTCCAGGCAAGAATATTGGAGTGGGGTGCCATTGACTTCTCCAATGCAAGAAAGTGAAATGCGAAAGTGAAGTCGCTCAGTCGTGCCAACTCTTAGCGACCCCATGGACTGCAATTCCGTCCATGGGGCTTTCCAAGCAAGAGTACTGGAGTGGGGTGCCATTGCCTTCTCCGATACTCTGCTAGTATGATAATTTTTTAACTTCAATGAGGAACTGCTCTTTTCGACTGTGGGTAACACATTTTACATCCCACCAGCAGTGTTTGTTGAGAGTTGCAATTTCTCTATATCCTTGCCAATGTGTTATCGTCTTTGTTATAGCAATCCTAGTGGGTGTAAGTAGTATCTTATGGTTTTTGAAAGTCATCAAATATTTCTACTTAGGAAAATATGCATGCTAAATCTTGGCTAGACAGTTTGAATTAAATAAAATAGGACCTTTTCTTTGGTTCAACATGCATTTTAATCAAAGGATTTGTTCATTTAGTTTCAGAATCTCTATTTGTTATCCTTTTTCCTGACCATAGCTTTTTCAATTGGTTTGATAATGATGATCATTTGAACTTCATTTTCCCCCAATAGTTGTCCCTTTTTTGTTCTGGAAAGAAAAGAAAAGAAAGTGAAGTAGCTTAGTTATGTTTGACTCTTTGCAACCCCCTGAACTTTGGCTGCCAGGCTCCTCCATCCATGTTAAGTTTTAAGCCAACTTTTTCACTCTCCTCTTTCACGTTCATCAAGGGGGTCTTTCATTTTTCTTTCCAGGCAAGAAACTGGAGTGGGTTGTCATTTCCTTCTCGAGGGAATCTTCCTGACCCAGCGATTGAACCCAGGTCTCCTGCATTACAGGAAGACGCTTTACTGTCTGACCAACCAGGGAAGCGTGGTGAAGCTAGTTGAAAAACGTTTTTATATTTGGTTCATTTCAGTTCATTTGCTCAGTTGTGTCCGATTCTTTGTGACATCATAGTCTGTAGCACACCATGCTTCCCTGTCCATCACTAACTCCTAGAGCTTACTCAAATTCATGTCCATAGCGTCCATGTTGCCATCCAACCATCTCATCCTTTGTTATCCCCTTCTCCTCCTGCCTTCAATCTTTCCCAACATAAGGGTCTTTTCCAATGAGTCACTTCTTCACATCAGGTGGCCGAAGTATTGGAGTTTCAGCTTCTGCGTCAGTCGTTCCAATGAATTCCTTTAGGATGGACTGGGTGGATCTCCTTGTAGTCCAAGGGGCTCTTAAGAGTCTTCTCCAACACCACAGTTCAAAAGCATCAATTCTTCGGTGCTCAGCCTTCTTCACAGTCCAACTCTCACATCCATATATGACTACTGGAAAAACCATAGCTTCGACTAGACAGAACTTTGCTGGTAAAGTAATGTCTCTGCTTTTTAATATGCTGACTAGGTTGGTCATAGCTTTTCTTCCAAGGAGCAAATGTTTTTAATTTCATGGCTCCAGTCACCATATGCAGTGACTTTGGAGCCCCCGAAAAATAAAGCCTCTCAGTTTCCATTGTTTCCCCATCTATTTGCCTAGAACTAATGGGGTTGGATGCCATGATCTTAGTTTTCTGAATGTTAAGTTTTAAGCCAACTTTTTCACTCTCCTCTTTCACTGTCATCAAGGGGGGGTCTTTCATTCTTCTTTGCTTTCTACCATAGGGGTGGTGTTATCTGCATATCTCAGGTAATTTTTTAAATATTATATGCATATATACATGTGTGTGTGTGTGTGTATAGTATATGTAGCGTAAGTCACTCAGTTGTGTTCGACTCTGTGAATCCATAGGACTGTAGCCCACCAGCTCCTGTTTCCATGGGATTTCCCCGGGCAAAAATACTGGAGTGGATTGCCATTCTCTTCCCTAGGGGATCTTCCTGACCCAGGTATCGAACCGGGTTTCCTGCATTGCAGGTAGGTTCTTTACTGTTTCAGCTACAGGGAAGATCACCATGGTATATGTAGTTGTATGGTAACTTTCTTCAGATTATGCAAATTATAGAAATTTTATGTTAAGAACTTACTTTTAGTTCCATTCAATCTTCAGTTTTTAAATCAAGGTTATTTTATAAAATTCTTTGAAACTTACACTAACATTACATATAAAGGTTTGAAAATTATCAGTCAACACTTTCTGGAAAGCCAAAAAAAAAAAGAATTCTAAAATAAAAAACTCAAAATTCAACCTAGGTTTTTTCCCTTAGCCATTTGCTTATGACATTTGGTCAGAGGAAGGTCCCCTGCTCTTTTCCCCACTATGAGTGGTAGGAAAATGTTCTTATCTTAGTTAATGCTTAGTTTACATATTATACAAGAGCACCATTGTAGACTGTAGACCAGTGAACCAGAAATGGCAAAACAAAACAAAAAAAGCCTGACCTGGGTTAACAGGAGAGTACTTACTAGATTTAAATTTACAAAGAATTTGATATGACATCCATGTTTCTACACAATACAGGATCTGTTTTCAGCCACATTTCACTCTGCCAATTAAACTTGCCATGAAAATTGATCCAAAAGTTTTATCCAAAACAGACACAGACATCACTGGTGATATTTTCAATATAGTGCAGAGTGTAACCAACCTTTCTTGAAGATTATCTGGTTTTCTAGTGTGTTTATCATTTTGACAGCAAAGTACCATTCATTAATGTTTTTATAATTCCATAATATTAGAGATTAAATTTTAGAAAACTGATAATTCATGTCTAAAAGCATTGGAAATAGTCCTTGTCTAAGAGTATTTGTTGCAAGTGATTCTTCAACAACAGCAGTTCAAATGATTTCTGGTCATAAGGGATAGTAATGCAAGGATTACTATCTCTTATTTAGCACACATTAACCATTAACCAGTCATATATTCACTAGCAAATTTATTTCTGCATTTTTTAACTGACAAACTAGAAAAACCCCAATTCCTCATATTCCTTTAAAACCAGGTTTAATATCAAACTGGTTCTTTCATTAACATTAATAAAAATTTTGACATATTCATCTAACATTGTTATGAGCATCATGTTTTTAACTTTTTGAAAATCATACTTTAGCACTCTAACAAGTCTTCAACTAATAAAATAGCCCTCCAGTGATGACTAAAGGAACAAAGTCTGATCACAGAAACACAGAATAAACTGGCAGGCAAATAGAAAATACTCAAATTTGACAGCAAGTTAAAAATCTACAGAATTAAACAAAGAGGAAATAAGGAAATCTAGTTTCTTAGGGCAATACAAAAATCTTAGAGCTCCATGGCACCAATGTGGTGAGCAAAGCAAGTTCTCATGGAGGAAACTGATAAAGAGCAGCCAGGTGGCTTACTGTGTACCTTCAAGTGTTGCTTCAAAAACAGACATAAAAAAGAACATGGAAGAGGAACAGGAAGGACTATTTGTAAGTAAATGTGAAATATTTCCAGAAAATAGTGATTTTTTTTTTTTAAGCTGCACCACATCGCATATGGGATCCTAGTTCCCCAGCCAGAAACTGAACCTGTGTTTCCCGGAAGCACAGAGTCTTAACCACTGGACCCCCACGGAAGTTCCAAAAATAGCATATTGAGGAATTAAAAGCACAGGTTTCTGGATTACAGAGCATTGGGTTCAAATTCTATCATCTCATTTACCAGATTTTTAATAAAATTTAAGCTACTTAAATTCTCTGTGCTTGTGCTTTCTTAGGGAAATCATTATTCCAAAGAAAGAATAATGATATTATCTATCTGAGATGAATATTAAATTTGAAAATGTACATAAAGCACTTAGCACAGTGTCACACACATACTAAAGTAATTTGATAAATGCCTTATTACTTCTAATGACTTGGGAAGATTTTGAAAAGTGTAGATAATCTGCAGTGCCTTGAAGAAAAGAAGCCATCAAACTTCAAACATTACTGTTGTGATCTTATTGTGCGCTGAGGCTGGTGGATCCAGGGGAATAACTGGGTTTGCAGAAGCTAAGAGAGATACAAATGCTGGGTGCTAAGTCTGCCCTGAGTAATGGTATTTGACAAACAGTAATTATAATCCACAAAGGAGACTGTAAACTATAACACAATTCAGATTATACAAGATTAGGGTGACACATATTAGAACAGATGGAGAAAAATATAATCAAGCAAAAAAGAAGTAAAATTGAACAAGACCAGAAGTGAAGCATTCAGGTTCACTAAGGATATTTCTATTCCTAATAAATTAGAAGCCTGTATCTAAATCCTTCTAATTATTATTTAAAAAATTTAGCCTATAATTGTGCCTACATTCACCATGTAGAGAGAATACATGTCATCCTATCATGCCACTATCATTTCAGTTGCCTGCATGCATGCATACTCAGTTGCTCAGTCGTGTCCAACACTTTGCAACACTATGGACTGTAGCCCACCAGGCTCCTCTGTCCATGGAATTTTCCAAGCAAGAATATTGGAATGGGTTGCCATTTCCTCCTCCAGGGGATCTTCTCAACCCAGGTATCAAACCCATGTCTACTTCGTATCCTGCATTGGCGGGTAGATTCTTTACCTTCAGTGATTTATTTCTAATTCTTGATATTCAGAAATACCGCTCTGAACATAATTGGCTATCATAGTAGACAGACTAGTGAAAAGAATCCATTACAGAAAGGTGTGAGAAGTACCAAATACGGCAGAATATAAATTTCTCTTCTCACCACATATTCCACCCTTTCATCAATCATAAAATAGCAATGTTGGAAGCATTCCATTTATCCTTCTAATCTCAGCCAAAATCTGATCTCAAGAACAACAGAAGGAGATCAATTCTTCATTTCTAACTGAATGAAATCTAGGATAAAAGAAAGAGTAAAATCTTCTAAAGATTCTTCCTATTGATGTCAGGCCACAAAATACATATTTTTGAGTACAATGTTCCAAAGAAGTAAAAAACATAACTCATTGTCATTCCTCAATCTGTTCATAACCAATAGAAACACCAAGAGTCTTAGTTTGAATCTTCCTTCTAATCTCTTGCTTATCTAGTTTAAGATAAAGTAGAAGAAAACATGTTAATCTTGACATCATTTGGCCCTTAAAGGAAAAAATATTCTTATGCATTACCATCAATGCATTGAATTTCTAATTGTCAATGTTCCTGAGAGCCAAGGGGCATAATGGGATCTCTATAGAATAAAAGGAGAATTTCTTGGAATGATCTAAGGGATTTCTATCTGAGGTCTTTTAGTATCAAATAGAGGAATATAAAATCCTTCTCCTTTTTCATTTTGAATATTGCTAGGTTTCATATTTCAACACATCATATTTTACAGTTCACTCTTATAGGATATTTTAAATATTTCTATGTGAAAATGGGGATAAAATGGTTATCGAGGTAAGGTCAGAAAAACAGATGTTAAAATAGTGTAACATTTATTTCACTCCTAATAGTAGAAACCATCAAAAGAAATAATAAAAGTTATCTATTTTGTAATCCAAAATAAATAGCACATTTGAAAAACCAAAAATTCTGGTATCAGCAAAATCTAAAGAAAATACATAAGAAAATAAAAATAAAAAAAGAAAATTGATAACCGTAAAATAAAATGGGTAGGAAATAACAGTTAATTTGATGATTTTTTTTTAAATTCCACACTTCACTTAAATATGAACCTTTCCTTCTTAACAACAAATTTTGGAGTTCAGTTCAGTCCAGTCCCTCAGTCATGTCTGAGTCTTTGTGATCCCATGAAACACAGCACATCAGGCCTCCCTGTCCATTACCAACTCCCAGAGTCTCCGCAAACTCATGTCCATTGAATCAGTGATAACATCCAACCATCTCATCTTCTGTCATCCCCTTCTCCTCCTGCCCTCAATCTTTCCCAGCATCAGGGACTTTGCAGATGAGTCAGATTTTTGCATCAGGTGGCCAAAGTACTGGAGTTTCAGCTTCAGCATCAGTCCTTCCAATAAACAGTCAGGACTGATCTCCTTTATGATAGACTGGTTGGATCTCCGGCCTGTCCAAGTGACTCTCAAGAGACTTCTCCAACAACACAGTTCAAAAGCATCGATTCTGCCCTCTGCTTTCTTTATAGTCCAATTCTCACATCCTACATGACTGCTAGAAAAACCATAGCCTTGACTAGATGAAAATTTATTGACAAAGTAATGTCTCTGCTTTTTAATATGCTGTTTAGGTTGGTCATAACTTTCCTTCCAAGGAGTAAGCGTCTTTTAATTTCATGGCTGCAATCACCATCTGCAGTGATTTTGAAGCCCCAAAAAATAAAGCCTGATGCTGTTTCCACTGTTTCCCCATCTGTTTGCCATAAAGTGATGGGACTGGATGCCATGATCTTCGTTTTCTGAATGTTGAGTTTTAAGCCAACTTTTTCACTCTTCTGTTTCACTTTCATCAAGAGGCTTTTTAGTTCCTCTTCACTTTCTGCCATAAGGGTGGTGTCATCTGCATATCTGAGGTTATTGATATTTCTCCCAGTAATCTTGATTCCACCTAGTACTTCTTCCAGTTTGACGTTTTTCATGATGCACTTTGCATATAAGTTAAATAAGCAGGATGACAATATACAGCCTTGATGGACTCCTTTTCCTATTTGGAACCAGTCTGTTGTTCCATGTTCAGTTCTAACTGTTGCTTCCTGACCTGCATATAGGTTTCTCAAGAGGCAGGTCAGACTCTGGAATCCCCATTTCTTTCAGAATTTTCCACAGTTTACTGTGATCCACACACAGTCAAAGGCTTGGACATAGTCAATAAAGCAGAAATAGATGTTTTTCTGGAACTCTCTTGCTTTTCCCATGATCCAGCGGATGTTGGCAATTTGATCTCTGCTTTTTCTGCTTTTTCTAAAACCAGCTTGAACATCTGGAAGTTCACAGTTCACGTATTGCTGAAGCCTGGCTTGAAGAATTTTTAGCATTACTTTACTAGCATGTAAGATGAGTGCAATTGTGTGGTAGTTTGAGCATTCTTTGGCATTGCCTTTCTTTGGGATTGGAAGGAAAACTGACCTTTTCCAGTCCTGTGGCCACTGCTGAGTTTTCCAAATTTGCTGACATACTGAGTGCAGCACTTTCACAGCATCATCTCTGAGGACTTGAAATAGCTCAACTGGAATTCCATCACCTCCACTAGCTTTCTTCATAGTGATACTTCCTAAGGCCCAATTGACTTCACATTCCAGGATGTCTGGCTCTAGATGAGTGATCACACCATCATGATTATCTGGGTCATAAAGATCTTTTTTGTACAGTGTATTCTTGCCACCTCTTCTTAATATCTTCTGCTTCTGTTAGGTCCATACCATTTCTGTCCTTTATGGAGCCCATCTTTGCATTAAATGTTCCCTTGGTATCTCTAATTTTCTTGAAGAGATCTCTAGTCTTTCTCATTCTATTGTTTTCCTCTATTCCTTCTCACTGATCACTGAGGAAGGCTTTCTTATCTCTTCTTGCTATTCTTTGGAACTCTGCATTCAGTTGGGTATATTTCCTTTTCTCATTTGCTTTTCACTTCTCTTCTTTTCACAGCCATTTGTAAGGCCTCCTCAGCCAATTTGCTTTTTTGCATTTCTTTTTCTTGAAGATGTTCTTGATTCCTGTCTCCTGTACAATGTATGAACCTCCCTCAATAGTTCATCAGGCACTCTATCAGATCTATTTCTCCATTTCTTGACAACGAATTTTTGAGAGGAAGGACTAAAAGAATTTAAAATGGTCTCATTCTCAAATGTAAACTTTGAAGTGACTTTGAGAATAATGCTTTTTAAATAAATAATAAATAAAGCCCCCAACGACAATTGGCCAGGAAAAAAAAAAAAAAACACAGGCACATAGGCTTTTTTGTGATTTAACTACATTATGTTTATTATGAGATCTGAAAGTAATAAACCTGAGTAAAAATATTTGAGTATATTGTTCCTACACAGCCACCTTTGGACACTGTTTAAGCAGCAACATTCTCTGATGTTAGTGAGTGATTGAGGTTTTCTTTTGCTCTCTTAATGTATCTATTAAGTTTCTTAACAGGATAGAAAAAAAAAAATCAAGGATTTAAGGAGGGTGGGGAGGGGGAAACAATATCCAGACAGCAGCTGCAGAAGATAATGGATGACTAACTTTTTTCATTTTTAATCACATGGACTAGATAAATAATTTAAAAACCTTAAATATATAATGCTTTCAAAGAAGGGAAATGGACCAGGTTTCTGAAGATATTGACTTCCAAAGTGCTATACAGAGTGGCAAAGTATTAAATTTTTAAATATTCTGATCCTAATCTTTACATTACAGACTCTCTGTGTATTGATTGGAGCAGTACGTTTTCTTTCTTCTACCAAAGGCCATTTACAGATATCACTCGCTGTCGTTCTGGGAAATGCATTATTGCACCATCATTATCTCCCCACATAATCAGAATCTCTCAGAGTTTGTTTTATAAATGTGGTTTTTTTTAATACATAAAACGATGTGTGGTCTTTAGTTTCATGAAGAAAAATTTCTTGTGTATTTATTTTTCACTGGAGTTACTATGATAACCATTCAATTCTGAATTTAAATACTGAAACTGGAAATCTGCTGTTGCTAAAACTTTATTTTAAAACACAATGCAGAACTTGTTAACTTTTATAAGGACAGAGCTGTGACTAGCTCATTAGGTCAGCCTTCAAAGAAAATGGCATGAGCAACAAGCTCTCTCTCTCCATGCGATGCTATTAGAGTGGGGATTTACTATGAAAGCTTTTATTGATTCATATGATAAATACTACATATACAATGCCTTCAATCACTTAGAAATTTCATTTTTTAAGAAGAGTTCAGTTAATGTATCTCTAATTATGTATTCAAAGCATTGTCT
>SJYQ01009899.1:0-23148 GCA_006410935.1 Redunca redunca | reverse complement strand
ATGTCAGGTATGAGTCAGCTCTGTCAGTATTTCTACAAACAGGAAGGTTAGGGAATCAACATCTATTTCTTTTTTCCTTTGCATGAAACACAAGCATCATGCAACATATCATCTGATTTATGATATGATCATCAATTCAAAATAGTTAGCATTAGTTCATCCCTGTCCAGTGTTAAAATAAGTGGTGTTTCAGTGAGTACCAACCCTTTAAAATGCTAAAAAAAATATTTAGATAAAAGGAAACAAACATGAGAAGAACTGCTTTTTAACTTACAGGAACACTGAAATAGTTCCATAATTATCTTTGGAGTCAAGAAGAACAAGGATCCTGTTGTTCAAAGAATACTTTGCTCATTTTGTCTTTTATTATATCATTATTATCCATCAAGATTATGCTCTTTCCTATTCCTGTCCTGACTCGAACTTGCTCACATCATTAACTCTGCCTCTCATCTCAGATCTCAAGTCTAATCTTGAGAAGCTCCAGGGAAGCTTTCCTCCTTCTTCTTAACTAACTAGCATGCAACTCCTTGCTCCATGTAATTCTTTGTGATGATATTCACCACAGTTTCAAAGCGAAGCTTACTTCTGTCATTCTTTTTAATTGTCTGCTTAACTCACTAGATAGTGAGTGGAAGGAGAGTTAGAAAATGTCTCCCCCACCTTCTCCTGCCTCACTCTCTCTTGTCAATGAGACTCTAGAACTAAAGAAAGTGCTTAACAGCAGTCAAGTAAAACTTGTTGGATAAATGAACAAATGAATGAATAAGTTAAGCAATGAAACTGTGAACCCTGAAGATGGATCATGAACAATTAAGTCTTTCTACAGATCTTATAACCATAGAAAAACGTAACAGCTCACGTGAAAGTGATCTCTCTTGGTCAACCCATAATTTTACATGAAAGTTTTTCAAATGACTAATGGCAAAGATACTTTGCACATTGTCCTGTGCATTGATACCAGTTTATTATTTAAGATTTTACTATTAATTCTTGTCATAAACACTATGTTTATAATGTCCTCAATTACTCAAAACGATGTCATTTTTAAGGAGTGTTCCCAGAAACATATCTCCCAAATGCTTTAGAGCTAATAATAAAATGAGATGTAAACAATCTTCTGCCTTGAAATGTGCATACACGCTAATGGTAAAAATACTTTTAACACTGTCTAAATTTTATCCAATGCAAATGAAGATTCTTATTCAATTAGGTCCTAATATCTAAAAGTTGTGTTATCTTTGTGGTCTTGTTTCCTAGATGCTACTATGACTCTTAAAAAACGACAGAGTACCCTGCTGCCACATCTAAAAATTCCATATATTTTAATGCATGCTGCCACCTGATGTTGTGGCATATTATACATCTTTAAAAAATGTTTCATCTTCTTTCTCTGCTAGAAGGTGATTTTTACCTTGAAGGGGACTATTTCATGAATTCAATATCAAATATTACAGTAGGCCTAGAAGGGGCCTTGGGGGCTTTTCTCAATCTATTCTTGAATCTTCAAACAGGAGAATATCTTAACCATTACATAAACACGTACTGGCCCATCTGCTGATGCCTTAATGAATTCAGGACAGGACTAATGAAAGTTAAGCAGTAGATGTTAAATTTTAATCACATCTAACTCTTTAATTCCTTTCATTTTGATTTTTCAGTGGATGCTGAGTGTGGCAGAATGCCAGAATATGGGTTGAACTGATTTAGAGCTACACAGAACAGTATAAAGAAACAGGTCCAGCAAACACCCTTTACCTTGATAAGAGCAAGATGCTGCAAGCCTACTAGGGAAGCCATTGTCTCAGTTCACAAATTTAAAAAAAGAGAGTGAGAGAAATAAATATTATACTCTCTTTCAAATATCATCAGTATATTGACATCAGCCACATGTCCAATCAAAATCTCATATTGCATTTTAAAGTTATTTTCTTGTCTAGTCTTTATCTGCATTTTCCTGGATATTTTTATAATTCTTTTCCATGAAGTGAAAGTGAAAGTCGCTCAGTCATGTCTGACTCTATGTGACCCCATGGACTATACAGTCCATGGAATTCTCCAGGCTACAATACTGGAATGGGTAGCCGTTCTCTTCTCTAAGGGATCTTCCCAATCCAGGGATTGAACCCAGGTATGCCACATTACAGGTGGATTCTTTCCCAGCCACCAGGGAAGCCCAAGAACACTGGAGTGGGTAGCCTATCCTTTTCTCCAGTGGATCTTCCTGACCCAGGAATCAAACCGGGGTTTCCTGCATTGCAGGTGAATTCTTTACCAGCTGAACTTCCAGGGAAGCACTGATCACTTAAAATTTTATTTTGTGACTGACTTTCAATCCAAATATCAATTCAGTTCCTACTCTAGACTTTTGAATACAAATATGGGGAATATGAAAGAACACCTTATCAACTATACTGGAAAAAAAAAAAAAAAAGAGAGAGAAACAAAACCAAAAAAACTTCAACCCCTACACTGGTAGCTATATATGCTGGGACATACTGGTGACTTGGAAGACAAATTCAAACAAAATTATAAATACATCATAAAATATAACCAGGTTGGCTACATAATTTGAAAGTTCCAGTGTAAAAGGAAAACATGAAGCCTCATATACAAAAATTACAAATTTCAAGATGGCAATAGCCAAATATTAAACCAAGCATGGAACCCCTCTAAGTGCAGGACCCTGTGTGACTTCACAAGTTGCAAACCCATGAAGCTGGTTCTAAATAACATAACTTCCATCTTATATTAATTACAAGGATGACACCTGTAATACCTGTTCTTTTTAAAGTGATGGAGTATCAATGACTCTAAAGGAAATTCTCTTTGGTTAAAGTTGGCCTTTATCTGTTTGACATTTAACCTGTTCAGATGATACTCGCTCTGTTAAAACAATATTTGACTACTATTAGTCGATTGACTGAAACAGGCACAAGTAATATTTTTTTTAAAAAAAGACAATACATAATGCTTATGATCTTTCTCAGAGAAGATAATAAAATTCCAGGGAAGTTTGACGCCTTATGATAATTAGAACTGTTTCACACTGGTAGACTAAGATCATTCAAAGAATTATGGACAATAAAAGCATAAATTAAATTTTTATCCCTAGCCCAAATAATGAATTTTGTAAGAGCTGAAAAAGATTTATGGCTAAATCTAAGTGGAAGCAAGGGAGAAAAAAAAGAGAGAGGGAGAGAGTACAAATTTAAGTACAAATGAGAGTTAAGTTAGAAGCAAGTTGCCAATGTGTATTTAAGAAGTGGCTGTTCTTCTCTGTTCCTGTTATGCTTTGTGCTTTACACTTAAACATGAAGTTTGATCACTAATAGATTAGTTGCTTAAATAAACATAATAGTGGTATGAGGATACCGAATGATACAGCCCTGCTCTGTCTCCTGTTTAATGATGACGTGAATGGACCTGAGGCTACTGTGCTTCTTCACTGAGACATCACAAATCTGCTGCAGACTTCTGAAGGAAACAAATGGTATTTTCAAGGTTAAAACTGGGTCCTGGACCTTTCCTGAAAGCAGGATCTCAGAATTGCCACAATGATAAAGCTCACTGGGAGACTTACAGTAACAATGCACTTAAGGGTGCAGCATCTTAGAACTTCAGAAACTGTGATGTTAAAGCCATTTGCCATTTATTTAGGATTTTTAAAATCATTTTATAGAATAGATTTGACTTTCAATCAGAAGCATCTCAAAATTATATATAATAAAATGTGCATTACTGCTTTAAATCAGAACTTGAGTATAAAACAAGTATGGCACATGCCTAGGAGAAGGAATGAATATATTTAATCCAGTTCTGTGAAAACTATGCTTGGAGTGGTGGGAGGAAGAAAGAAGTCTTATGAATTGTAACTGATTCCTTGAAATTCTTAAAACTGATCGGTAATAACTTTATCTAATAGAAGTAATAGGTTCTATTAGGGCTATTTACTAATAGGGCTCCATCTTCAAAGTTGTAAACTTCCATGAGTCAGAAGATCCATTTACCATCCTCTTTTAATTTATTCATCTGACCAAGAAACTGAAGTTAAATTTATCAATAATGTTCACTCACAAAACAAGTTGTGTTTCCAAAGATAGTTAAGTCTGTGAATTAAAACTGGATGAAGTCGCTCACTCAGTTGTGTCTGACTCTTTGTGACCCTGTGGACTGTAGCCCACCAGGCTCCTCTGTCCATGGGATTCCCCAGGTAAGAATACTGGAGTGGGTTGCCATTTCCTTCTCCAGGGGATCTTCCTGACCCAGGTATCGAACCCAGGTCTCCTGCATTACAGGCAGACACTTTAACCTCTGAGCCACCAGGGAAGCCCATAGACTGCTAGTTTAGCAATTTCTTCATTAAACCACTCACTACTAAATACATTAATATCCTGCTCACATTAATTCAATTATTCACTATAGTTTTAAGAGAAACAGAATTTCAATAAGTAACATGACACTTCAACAGTTACTATGTGATGACTAAAAGCTTCACCCCAGACCACATCTGGCCATTTCTCCTCTATATCCAGCTTTGCACTCTAGGGCCTGTGCACTTGCTGTTCATTCTGCCTCAGATGCTTTTCTCCAGGCTTTCAGTGGCTGACTTCCACTAGTCACTTTCCAACTGAATGTTGTAGAAAAGGTTCATTTGAGGATGAATCCATCTAAACATACTTATCTAGAGCAATGAAAAATTACCGTATCATCTTTGATCTACCACTTATCATATCTTCATTATTTCATTCTGTAAGTTATCTTATTTGTGTATTTGTTACTTATTAACTTCCTTTTAAGGTCAGAGAACTTCCATATTGTGCATTTCTATGTAACTGGGACATAGGACAATTCCTTACACATATTTGTTGAATAAATGTATTAATTAAAACTTAACAGCAAACTTCAACCTTCAATACTTCAAACATGTACGAATTTTCTTTATTTTTAGATGAGGGAAATTAAGTTCAAAGACATTAAGTAAGATGCTCAAGTTCTCATAAACAGAAAATGCTAGAGCTATGATTAAAAGCCACATCTGATTAAGCTTGAGAGATTGTAGAGTTAATTTCTATTACTTCAAAATTATCCCTCCTTCTGTAAATCAGAGCTCAGTTTCTTTTCTTGTTCTCCAGATAGAGTCTACTTTCATCTCTTACCAGTATTGAGAAATGGAATCAACAGAAGAATAGAGGAAAATTTTTTTCTCACTTACCCTATAGTAAATCAATCAGACATCACAATAGACTTATAGTCTCCCATCCTCATCTGATGCAATTTCTCCTTCCTCCTCTGCCCTCCTTCTCTCCTTCCTTCTCTTATTTCCTCTTGCTTCTCCTCCTCCGCTGTTTCTCTTAGCCGTCCCCTCCCGCTCATGCTCCTTCTTCTTTCCTTCTTCAGAGAATTCAGGCCTTTTCAACATCTCTTCCAAATTAATATAAATATCCACTGAGGCAGTCAAGAAACAGCCCTCATAGAATCAGCACTTATCCCAATTCAAGTCCATGTGATAATTATAAAGGGGGAAAAAAAGTGCTTTTAGTCACATCAGGTACGTCTTGCTTAGGCACCTTAAAAAGTCTATTAACTAAGTCTTTTCACTGTGGCATTTTCACTCCAAAGTGGTCTGACTAAAAGAATCAGAGAACAGGAGGCCTCCCTTCAGGTAGGCCCATAATACAGAAGCCAAGGGCAATACAAGTTTGGTGAGGTAATATCTTCAGTATCCAGGATAAAATTCTAGATGTTTTGAGAGGTTTTATGCTGAATATGCCCTAGCACATGCATCTTTTTGTCATAAGTGGCAAAATCAGGCTTTTAATGAAATCTTGCCAATGAGCCCCTGGAGAAGTCACCTTAATTTATGATCACACTGTAGATGATTCCAAAAGTACTTTCTCTTGAATAATATACAGTTTAACTTATTTTGCCCTTGTTTTTTGTTTTTCACTACCCAAAGAAGACAGTGTCCATTGTGTGGCTGAAGCTATTTTGAATTAATAGTCATGGTTCTGAATCTTGCCTCCACATATAAATACTAAGAAATAGGATTCGTTTTAGAGAAAATGAAACTCAATAAGAAAAAAAAAAGAAAAGTAAATCAAGACCAACAAAATGATACATATATTTATAACTGCACAACCAGGCTTATGGCATAATGCATTACAGTTTCACAAACAATCGATACAAATTATTGGATATAAAATTACTTTTTGATGACCACTGTGAAAATACAAGCTGTTCAAGTCATTCCTCACACTATTATTGATTTTACTCTACTTCTTCTATTGCATTTTTAAAGTACTTGGTGTCAATTTTTAAGTCTCTAGTCTCTAGTAAAATACTAAGCAAATTCATGTAGACTAGAATTTTCTAAGGAATATCAAGGAAGAAGAGATTCTTGAGAAAACTTTTGCTTTGAATTTCACATCCCAACAAGTATCTCTTTTTTTAAGATTCAAAAATGTCTTCAAAGTCACCTCCAATAAACATCTGAAACTGTTACAGCATTTTAAGGCTAGCAGTAATTCTATTTTTATCATTTTTTTTCCATAGTGTAACACTTTGTTGTTGTTGTTGTTGCTTTTTACTCACTAGGTCATGTCTAACTCTTTTCCACCCCATGGCCTGTAGCCCACGTTGAACAGGACTTGTGTTTCCTGCATTGATAGGCAGATTCTTTACCACTGAGTCAGCCAAGTGGTTCCCATGAAGATGGTAATGCTTTCTCTCAAACATGAAATCACAGGCAATTATCATGTTTAAATACAGCATTTTCTGTATTTTAAATGCTTATTTATCAGTTAGTATTTAATATTAATTTAGGATCATTGAAAATTAGATGTAGCTGCCTCTATGACCAAATTTTGATAAAGCTAGTAAGTTTCCAACAAAATGTTTTAGGCTGGGGTCCCAGAAAACAGGGCTTCCCAGGTGACTCAGTGGTAAACAATCTGCCTGCCAATGCAGGAGATGCAAGAGACTTGGATTCAAGACCTGAGTCAGGAAGATCCCTTGGAGTAGGAAATGGCAACCCTCTCTAGTATTTCTGCCTGGAAAATTCCATGCACAGAGGAGCCTGGTGGGCTACAGTCCATGGATCTCAGAGTTGGACACGACTGAGAGACAGCACACACATACACATACTCCGAGGAAAGAGATCAGTTCAGTTCAGTCTCTCAGTCGTGTCCGACTCTTTGCGATCCCATGAATCACAGAACACCAGTCCTCCCTGTCCATCAGCAACTCCCAGAGTTCACCTAAACTCATGTGCATCAAGTCGGTGATGCCATCCAGACATCTCATCCTCTGCCGTCCCCTTCTCCTCCTGCCCCCAATCCCTCCCAGCATCAGAGTTTTTCCAATGCATCAACTCTTCACATAAGTATTGGACAAAGTATTGGAATTTCAGCTTCAGCATCAGTCCTTCCAGTGAAACATCCAGGACTGGTCTCCTTTAGGATGGACTGGTTGGATCTCCTTGTAGTTCAAGAGACCCACAAGAGTCTTCTCCAACACCACAGTTCCAAAGCATCAACTCTTCAGCACTCAGCTTTCTTCACAGTCCAACTCTCACATCCATACATGACCACTGGAAAAACCATAGCCTTGACTAGACGGACCTTTGTTGGCAAACTAATCTCTTTGTTGGCAAAGTAATCTCTGCTTTTGAATATGCTAAATAGGTTGTCATAACTTTTCTTCCAAGGAGTAAGCATCTTTTAATTTCATGGCTGCAGTCACCATCTGCAGTGATTTTGAAGTCCCCAAAAATAAAGTCTGACACTGTTTCCCCAGCTATTTCCCATGAAGTGATGAGACCAGATGCCATGATCTTCATTTTCTGAATGTTGAGCTTTAAGCCAACTTTTTCACTCTCCTCTTTCACTTTCATCAAGAGGCTTTTTAGTTCCTCTTCACTTTCTGCCATAAGGGTGGTGTCATCTGCATATCTGAGGTTATTGATATTTCTCCCGGCAATCTTGATTCCAGCTTGTGTTTCTTCCAGTCGAGCGTTTCTCATGATGTACTCTGCATATAAGTGAAATAAGCAGGATGACAATAGACAGCCTTGACGTACTCCTTTTCCTATTTGGAACCAGTCTGTTGTTCCATGCCCTGTTCTAACTGTTGCTTCCTGACCTGCATATAGGTTTCCCAAGAGGCAGGTCAGGTGGTCTGGTAATCCCATCTCTTTTAGAATTTTCCACAGTTTATTGTGATACACACAGTCAAAGGCTTTGGCTTAGTCAATAAAGCAGAAATAGATGTTTTTCTGGAACTCTCTTGCTTTTTTGATGATCCAGAAGATGTTGCAATTTGATCTCTGCTTCCTCTGCCTGCACAAATTTTATCAGGGAAGGCCCTTAATAATATCTTCAAAAGAGTTAAATAGGCAGAATTGGGCAAAGAGAGAATTTTCCAGGTTAATGCTAATTTCTAATTCCAGGTCAATTAGGTCAACTAACCCTAGAGGGAGTTTGGCAGCTGGAAAAAACCTCTGGACTTGTGTAAGTTAAGAAAAAGGGAGTCCATGAATTTGTATCATTGCTTTAATGACTCCTTAGATGCAAGTCAACCCAGGGAAGACAGAAGGTATGACCTCAGGGAGGACAACTACTTTCAAACAAAGCCAATTTCCTAGAATAGCCTGTGAAGGAATGAATGGATAGAGGAATGAATGAAAGGAATGAAAGGATAAAGGAATGCCTCTATCCTCAGAGACACCTGGATGCTATACCACAGTGTACATTCTAAGTAGTAAAGGGGTATTTTTACATTACGAGACCAAACAGTCTAGAATTATTTTCATATGAGAGCTTGGTAATTCCCTAGCCATTCATATCTTGCCTCTTTCTCAATGCCTATTTCTCTGAAAATAATTTTTAATTAGGTCTTTCATTCTACACATTGTTTATCCCTCCTTGAATTTCAGTTTCTATCTGAACTTCTGTTTTTTCTTTTTTTTTCCTACCTATTTCAGAATTTCAATTGAAAAACAGTGGTCTTTGAATATTTTGCTTGAGTAATGCTAAAATAAGTTTCAAAATAACCATGGACTGGACCCCTCACACATTTTAAAGNGAGACATATATTTAAAAAAAATAATTAGTAATGAAAGGAAGAATATGACACTATGGAAATGAATTAGTGTGAATATCCAGTATATTGTGAAATGAAATGGCCATTCTACTGCCTAAAACCTTTCAGTTCCTTTACAGTGTCATTGGGAAAAGATGTAACTTTTCAGCCACACATACAATACTCACTTTTCAGCTTATATTTCTGCTGTATATTTCCTTATATTGAGAGAGTAAATCCTAGGCAGGTAAATAAGAAGTCCGGGGTTTTCAAAGAGGAGATCACTTCAGTTGAGTTCAGTTGCTCAGTTGTGTCTGACTCTTTGGAACCCATGGACTGCAGCACACCAGGCCTCCCTGTCCATCATGAACTCCCACAGTTAACTCAAATCATGTCCATTGAGTTGGTGATGCCATCTAACCCTCTCATCCTCTGCAGTCCTCTTCTCCTCCTGCCTTCAATCTTTCCCAGTATCAGGGGCTTTCCACCAAGTGAGTTCTTTGCATCAGGTGGCCAAAGTATTGGAGTTTCAACTTCAGCATCAATCCTTCCAATGAATATTCAGTACTGATTTCCTTTAGGATGGACTAGTTGGATCTCCTTGCAGTCCAAGGGACTCTCAAGAGTCTTCTCAAACACCACAGTTAAAAAGCATCAATTATTCCATGACTTCCCTGGTGGCTCAGATGGTAAAGTGTCTGTCTACAATGCGGGAGACCAGGGTTCAATCCCTGGGTTGGGAAGATCCCCTGGAGAAGGAAATGGCAATCCACTCCAGTACTATTGCCTGGAAAATCCCATGGACAGAGGAGCCTGGTAGGCTACAGCCCATGGGGTCGCAAAGAGTCAGACACGACTGAGCGACTTCACTTCACTTCATTCCATGCTCAGCTTTCCTTATAATCCAACTCTTACATCCATACATGACCACTGGAAAAACCACGGCTTTGACTAGATGGACCTTTGTTGGCAAAGTAATATCTCTGCTTTTTAATATTATGTCTAGGTCATAACTTTCCTCCCAAGAAGCAAGCGTCTTTTAATTTCATGGGTGCAGTCACCATCTGTCACTGTTTCCATTGTTTCCCCATCTATTTGCAATGAAGTGATGGGACCAGATGCCATGATCTTACTTTTCTGAATTTGAGCTTTAAGCCAACTTTTTCACTCTCCTCTTTCACTTTCATCAAGAGGCTCTTAGTTTTTCTTCACTTTGTGCTATAAGTGTGATGTCATCTGCATATCTAAAGTTATTGATATTTCTCCCGGCAATCTTGATTCCAGTTTGTGCTTCATCCAGTCCAGCGTTTCTCATGATGTACTCTGTATATAAGTTAAATAAGCAGGGTGACAATATACAGCCTTGGCGGACTCCTTTTTCTCTTTGGAACCAGTCTGTCGTTCCATGTCCAGTTCTAACTGTTGCTCCCTGACCTGCATATAGGTTTCCCAAGAGGCAGGTCAGGTGGTCTGGCATTCCCATCTCTTTCAGAAGCCCAGTTTTATTTAAAGATGGTTTTTGAAAGCCATCTCCATTTGGCACCTCAACATTGCCTGCAGCCTCTCAAAGTGTTTTTCCAGCTTCCATCCTTCCTCCCTCCATCCTCTCTCTTTCCTTTTTCTCTTCTCTTTCCCCTCCTTTTCTCTTGACTTGACTTTAACCAAGACACCAAAAGTTCTGTGAGATGCTGCTTCTCTTGTTCCCCAGCTTCCCAAATGCCCTTCTCTCTTGGTCCTTATCACACAGTGTGTCATTACCTCCCTGTATCTCATGTCAATTGCCAGGATCTCTGAAGCTAAGGGCCTTCTAACTTGTTCAGTGTTATATATCCAACAATTAATACACCATCTGGTAAAAAGTTCAAACATAATTAATATTTATTGAATAAATTAAAGTTACTGAATGATGAAACTAATAAAGTTAACTATTAGAGGAGGTAACCTTTAACATTTAAAGAATGTATGAGAATTGTACTGGAAGACAAAAAGTAAAGGATTTCTTTTCTTTCTTTCTTTCTTGAAAGAAAGTTTCATTTCTTGAAAGATGACTGTTTTTTAGAAGCAGGCTACTTTTCTAGAACTACATCCTAAAACCTAGCACAATATTAGTAGAAAAATAACAAGTTATGCTTTCCTGGCAAATTTACGTAATATATCTTTACTGACAAAATATAAAGATTACATTTCTCTATCTCATCCCCCTCTTATCCCTCCCAATATAGGACTTCCACAAGATGGAAATAAGTTTTCCTTCTAGGAATTAAAACTTAAAACAAATACTAAATAATAGATCAGAGTAGTGATAAGCAAATCCATTTTTAACTGAGTACTCTCTATGTTACAAGTAGGCTTGATTCACACATTTGTGCCACACTTAATCCTGTGGCTAAAAAAAAAAAAAAAAACACAAAATTTCTAAATTTGCTCTATCTCTTGGGGTTCTGTCTATAAAATGTAAATATGTCTGGTTGATTGAAGTGTCCAGATGTTTTGGTGTGATATAAAAACATATTTAGACTACCAAGTACTTCATAGCAATAATTGTACTTTAAATAGCTGATAGAATTATTTTATTGTTGACAGTTTTTGAACCTAAATTTGGTGGAATATTGTTCTCTTGGAATAAAACTTTCAGATTCATTTTTCTTGCAGAATATAGTAAAATGCATTTGTGCCTCCAGCTGCTTCTTACTGAAACTGTTTGTAAGGTCTGCTGATATAAAACTTTCATATCTACACTGGCTATGAGACTACCAGAATTCTTTTTTATCTCTGCCACTGACCATTTGATTGACTCTGAACAAATCATACTATGATCCTGGTCTCAGTTCTTTCATCTATAAAACTAAGACATCAGTGAGGTGATTGCTAAGGCCCTTTTCAGTTCTAGTATTCAATGACATTATAATTTCAAACCCTACCTAAAAAGAGATATTGTGACATTCTTAACTGAGTTAAGAATCTATGGCTTGTGCTACAGATTTTGAATCTCCCACAGGTGAAGGGAGAGGCTTCTGTAATACAATATAATCTGTTCCAGTACATCTAGACTTTACCCTTATTTTCAGGAGCCTCTTAAACTTGATTAAGTTTACAACAAAGAGGGTATGGATTATTTGAGCATAAAGCCCATTTATAGCTCATTTATTTACCCATTTTTATTCCAGCCTGTATCACTTTCCTATAGGTATGACTGGTAAGCAAGAAAGGAGTCACTCAAGGACACATATCTTAGCTATCATGTTGGTAACAAGAATAATGAAATAACAGCTGCAAGCGTTTATGAAACAAACAATTATGTGTCAGACATCAGTAATGTAACAACCCTAAGAAATATGAACTATTATCTCCATTTTTAGTGATGCAAAATCTAAGTCTCAGAGGTATTGGAGACTTTTAATGTCTCTGCAACACCATTTCTAAGGGAAGCATAGAATTTAGGGCCAATGAACACTGATTATTCTGTGTGAACTCCGTTCATTTTAACACAATTCCACAACAGAAGTCAGAAGTAAGAACAATTGGTTCTTAATATGGAAAATATTAAATATTAAGAGTCTGGAATTCTCAAGGAGGAGGAAAGGAAAACATTTTCTTTTCTATAGTCCTTAGTATTGAGTGAGTGAGTGAAGTCAGTCGTGTCAGACTCCTTGCGACGGCATGGACTGTAGCCTGCCAGGTTCCTCCATCCATGGGATTTTTTTCCAGGGAACAACACTGGAGTAGGTTGCATTTTCCTTCCCAGGGGATCTTCCCCACCCAGGGATCAAACCTGGGTCTCCAGCATCACAGGCAGATTCCTTACCCTATGAGCCACCAGGAAGAACAAAGAAGAACCCTTTGTCTTAGTAAGAATTATATCAGTTCAGTTCAGTTCAGCCGCTCAGTCATGTCCGACTCTTTGTGACCCCATGAATCGCAGCACGCCAGGCCTCCCTGTCCATCACCAACTCCCAGAGCTCATTGAGACTCACGTCCATCGAGTCGGGGTGATGCTATCCAGCCATCTCATCCTCTGTCATTCCCTTCTCCTCTGCCCCCAATCCCTCCCAGCATCAGAGTCTTTTCCAATGAGTCAACTCTTCACATGAGGTAGCCAAAGTACTGGAATTTCAGCTTTAGCATCATTCCTTCCAAAGAAATCCCAGGGCTGATCTCCTTCAGAATGGACTGGTTGGATCTCCTTGCAGTCCAAGGGACTCTCAAGAGTCTTCTCCAACACCACAGTTCAAAAGCATCAATTCTTCGGTGCTCAGCCTTCTTCACAGTCCAACTCTCACATCCATATATGACTACTGGAAAAACCATAGCCTTGACTAGACAAACATTAGTTGGCAAAGTAACATCTCTGCTTTTGAATATGCTATCTAGGTTGCTAATAACTTTTCTTCCAAGGAGTAAGCATCTTTTAATTTCATGGCTGCAATCACCATCTGCAGTGATTTTGGAGCCCCAAAAAATAAAGTCTGACACTGTTTCCACTGTTTCCCCATCTATTTCCCATGAAGTGATTGGACCGGATGCCATGATCTTCGTTTTCTGAATGTTGAGCTTTAAGCCAACTTTTTCACTCTCCTCTTTCAGTTTCATCAAGAGGCTTTTTAGTTCCTCTTCACTTTCTGCCATAAGGGTGGTGTCATCTGCATATCTGAGGTTACTGATATTTCTCCTGGCAATTTGATTCCAGCTTGTGTTTCTTCCAGTCGAGTGTTTCTCATGATGTACTCTGCATATAAGTGAAATAAGCAGGGTGACAATATACAGCCTTGATGCACTCCTTTTCCTATTTGGAACTAGTCTGTTGTTCCATGTCCAGTTCTAACTGTTGCTTCCTGACCCGCATACAGGTATCTCAAGAGGCAGGTCAGGTGGGCTGGTATTCCCATCTGTCTCAGAATTTTCCACAGTTTATTGTGATCCACACAATAAAAGGCTTTGTCATAGTCAATAAAGCAGAAATAGACATTTTTCTGGAACTCTGATCCAGCGGATGTTGGCAATTTGATCTCTGGTTCCTCTGCCTTTTCTAAAACCAGCTTGAACATCTGGAAGTTTACGGTTCACGTATTGCTGAGGCCTGGCTTGGAGAATTTTGAGCATTACTTTACTAGCCTGTGAGATGAGTGCAACTGTGTGGTAGTTTGAGCATTCATAGGCATTGCCTTTCTTTGGGATTGGAATGAAAACTGACCTTTTCCAGTCCTGTAGTCACTGCTGAGTTGTCCAAATTTGCTGGCATATTGAGTGCAGCACTTTCACAGCATCATCTTTCAGGATTTGAAAGAGCTCAACTGGAATTTCATCACCTCCACTAGCTTTGTTCATAGTGATGTTTTCTAAGGCCCATTTGACTTCATATTCCAGGATGTCTGGCTCTAGATGAGTGATCACACCATCGTGATTATCCAGGTCGTGAAGATCTTTTTTATACAGTTCTTCTGTGTATTCTTGCCATCTCTTCTTAATATCTTCTGCTTCTATTAGGTCCAGACCATGTCTGTCCTTTATTGAGCCCATCTTTGCATGAAATGTTCCCTTGGAATCTCTAATTTTCCTAAAGAGATCTCTAGTCTTTCCCATTCTGTTCTTTTCCTCTATTTCTTTGTGTTGATCACTGAAGAAGGCTTTCTTATCTCTTCTTGCTCTTCTTTGGAACTCTGCATTCAGATGCTTATATCTTTCCTTTCTCCTTGGCTTTCCACTTCTCTTCTTTTCACAGGTATTTGTAAGGCCTCCCCAGACAGCCGTTTTGCTTTTTTGCATTTCTTTTCCATGGGGATGGTCTTGATCCCTGTCTCCTGTACAATGTCACGAACCTCATTCCATAGTTCATCAGGCATTCTATCTATCAGATCTAGGCCCTTAAATCTGTTTCTCACTAAGGGATTTGATTCAGGTCATACCTGAATAGTCTAGCGGTTTTCCCTGCTTTCTTCAATTTCAGTCTGAATTTGGTAATAAGGAGTTCATGATCTGAGCCACAGTCAGCCCCTGGTCTTGTTTTTGTTGACTGTATAGAGCTTCTCCATCTTTTGCTGCAGAGAATATAATCAATCTGATTTCGGTGTTGACTATCTGGTGATGTCCATGTGTAGAGTCTTCTCTTGTGTTGTTGGAAGAGGGTGTTCGCTATGACCAGTGCATTTTCTTGGCAAAACTCTATTAGTCTTTGCCCTGCTTCATTCCATATTCCAAGGCCAAATTTGCCTGTTACTCCAGGTGTTTCTTGACTTTCTACTTTTGCATTCCAGTCCCCTATAATGAAAAGGACATCTTTCTGGGGTGTTAGTTCTAAAAGGTCTTGTATGTCTTCATAGAACCGTTCAACTTCAGCTTCTTCAGCGTTACTGGTTGGGGCATAGACTTGAATTACTATGATATTGAATGATTTGCCTTGGAAATGAACAGAGATCATTCTGTCATTTTTGAGACTGCATCCAAGTACTGCATTTCGGAGTCTTTTGCTTACCATGATGGCTACTCCATTTTTTCTGAGGGATTCCTGCCCACAGTAGTAGATATAATGGTCATCTGAGTTAAATTCACCCATTCCAGTCCATTTTAGTTCACTGATTCCTAGAATGTTGACGTTAACTCTTGCCATTTCCTTTTGACCACTTCCAATTTGCTTTGATTCATGGACCTGACATTCCAGGTTCCTATGCAATATTGCTCTTTACAGCATCAGACCTTGCTTCTATCACCAGTCACATCAACAGCTGGGTATTGTTTTTGCCTTGGCTCCATCCCTTCATTCTTTCTGGAGTTATTTCTCCACTGACCTCCAGTAGCATATTGGCCACCTACTGACCTGGGCAGTACCTCTTTCAGTATCCTATCATTTTGCCTTTTCATACTGTTCATGGGGTTCTCAAGGCAAGAATACTTAAGTGGTTTGCCATTCCCTTCTCCAGTAGACCACATTCTGTCAGACCTCTCCACCTAGTAATCAATTAAAAAAAACTATAACTCTCTGCCTTACAGAGAAGACTTTATATTGTTACCCTGCTTATTTAACTTACATGCAGAGAACATCATGAGAAATGCTGGGCTTGAATGAAGCACAAGCTGGAATCAAGATTTCTGGGAGATATATCAATAACCTCAGATATGCAGATGGCATCACACTTATGGCAGAAAGCAAAAAGAACTAAAGAGCCTCTTGATGGAAGTGATAAAGGAGAGTGAAAACATTGGCTTAAAACTCAAAATTCAGAAAAGTAAGATCATAGCATCTGGTCCAATCACTTCATGGCAAATAGGTGGGAAACAGTGGAAACAGTGACAGACTTTATTTGGGGGGGCTTCAAAATCACTGTGGAGAAGGCAATGGCACCCCATTCCAGTACTCTTGCCTGGAAACTCCAATGGACAGAGGAGCCTGGTAGGCTGCAGTCCATGGGGTTGCGAACAGTTGGATATGACTGAGCGACTTCACTTTCACTTTTCACTTTCATGCATTGGAGAAGGAACTGGCAACCCACTCCAGTGTTCTTGCCTGGAGAATCCCAGGGACGGGGGAGGCTGGTGGGCTGCCATCCATGGGGTCGCACAGAGTCAGACACGACTGAAGCGACTTAGCAGCAGCAGCACTTAGCAGCAAAATCACTGCAGATGGTGACTGCAGCCATGAAAGTAAAAGACGCTTGCTCTTTGGAATAAAAGTTATGATCAATCTAGACAGCATATTAAAAAGCAGAGGTATTACTTAGCCAACAAAGGTCCATCTTGTCAAAGCTATGGTTTTTCTAGTAGTCATGTATGGATGTGAGAATTGGACTATAAAGAAAGCTGAGGGCTGAATAATTGATGCTTTTGAGCTGCGGTGTTTGGGAAGACTGTTGAGAGTCCCTTGGACTGCAAGGAGATCAAACCAGTCCTTCCTAAAGGAAATCAGTGCTGAATATTGATTGGAAGGAGTTATGTTGAAGCTGAAACTCCAATACTTTGGCCACTTGATGTGAAGAAATGACTCATTGGGAAAGACTCTGATGCTGGCAAAGATTGAAGGCAGGAGGAGAAGGGGACGACAGAGGATGAGATGGTTAGATGGCTTCACCGACTCAAAGGACGTGAATTTGAGTAAACTCCAGGAGTTGATGATGGATAGGGAAACCTGGTGTGCTGCAGGCCATGGGGTCACAGAGTCAGAAACAACTGAGTGATTGAACTCAACTGTTTCCCCGCCTGCTTTCTTGATTAAAAAATAATAATTAAAGAAAATAGATTCAAAATTCAAGGATTTTCTGATATCTTAGTTTTTTTAGAAATATTGCCTTACTTCCCTTAGCTTCAGAAACTCCATGTATCAATATGCAAACCTACAATGCTGATATTCTTTCTACTGATTCCAGTTGTCTTGTTCTCTGTCTCCATTTCAGTCATTTTCTCTAGGTCAGAAGTAAATGAATACTGTAAGCTGCCACCATAATTATTCTTATATACCCAAATTATAGTATTAAATGACAGAAGAGGGGGCAGAAAATAATAGTGTTTTTAGATGACAGAATACAACCTGTTTTCTCCAAAACTATGAAAAACTTGACTCAGGGGTATAAACAATATAAGACAGTAGACTTAGAAAACAGCAAAAATAAGTCAGTAAATAAAACAAAACATAAAACAGATCATTGCAGCTACCTACATCATTACTATCAACTTCTTGACTAAAACTCTTTCCAAAATATGAAAAACAATTTCTGTAAATGTCTGTTCATTTCCATTACATTGAAATGTAGCATGCATAATTTTATTCTAAATTGAAACTTATTTAGCTTTGTGTAGATACATGCTTCACCTACAAAAATCAGGGATGTTAAATTTACTTTAAAATACAAATTCTAAATAATTATATTTACTTATAAATAAACCAATATGCAACTTGGGCTGAGACTTCATTTCATATTTATTGACAACCATATATCTCTCTGATATTTAATTAGTGTTGTTATTTACCTTATAGTCACAGATGCCTGAACCAAGCAAATAACTGAACCAAGCAAATAACTGAAAAGCATACCTTTTCATTTAGCTAGACAGTTACTTTAATATAAGCTTACCTCCCCTGCTTTGTAAAATGCAAAGATTTATCTTTCTTGTTTTTCCTACCTGTTTCATTTCATACAGAGGTTTCATGTTTGAATTCTAATTTGCTAACCTTGAGAGCTGGGGTCTTCCATATATTTAATGAAGTTGGTTAATAAATCTCAGTTCTCCTCGAGTAAGCAATCCTACTGCAGACTCAGCTCTCTCTCCCTTGACTTTTCTGGAGCCCAAATAAGATTTGTGCTCTGACAGGGTGAGCATTTACTTTATCAGAAAGCATATTAGGGTGGGCATGTCTCAGCATAATGTGCACCAGAATCAGAGAGGATGACTAATTTGTTCTGCTATTAAGCGGATAATAAAATGATTTAGGCATGTAGATATGAAACAGCAAGCACTTTAAGAATTATATGTAGCATATTTCATCTTATATCTGGCCAAGACTAAAAATATTTTATGTATTAAGTGACATTTACAGGAAAGACAAGGCTTACAGAACTTAGAAATGTTTGCCTAAGATGAGTTAAGAAGATAATAACTAAGAATTGAAGTTAGGCTCAGCTATGTGCATTTTGCAAATTTTGTTTTATACTAGCTTAGATCTGCCAATTTCTTCCATGCCTAAATGTTTTTTAAAAACAACACAATGTCAGGAAATACACATCAATGCACTATAAGAACATTACTTAGAATTTTATTCTAAATAGTAACCTGTTGATTACCAAGATAACTGCTAATGTGTATGCATGCATGTGGGTTTCTATATAGAAAACACTAATTATCTTTAAAAATCCAGCTTATGTTTATAAGACAGGCAGTCTCTGCTAGGACTGTAAATTGGTGTACTCCTTCTCAAAATAATTTGAAAGTACATATGAAGAGCCTAAAAGATGCAAAAAGTCTTTGTGATGGCAATTCTACAATGTCCAAGAAATATCCCGAAAGATCGTCAGTGATCTNTCTTATGAGAGCAGTACAGAAACCAAAATATGTAAAATAATTACTTTGTTTATATCTGGTTGAGAAACTTATTCTCTTCTTTAAATATTTCAGTATTTCCTATGCTACAATGAAAACATGCTTCTTAGTAATTAAAAAATAACAATAAAAATAATCATCACGTAAGTTGATTATACTATAAAACACATTTTTACTGGTCACATTTCATTAAATCAAAGTATCTATTAAAGTCCCCCAATACCTTTTTGAAAAGTGATCAGTTATGTAGACTATGAGAGTCATAACTAAAAAGAATGGTTTGAAAAATACACACAATTTACCTGTGGTGTTTATAAGAAGTTATAAAGAGTTAACACTCAATACTTCAAGAACAAACTACTTACATTCAATTTTTTTCAATGATTTGTTTTTTCTTTGGTTTTCATACAGTTGTTCATCACTGTGCAAGTAGTCATCATCATCTTTTTTTTTTTTTTTATGAAGTACAGTGGTTTCAAAGCTGTCTAAAGGGTCTATACACATAGGAATCAAACTTCATTTATAAGTCTAGCAAACTATGAAAAAGTGAAATCATGACTCTTGTACAAATATAAAAAGAAACTAGTCAAAGATTTTCTTCAGTGAAATAAGAAAACTAACAGGCTGTTGAAACTAGTTTAAGTGAGAATTTGACTTACAGAGATTAATATTCTGTACCGGACAAAACTCATTTTCCTTGCTATGGTCAAGAATCAGTTGCATTGCCCTCAGTTTTCCACAATTTACCCTCTACTCTTAAATAGTTTAAAATGAAGTGGACAACAGAAAGTCATTCAAAGAATCAGAATGCCCTATAGTCTCCTCTGTCCATTTCTAAGCCCTCTACAATTTATCCTGACAGCCTCAAGCATTATTTCTCATGAATCTTGGTTAAACATTAAAATTTTTCAGTTAAAAAAAAAATGTACTTTATATTAGAACCAAAATTTCTCTCTCACACAAAAGCATTAGAGTTACCTTCCATAGATCATATACCTATTTGTTACCAGCATATGCCTCTAGGTTACTGGCTCCAACTTTGTTTCCTTTTCCCCTGTATTTAAGATGAATAGGGCATAGTTTAAATAACTGCCTGAGAAATATGGAAAAATCTTCCATAAGCATCTAGAATGAAAGCACAGACAGTGGTTTTGGGTGTGTCTGCTTTGTTTTTCAATGCCATGTAACTGCTAAAGTGGCTGGAGTACAGGACAAGCCAAATGAACATTTGGGGAATGAAAAAGGAAAGCCAAAGAAATCCTCTTTGTATCTGGACATCTGGATCCCTTAGGAAATAAAGTGTAGAGGTATTACATTTCCTGGAAACTGAGGACAATGCTCTTCATCTAAGCTGGTGAGTAAAATACTATCCCCAAAAGAGTAGTCATTGTAGGGAAAGGTGCCACTAATCCCCTGAGATAAAGAAGAACCAAAGCAGGGTAATCATATATCGAGGCTGGGATGGTTATCAAAAAGAATTCTGGTTATAAGACAAGTTTCCACTAACTTCCCCTATATCCTAAGCTGTAAAAAACCAGGAGGAATTTTCTCACAAAAGGAACCACTAAAAAGCAAACAATTTAGGAAGGTTATGAGAAAGTGGTTTGAAAGTATGTCATCAGTAGTAAGACTATGTGGAATGGCAGAAAGTGCTGGGGGAAACAGTCTCCTTTTCTTTGGGAGCAAAAAGAACTGTGGCCCCTAGTGAAAGAGGTGATGCACAATCAGTGATCCCGTGACCGCTGAAGAGTAGAAAGCTCATTACTGTAACATCAGACAGGAGCATGGGCATAAAATTAGTAGTGATATGAGTAACATTAGTGTATTAGGAGAGAGAGAAACAGCAAAACCAGCAGTACTGCCACCCCGAAGCCATGGAAAAGTGGCAACTTTCTCCCTCCAAACATTCTAGATAGAAATATGAATATAAAACTGGACATACGGAAGATGCTGGCCCATAGAGAAGCAGCTAACCCAACTTCATTCTAATGGTAGGGATCACAGTCTCTTATTGGGGCCAAATTTTGATTTTCCCAATGTTGGGTAGTGTCGAAGGATATAAGAGCTATAAGCATTCTTTTAGATGCTGTGGCCAATTTACTTTAAGTGACTGGGCCTGAGGATGTATAGTGAAGAGAGCGAAAATACAGAGCAAGCCAGTGAGCCTGGGCCTTAAATGCTGTATTGGCAGCAGCCCGAGAGGCCTAAGTGCTTATCTTTATTTCTATTTCCAAACCTAAAACTAGCTAATATCCCAGCATCACTAAGACTCCTGAGCAGTGAAGGAAGGAAATTAGAGACTGGATACCTGAAGAACTGCTATTCAAAGTCTGATCATTTTGACAATGCATGAAAAACTGCATGTGTTGATTGTCGAGTGCTTTAAATGCTAACTCATGTTCTCTGTATCCTTTTATTTTCATGGAGACAATTCTAGTGGACATGGGTTACACATTCTCCCTGTGTTGATCTCTCATCTTAAATTTGAAAAACATACTCTAGGAAGGAACTGTACATGAGAATCATCTTTATTATCCTCCAGACTAATATTGGCTAAAATACTTGTCAAAATGACCAACTTTATGCTTCCTCTAGCATATATAGGCTGTTTCTCCATAGAGTAAAATTGTTGCTAAATACAAAGACTTAACATTATAGGATTTTCACAAATTCCCCATAAATTAAAAATCACAATATCTTTTACTAATATGTATCAATTTCCCAAACATACACATCCAAAGTCTATCAAATCAAGCCTTATATTTTAACATCAGATGTTCAAAACTCTCTTCAAATGGTCTTTTAAAATCATTCCAGTTTGTTCTAATTGCATTGTTTCAATTAAGTTCTAATTATGCTACTTTCCTTATGATTCTTATGGTTGTGGCTGTTGAAAGAATGATGGCAATTCAAGAAGTAAACAAGGTACTCCTGGTTAAAAATGTTGAATAGGTAAACCAGGAAGTCTAGGCAGGTTAGGAAGTTAACTGAAGCCAGAACCAGAATTAAGAATTAAAGAGAATGGGATGTGACTGCTGAGTAACAAGAAACCACAACAGAAATATTGCTCAAGATAAGAAATCTTTTAGGGATAGATATTTTGTAAAAACCTAGGCATCTCCCAATAATTATTTTCATGTCCTATAAAACAGGCATTATTCTAGCTATTATAAAAAATAATATAAAAGACTGATTATAGTTTTTCATTCAAAGCCTTTATCATGTATGGTGGGGAAAGAAAACAATTATCACTGAATTTTCAATAATGATAAAGCCTAAGTTTTAACCATGATTGTAACTTAAGTGATGATTAAAGTCACAGAAATCAAATTTCTGTAAATTCAGCAGGTGGGAAATACATGCTTGGTGAAACAGAATATTTTAGATTTTTCATAGCTCTGTTTCTCTTTAACATCTACTCTGGACTCAGGTGGTTACCAGAAACAATAAAATGGACAATGATATTGATCACAGATAGCAAATTGGAAGACTGAAAAGAAAACACTGGGGTTCTGGTAGGGCAAATGATTTGCACTAAGACAAGTAAAAGTAGATTACAGGGAAGAAATGAAGATGCTCAGACATGGTTCCAGAGAGAGGGAAGCTTGGGAGAATCACCTGATGGAATAAATCACAGGATTCAGATTTAAGGGCAGAAATTCAGAGCTTGATCCCATTACTACAATCTAGGTCTGTAGTATTGTACATGATAGTTATTTCTCTGAACTTCATTGGTGCTTGGACCTACCTTACAGTGTGCTGTGTGCTAAGTTGTTCAGTTGTGTCCGACTCTTTGTGACCCCATGGACCATAGCTGGCCAGGCTCCTCTGTCCATGGGATTCTCCAGGCAACAATAATGGAGTGGGTTGCCCTTTCCTTCTCCAGGGGATCCTTCCCAACTCAGAGATCAAATCTGAATCTCTTATATCTCCTGCATTGGCAGGTGGGTTCGTTACCACTAGCACCACCTGGGAAGTTATTTTCTAAAACTTCTATAGCTCCACAGTACAGAAGTTTGTGAAAACAAAATGATGTAAATATAT